>NW_012193904.1:25636-49423 GCF_000504015.1 Erythranthe guttata | reverse complement strand
ACTGGTTAGTGTTATATGGATGTGTCGAAAAATTTACGAGTTACACAATTTTTTTAGGATTTATAATATAGAAATTAATAGTTTTCGAACTATCAAATATAAAAAGAATTAGAAAAATATTTAATATTAATTGTTTGTTTTAACTGATTTATAATCTAACATCAATGTTTGTTGCTATAAAAAGAACCAGAAAATATTAAATATTTCGAAATAAAAATAATAATCTCAAAATATTAAAATATAGGGTTTCAATGGCGACTCCGGGTAGGAATACTGTCAAAGTTTTCCTGTACATAGGAGGCCAGATTTTCATGATGGATTGTCAGTGAATTCAGCATACAGTCATACGAGTTAAACGCGATATATCTTTTTTAGACTTCTTGGCGAAAATATACTCACGTTGCCGAATAGATAGAAATGAATTTGTGTTATCGGTGTCTGGGAAAATATCACGATGGTATCAAAATCAGTGGAGCGAGATAGTTTCTGAGAGAATGATTTAGAAATCTATTTGCACCCGGATGAAGGAAACAATTCCATAGATGTTTATCTCAACCTTTATACAATCCTTTGATGCATTCACAATTCACTACATCAGAGCCTCTCTACTCCCCTTCGAGACCTTCACAATTTAGTACATCAGAACATCTCTACTCCCTTTCGAGACCTTCACAATTCACTACATCAGAACCTCTCTACTCCCCTTCGAGACCTTCACAACCTTTTGATTTGAATGAAACGTACAATTCATTTATGCAAACAAGTTCTGAGTTAGTTGCGGTTACACAAGGGTTTTCTAATATGTGCTTTGAAGCGGGGCCATCGAGGCATTCTTATCCAAATCTTGGGGTATATATTGGGGAATCAAGTGGTATGAGAAATGCTCATGAAAATTTTGGGCAATGTTTGGTAGTGTTTTCATTTTGTTTTCGTTGATTCCCCAAAACAAAATTATATTTATTACACTTCCCAAATAATTTTCTCAAAACAATCTCAAAAGTTTCTCTTTCCTTCAGACATGATGTGACTGTTACAGTAAAATGATTTGACTGCTACAGTAAAAAATGTCTTCACTAAAAAACAAAGAAATGTCACTTCATCTTTCAATTTTCTTCTTCTAAAATACTTTTTTCTAACACCTTTAAACATGATGTGACTGCTACAGTGTATTTTGTCTCCATCCCAAATATAAACAAACATTACTTTCATTCTCAAATTCTTCCCCCAAAACATATTTCCTCAAAATGAAATCAAAATAAGTTCCAAAACGCTTCCAAACATTGCCTTGATCGTCCTAATGAAACTCGTCATTTTGATAATAATGATGACGATGATCCTTTCGGAGACGCACATGGGCCAAATGTTCGAAGTGACTCTGAACCCTCCGACCATGGAGTCGATGATGAGAATGGTGAAGAGAACAATGATGAGAATATCAAAGTCGTTGATGACGTTATACAAACAATATCGCAGGCGGAAATTCCATCATCTCCCCATGTTCATGTCAACATTCCATCATTTGCAGAACCTCCTACTCAGTTTTATGATCCACCTTCTTTCTACTCTATGTCATTTCCTGAAATCCCAGCCGATTCCATTGATGTTCCGTCGGGTATGTGGTCAAAATTTTATGATAGCAGCAAAGGTACTCTCGAAAAGGAGATGATTTTTTATAGTAAAACACGAATCATTTCAGCCGTTAGAGACCACTCCATTCGATTTGCCAGAAAAGAGTTTAAAGTTATCTAAAGTACAAAAAGAACTTGGAAAGTTATCTGCAAACATGGCACTGAAGCAAGACCTTGCAGATGGAGGCTAAGAGCATCAAGAATTGGGGATAGAGGACAATTTAGAAATGGGATCTACGATGGCAATCATAGTTGCGGTATGCAAGGGATGACAAACAATTATGGCAACTTGAACATCAATTATTGCGCCGCAATTCTATTGAAAAGTGTTCGTGAAAATCTAGTTTGTGAGATTTCAAAGGCAAGAGAGATTGTGACCGCGCAAATAGGATATGAGATATCCTACATGAAGGCATGGTACACTTTGAAGCGATGCAGAGAAAATGTATATGGAACATTGGAGAGTTCGGTCAAGAAGTTGCCAAAATTTATGAAAGCACTGCAACAAAGAAATCCAGGCACAGGTGTTGAGTGGGAACATCACGCGACAAATCATCCATCAAAATACATAATCAAATACGTCTTATGGGCCTTCAAGCCGTGTATTGATGGTTTCAAATACTGTCGTCGGGTGATCAGCGTGGATGGAACTCATTTGTACACTAAGTACAAACATAAGATGTTGCTTGCTACGTGTTTGGATACGAATCAACAAGTTTTACCACTTGCGTATGCAATTGTTGATGAAGAGACCGCATGTGCATGGAAGTGGTTTTTCAAATGCATTGACAAACATTTACTTTCCGGCATATCAGATGGTATTTGCATAATTTCGGATCGGGGTTCTGGAATTTTAAGTGCCATCGACTCAATGCCCGATTTTAGGCCCCCTCGCATCACCCATCGATTTTGTTTGAGGCATGTTTGTTCAAATGTCAACGCCAGTTTTAAGAGCATTGTGGTGAAAGATTTCTGTTAAGCTGCTGGAAAACAATCTCAGGTGTGGAAGCTGAACCGTTATTTGGACAAGATCCAGGAGGGAAATCCCGATGCACACAGATACTTAATGAACATGGATCGAGAAAAGTGGACTTTAGCACATGATGGAGGGTCTCGACGTAGTCAATTGACGACCAACTTGTCCGAGTCGATTAATGGAGCTTTGAAAGGTGCTCGTAAACTGCCTGTCACAACTATTGTGGACTTTATTAATCGAGTAGCGAAAGGTAATGGTTGGGAGCAATCGGGACAATGATGGCCCGACTTTCCATTCAAGAAGTTCAAATTATGGGAGGAACATTCGACGACCCATTACATGAGAAGGTTCAACACTCGCAACTACGCTGGTGAGGTACTACAGTGTTAGAAACCATAAGAACACATATAGTGGCGTGTTTCACCCTTTGCTGCCCAAAATGTATTGGGAGGATGCGGATTTTGAGCTATTTCACGATGGCACCCTACGGAAAGCTACACGACGGGGTAGGCAAGAAAGTACTCTTATTCCCAACGAAATGGATCAATCACAAGCGCGTGCTAGAAGACAATCTCGGGCAACACAAGGATCACACTAGTTATTTTGTGTGTTATGTTATGTTATGTTATGTTGTCTTTGTTATTTTATGTTATGTTATGTAATGTATGTTATATTATGTAATGTATGTTATGTTATGTTGAACTTTAATTGTTGAAAATAATATAAAAATATAACAACAACAATAACAATAACAATAACAATAACAATAACAATAACAATATGTTATGTTATGCTATGCTATGTTATATTATGTTATGTAATGTATGTTATATTATGTAATGTATGTTATGTTATGTTGAACTTTAATTGTTGAAAAATTAATAATAATAACAACAACAACAACAACAACAACAACAACAACAACAACAACAACAACAACAACAACAATAATAATAATAATAAAATAAAATAATTATCTTATGTGCTTTCACATGAACTTGAAACAGGATTGATATGGGAGCTAATTGCACATAACCCCCTGTGTAATTTCGAATTGCCGAAAAAGTCCTCGTGTTAAAAATATTAGCAAGGACCCCCCTATGTTGTGTTTTACGAAGCACACCACTCCTTACTTCAAAATTGATGGTTGACTTGTATGCAATGACTAAATTACCCCTAATATGTTTTTAGTAATTTTTGGTTTTAAACAAAAAGAAATGACAAAAAAATATCACACAAAACGGAGCAAACCAGCTTCTCTCCTCTTCATTTCACGTCTAGGAAAAGGAGAAGAATGGTTGGTGACAATGGTAGGTGGGGATTCTTTTTCTGTTTTTTTAGTGTTGCAACGGCAATTTTCGGTGCACGGACATTATGGATTCAGAAGTTAAAGTAGCAGTGGTAGCATTGAAAGGCAGCGGCGGCGGCGTGGTGGAATCGGAGAATCGGCAAATGATTCTTCGAATTTGACATTATTATTATTATTATTCTTCTTCCTGAAGGTACGAATTAAGTTTTCACAAATTGGAAGAAAATGCTATGGAAATTGAAAGAAATTTCTTTGAAGGGTTTTTGTATATTTTTTTGTTTGGGCAGGGATGTGCTGAAAATTTTTGAGGTGCCGTTTTTCTTCCCTTTTGTTTTCTTCGATTTGGAATAGAAATGAACTTCATGTTCATATATGGGATGGGTTTGGTTGATGGTTTTTGCCGGAAAAAATCATGGTGAAAAAGTGGAGGACTAGTTGAAGAAGATGGCTTAATTGAAAATATAAAGGACTCAATTGAAAATCTTAAAAACTTCATTTTGGTACTTATAAAATTTCTGGTTGCATTTTGGTATTTCGTGTCAAAAAATGAACCTCTACTCTCATCTATGGCGAGTGAAGTGCACGGTGAGCTCTTAAGGGCCTTCTTGCCTTTGACTAATTTTTATAGGGGGGTATTTGCTAATTGTTTTAACACGAGGTCGTTTTCAGTAATTCGAGATTACACAGGGGTGGTTTTTGCAAAAAACTCTTGATATAGAGAACATTGTATACGGTCCCCGCGATCCCTCACTTCTGTATCTTCAGAATGATCATTGATCAAGTGTTTTGACAGAGTCTAATATGGATACGACCATACGAGTCAGACGAAGTGATCATGGGATATGGAGTGTCTTTCATAGGCCGCACAACCCTCATCCTCATCCTCGTGTGTTATCTTATTTAGTCCAGATGAAGTTATATGGTGTATATCGATGTCGACGTATGCAAGCAGATTGGGGACTTATCATTGCATTAGTGGAGAGATGGCGCCAGGAGACTCATACATTACACTTGCGTGTAGGGGAGGTGACAGTCACGCTACAGGACGTGGCGTTGATATACGGACTACCGGTTGACGGACGTCTGGTCATAGGAGTTGATACTCACCTTAGGACTCGTGAATGGCAGCAGTATTGTATGACATGGCTGGAAGTTACACCGGATTCATTAAAGATAAAAGGATCGAAGTTGAGAGTCAAAACCCTTAGCGAATATTTAATCAATAATCCCGTTCTTGATAGTAGTACATATTCGCATCTTACTCATTACACTCAAGGGATTGCTTTTCTCATAGTAGGGGGATTATGTCAGTACATATAGTTGGGGTAGTTGTACTCTAGCAGTCCTCTACCACGAGTTGTGCAAAGCATCTAAGATATCTGCAAAAGAAATTAGTGGTCCTGTTTAATTATTACAGGTAATATATGAATTATTTATATAATTTAGTACATTAATACATTTAATTTGCACTTTATATTATAAAAAAAATATATTTTTGTATTATTTAACAAATATGTGCATGGATGCGGATTCCTCTATCAAGGCACATACCTACTCTGGGAAAATGGGGGACAATACTTGAGTATGTAGGATATGAGTTTCCCGTACCACCTTACGGTGCATGGTAATGGTTTTAAGATTTATGTTAAATTATTTTTTGCATTATTTTTACGGTAATTTGTGCCTTATTTTTTTTGTGCCGATAAATATAAGGGTTTGTTTGAGCCACCTTCCACTATATTTTTTTTTAACATTTTCGGTTAATTTTACTTGAAATTTTTTGATATTTTTCTTTTTTTTTCAAAACATTTAATTACTTAGATTCTTTTTAATTTTCTAAATAAAACCTTTTATTTTTGTCATTTTGAATTTCTTTATTTTTTTCTTAATTGTCTTCTGGTAGTTCAAATTCTCAATAATAATATGATTTTAAAGATGTTTGTAATATTATTATTATTATATATATGCTTGAGTTGGGGTATTATAGTTATATTTGGGGAAAATGTAATGTGAGGGGGTGTTTTTGTATTTAGGTGTAGTACATGGGGTATATGATACAAAATTCATAGTACTGGGGTATTTTTGTATTTCACCTTATGTTTATTGTTATATTTAGTTTAATATATAATAATACATTACAGATGGACCAACCAGTCAGCTTCATTGAGACTGGTGCACATGTTCTTCGCATTTTTAGGATGATGTTCGATCAGATGCTCCCAGATCAGCTTATATGGACGTCATATGATCTGGATGATCCGGAAGATCAGGCTGTAGCTAGTGATTCGGCGATAACATGTTGTGGTATATGGGTATCGAGAGTCCCCCTGATATGCTACGCAGTTGTGGAGATGCATTGACCAGACATAGTAGTACGTCAGTTCGGGATGGTACAACCCATACATGAACCTCCTGAAAATACTGAGGCAGATTTCTGGATGCACGTCAATGCTAACCGTACAGGTGCTACCAACCGAGATTGGAGTCTTACAAATATTTCGCATGTTACTGCTTGGGATAATAGATTCAATTATATTATTGCTTATCCATTATGCCAGTGACGGTCATACTACAGAAGATGGTTATTTTGAGTGGTATGAACTGCACACGCGTCGTTTCATATCACCGATTATCCCATCTGATCGTACATGATTTCAGGTTGGACATCAGATTTCAATGGATACAGTGGTACGTATTCAAATTTATTTATTATAAAATTTTGTGTATTATATAGTTTTTATTAATGTATGTCTTGCAAAAATAAAATATTTCTTATTACTTATTTCAGATTCAGCATCTTCGATCGTTGATTGTTTCTGTTGATGGCGGAGACACGCCACGGGATGGCTATCGTTCGTATTTACCGTCTCTCAGAACATGTCTTAATGTTTTAGAGTCTCGACACGGATCTTCAGATATGCCTCAATCTGAGATGCCTTATACTCAGACTCACCCTCAGACTCAGACTCAGATACCACTGTCTCAAATGCCTCAGTCACAGACTCAGATGCACGATGGTGAGGCGGGAACTTCTTCTCGTGCATATTATCCTGCATTCGATAATTATTCAGATCCTAGATCATACGGACATCCATCCGGTATGTTTAGTACCTTTGATTTTATTTTTAATACTATCTACAACTGTGAGTATAATTATAATCTCGTTGATGCAGATCTGTACACCCCATACCCCTACTATAATCCAAATATGAATTCGGAAGGCCCAGTTTATTTGGCGTCCACGCATCAGTTTTCGTCTACATCGCGACTCGTAGATCATCAGATGACACTTATTCCTTATTCTCAATCCGCAAATTCTTCGAGTGATAATAAAAATGATGAGGATGAACAAGTTGGTAGAGGGCACAGGACTAGAAGGCCCCCAAGATGTGGCATCAGAGGTCACCGTCATTGGTGATATTTTTATTGTAGTTTATGTTGGTTAATTATTAAAACTTTTTAGTATTTTAGTTATTCAATAAAAATAAATTAAATAAACTAAAGGATTTGGAGACTATATTTCCTAATAATTAGGCATTTTATTTGTATTTAATAAAATGTAAATTAAAAAAAATAATATATATAATTGACAAAATAGTATTTTATTTATAACTTATGCAAAAAAGTGCTTCATTTGAAAAAGAAAATATAATTGACAAAATAATTCTTTATTTATAATTTATGCAAAAAATTTCTTCATTTCACAAAAAAAGTACTATAATTGATAAAATAGTTCTTTATTTCTTACTTATTTTGTTAAGGTTATAATTAATTAACTTTGTATTATGTTATAGTGAATTATAAAATAAATTGCATAAATAAATGAAGGAAATTTTTTAAAATAAAACATATAATTAATTTAAAATTAAAGTTCAATTAAGTATTACAATTTAACAATAAAAATAATTAAGTAAAACTAAAAAAACCTCAGCTCAAGTCCAGCTGTTAATATAAACACAACCCGGCGGCTGCTAAAAGGCGTCTCTGTGAATTACGCTGTAATCTTGTGTGGCAGGTCAAAGGGCGTCGTTTTGAACGACGTCTTTTAAGGGCCGTCTGACCGTCCAGATCAATCCCGGACCGTCAGATTAAGAAGACATAATTGGAGAGATGTCCATGATCCAGACACAATCCAACGGTCCTTAAAGAGCGTCATTTTAAATGTGTTTTATTGTATTTATGAAATCAATTGTAAAATCACCCCAATTTCAAAAAGAAAATCCGAAATATTCTAAAAAAAATGGCCCGCATTAATATAAACACATTTATTTTACAGAGTCATTAATACACGCATATATATTTTACAGAGGCATTAATATACACACATATATTTTACAGAGAAATTCTTAATACACATATATTTTACAGTCATTAATACACACAAATTATTTTACAGACGCTGCATTAAAACACACACATATATTACAGAGGCAGGCATTAATACACACGTATGTATGTATATATATATATATATATATATATATATATATATATATAATATTACAAAATAATGTAATATTGATATTCATTCACGGGTTCTTGTTTTGATATTATGCAGAGAATATAATGAAAATTTACTTACATGGTTAATAAAGTAATGAAAATAAAATCCCCACAAAATCATATGATTCTTTTTAAAGTGATAAAGTGAAATATGGAAAAAAATTCACCTAAACACTCTCATTCAAACACAATTTCGGGAGATGGACATTTTCACCATTATTAGAAATTGGCTACATAATTAGGTTGAATTTTTTAATAGAACCACATAATAAAAAATATAGTACATACCAGCAAAATGGCACAAAAAAAAAAAAAAAAAAAATCCCAACGAGTCAATCCGACTTCTTGTACGAGCTAGAGTGGGATGAACTGGTGAACAATTATTTCATTGGCTATGTAAGAAGACATAATTGGAGAGATGGCCATTGATCCAGACATAATTCAACGGTCCATAAAGAGCGTCATTTTAAATGATACATTATTGTATTTATGAAATCAATTATAAAATCACCCCAATTTTCAAAAAGAAGATCCGAAATATTCTAAAAAAAATGGCCCGCATTAATATACACACATTTATTTTACAGCGTCATTAATACACACATATATATTTTACAGAGGTATTAATATACACACATATATTTTACAGAGACATTCTTAAGACACATTTATTTTACAGAGTCATTAATACACACAAATTGTTTTACAGACGCTGCATTAAAACACACACATATATGTTACAGAAGCAGGCATTAATACACACGTGTATGTATATTTTTAAATAATGTAATATCGATATTCATTCACGGGTTCTTGTTTTGATATTATGCAGAGAATATAATGAAAATTTACTTACATGGTTAATAAAGTAATGAAAATAAAATCCCCACAAAATCATATGATTCTTTTTAATTAAAGTGACATAAAGAGAAATATGGAAAAAAATTCACCCAAACACTCCCATTCAAACACAATTTCGGGAGATGGACATTTTCACGATTATTAGAAATTGGCTACATAATTAGGTTGAGTTTTTTAATTGAACCACATAATAGAAAATATAGTACATACCAGCAATGAAAAATGGCACCAAAAAAAAAAAAAAACCCCAACGAGTCAATCCGACTACTTGTACGAGCTAGAGTGGGATGAACTGGTGGACATTTTTTTCATTGGCTATGTAAGAAGACATAATTGGAGAGATGGCCATTGATCCAGACACAATCCAACAGTCCTTAAAGAGTGTCATTTTAAATGAGGCTTTATTGTATTTATGAAATCAATTATAAAATCACCCCAATTTTCAAAAAGAAAATCCGAAATATTCTAAAAAAAAAATGGCCCGCATTAATATACACACATTTATTTTACAGAGTCATTAATACACACATATATATTTTACAGAGGCATTAATATACACCCATATATTTTACAGAGACATTCTTAATACACATATATTTTACAGAGTCATTAATACAGACAAATTATTTTACAGACGGTGCATTAAAACACACACATATATGTTACAGAGGCAGTCATTAATACACACGTATGTATATATATATATATATATATATATATATATATATATATATATATATATATATATATAATATTACAAAATAATGTAATATCGATATTCATTCACGGGTTCTTGTATTG
Organism: Erythranthe guttata; assembly: GCF_000504015.1. Next base: position 39,345 of record NW_012193904.1, on the reverse strand, counting down.
ATATTATGAAGAGAATATAATGATAATTTACTTACATGGTCAATAAAGTAATGAAAATAAAATCCCACAAAATCATATGATTCTTTTTAAAGTGACATAAAGTAAAACATGGAAAAAATTTCACCCAAACCCTCTCATTCAAACACAATTTCAGGAAATGGACATTTTCACCATTATTAGAAATTGGCTATATAATTTGGTTGAGTTTTTTAATTGAACCACATAATACAAAATATAGTACATACCAGCAAAATGGCATAAAAAAAAAAAAAAAACTCCAACGAGTCAATCTGACTACTTGTACGAGCTAGAGTGGGATGAATTGGTGGACATTTTTTTCATTGGCTATGTAAGTTCGCAATCTAAGGTTGGCAATTTAGTCGACGGGCAGTCAAAAATATCCACTTTGCTACTCGCCGTAGATGCAATTCGTGATGAATACGGTTTGTATTTTCCTTACACATATTGCATGAAAAGATTGGATCTTTTGAGGAAAAGGTACTACACATTCAACTCAATATTGTCGTACCCAACTGTTTCCTACGATTCCGACACTAGTAAGGTGTACGCATCGGATCGAGCATGGGGTTTAATAATAAAGGTTATCAATTCCTTATTTTTTTTTATTGTTTCATCGCTTAATTTTAGGATTTTGTAATAGACAAACAATAACATTTGCAATGTAGGAGCATTCATTCGCCGCCGCTTATCAAACTTATGGTGAGTCAAAAATGTACGAGCTTACCTCGATATTCGGTGGTATGAAGTCGAAGGAGGAACCCGAAGTGATTGAGGTGTCGTTCGACGGAAGCGGGGAGAATATCGGAGGGTGTGCGAAAAACTCGATTCCATTTCGTAGACGTCCGACAACGGAGAACGTTACCAATGTATTGCCACCTAAAAAGTTGGAATACGGCAATTATGCATTGGATTCGGAGGAGTCCGCCGGTACCTAATGTAGAACAGCTAATACTAATGGAAGAAAGTTAAAAACCGTGAAGGAAACTTTAAACCAAGTCCGTAGAATTCAATCCGACTCCGAGTTTTCCGCTAAGATGAAAGGTAAGATGAGCATGAGTTCTACCGCATCGAACAACCCATTGGGTTACTCGTTCGCAAATCCGAAAAATGTTTAGTCAACCTGTAGACGCATAAAATTAATTAATTGGTTAATTAAATTAGCCAATTAAATTGTGTCTAAATTAAATTATAATTTATCTTGCAAAATAAGTTATGGAGATAATTATCAATTAATTATTGGCCAATAGGATTATTTCTTCTTTTCCAAGTTATAAGAGATAAATAACAATTTAAAGAGAGTCAATCAAATCGGGCCACGTCATCAAGAAGACTTTAAGTAGGACTCTTATTCTACCACTATAAATAGGGACCCTCCCTACACAATTCAAAAGACAACTCAAGAAGAATAAAAATCGTAGGAGAAAATTCTCTCTACAACATTCAAGTCATCTTCATCAAATTCAAGTCGTTCTTCATCTAATTCAAGGCGTTCTTCATCAAATCAAGGGCGTTCTTCAACAAATCAAGTTCATCAAATTCAAGGCGTTCTTCATCAAATCAAGGGCGTTCTTCAACAAATCAAGATCGAAGGAAGATTGAAGGGCCAAATCCATCAAGAACTCCAAGATCTTCAAGTCAAAACCCGTCAAATCCATCAAGAACTCCAAGATCTTCAAGTCAAAACCCGTCAAATCCATCAAGAACTCCAAGATCTTCAAGTCAAAACCCGTCAAAGTTCTGCGTTCGATCCAAGATTCAAGTCTCAGGACCATCGAAAGACGTTATTCAAGTTCAAAATCAAATCCGGAGAAGATCAAGTCAACGACCCAACTCCGAAATTCAAAGTCAACATATATTGTTCTTGAGAGAAGAATCAGAGGATTAAATTAGAGTTTGTAACCCTCAATATTTATTTTTAATTCAATAAAATTATCTTTGTGCAAGTTTTTCTTGTTTGTCTAAATCGCAGATAAGAATTTTGTTGTTACAAATTTTGGCACGCCCGGTGGGACATCTCTACCTCTCATCTATTCTCTCTCTCGAAGATCCTCGAAGTGTTGCAGTGACTGCTCTACATTCACAATGAAGATGGCTACTTCGGATTCATCAAGTGTGGGCTTAGGTACAAGGAGTATGGTTAAGAAGATGCAAGCATCCTCCGAGACTAACTCGACGCCTCAAACCATTCAGAAAGGCTTACCACCTCTTGTCAACACAAGCGCAGACGTGGAAGGTTCAAAACGAGAAATTTCACAGCCCACGCCTCGTTCAACATCAAGCTACTCAGAGGTGGCATCCGTCATGACAACAAACCCTACAACCATGGAGGAGCAAATTGCAAGTTTGACAAAGGCCATTGAGGGACTCGCAACGCATGTTCCGAGTTGATCAACAAGATAGACAAAGCCGATGCTAGTCAAGATGTGGAGAATCTGATAGAGGTTCAAGACGAAGTCGAGACATCCACAAAGCAACAACCAGTTGAAAATGAGAAGGCTCCAGCTCAAGAACTTCGAGTTTCTCCAGAAGGGATGATTCATGTAGATCAAGTGATGACGCTGATCAGTGGAACCATCAATGACAAGTTGGAAGGAAGCTCGAAGTCTCCATCAACCTATGTGAAGCCATACACGCAAAGGATTGATGATCTAAGGATGCCAATGGGCTATATACCTCCAAAGTTTCAAAAATTTGACGGCAAAGGCAACCCCAAGCAACATGTGGCACACTTCGTCGAGACTTGCAATGATGTCGGGACGTATAGAGATCAACTCGTCAAGCAATTCGTCCGATCGCTCAAAGACAACGCGTTTGATTGGTACATTGATTTGGGGGCAAACTCCATTGATAGCTGGAAGCACTTGGAGGAAGAATTTCTCAACCGCTTTTACAGCACTCAAAGAACAATCAGCATGATTGAGCTCACCAATTCCCGCCAATGGAAGAAGGAACCTGTCATCCACTACATCAACCGTTGGAGAAATTTGAGTCTTAATTGCAAGGATCGACTGCCCGAGACATCAGCTATTGAACTGTGCATCCAAGGAATGCAATGGGGACTCCGATATATCCTTCAAGGAATTCAACCTAAAAGTTTTGAAGAGTTGGCCACTCGAGCACATGATATGGAATTGAGCATAACTGCAAATGAAGTCGAAGAACCTTCATTCCAAAAGTCGTATCAGCTCAAGGAAGAACATGTTGAAGAAGAACAAGAAGATCATGAGGATGGGGGCAAGTCTTTTGAATAAACAACATCCTATGCAATGTGACAAGTCCAAATCAAGTGAAGTACTCCTTGACACGAGTTTAAAAGGTCTACATGTCCCAATCAAATGAAATACTCCTTGACACGAGTTTAAAGGGTCTACAAGTCCAAATCAAGTAAAATACTCCTTGACACGAGTTTAAAGGGTCTACATGTCCAAATCAAGTGAAGTACTCCTTGACAAGAGTTTGAAAGGTCTACAAATTCAAGTTCAAAGCAAATCAACACTCATTGACACGAGTCTAAAAGGTCTACAAATTTAAGTTCAAATCAGTACTCCTTGACACGAGTTTAAAAGGTCTACAAGTCCAAATCAAATCAAAGCTTCTTGGTACGAGCATAAACTATCTAAATCAAGATAAGGCTTTTGATACGAGCATAAACTATCTATATATCCAAATCAAGTCAAAGCTCCTTGATACGAGCATAAACTATCCAAATCAAATCAAAGCTCCTTGATACGAGCATGAACTATCTATATATCCAAGTCAAGTCAAGGCTCCTTGATACGAGCATAAACTATCTACATATCAAAGTCAAGTCAAGGCTCCTTGATATGAGCATAAACTATCTACATATCCAAATTAAATCAAGGCTCTTTGATACGAGCATAAACTATCTACATGTCCAAATCAAATCAAGGCTCCTTGATACGAGCATAAACTATCTACATGTCCAAGTCAAGTCAAGGCTCCTTGATACGAGCATAAACTATCTACATATCCAAATCAAGTCAAGGCTTCTTGATACGAGTGTAAACTATCCACAAATTCAAGTCAAATGCTCCTTCAACACGAGCTTAAACTGCATATGTTTCTCCTTAACCACATGAGTATAAACTGTGCACGACATCCCTCAAAAGGATATATTTTGAACTACGTTATGACTTGATCCCTTTATAGGGTGCGTAGGCAACTTAGAATCTCTCTAAGTTCAGTCATGATTTCAAAAGATATATGTGCTTTGCTAGATCGAGCTACAATTGAAGTTGAGCAATTATCGAGACTCATTCACTCCAAGATGCATTGTCCGTGAACAAGTCTCGAGGGGGCATTTGTAGACGCATAAAATTAATTAATTGGTTAATTAAATTAGCCAATTAAATTGTGTCTAAATTAAATTATAATTTATCTTGCAAAATAAGTTATGGAGATAATTATCAATTAATTATTGGCCAATAGGATTATTTCTTCTTTTTCAAGTTATAAGAGATAAATATCAATTTAAAGAGAGCCAATCAAATCGCGCCACGTCGTCATGAAGACTTTAAGTAGGACTCTTATTCTACCACTATAAATAGGGACCCTCCCTACCCAATTCAAAAGACAACTCAAGAATAATTATGTTGCACATGCCAAAAGACAATTTAAATTAGAGTTTGTAACCCTCAATATTTATTTTTAATTCAATAAAATTATCTTTGTGCAAGTTTTTCTTGTTTGTCTAAATCGCAGATAAGAATTTTGTTGTTACACAACCTTTAACCAGTCGAGGGCAAACTGTTTTTTTCATAGCTTAACGTCATTATGTTGCACATGCCATTTTCCAATTATTGGCATAAGTTTGTTTTTTAGTTGCTTTTTTATTTTAATTTTGGTATTTAACAGTATATTTCCCTATAAAGTTATGTTTATTATTTGCATTCCTACTAATTTAGTATTTTGACAGCATGTTTTTCTGTTGCTTTTTTTGTGTTTATTTTAAATTTATATAACATACAAATTTTCATACATACCATTAACCACAACATAATTACTACTACGGCAACATAATTAATATTAAAACATATCACAGAAATTAAAGACCTAATATTAAAAATAGTCATAACATAATGCATATGTTTTCTTAGAAGTTAAAATGTACCAGTACCTAGAAAAGTATTATTACATAGCAAACAAATAGCCATCAAACATAGATAACGAAAATAAACGACAAAATATTACACACTTGGTTAGTAACGACCATCGAGAATCATCTGAACCATGACAACTTTGTTTTCGTCGTTCAAACCGTGGAATATGTCAACTAGTTATTTGTTCGTCGTGCAAATGTGCTAGGTCACATTTAGTTTGTCTTCCACGCTTAAATTCGGACTCGGGCCAAGCGCGTCGAACACACTCTTCCTCAACGTAGCCGCATCATGCTCAAACCTCAAACATTTCACCATTTCACCCAACCGTACCTCGGTTTTGTCAAAGAAATTCCCAATCATCCCCATTAACTCTCGGTCCAATGAATCTTGTCGGGGTCGTTTCTTACCCTTCATCTTCTTCGTTTGGTTGGATGTAGACCCCACATACCAAGATGACGTGTTGTCGGAGGCATCATCGTTGTTATCATTGTAGTTAACATCCGGCACATATTCACCACCTATGGAAATATGAGCGTTATCGTTGTCATTAGTCAATAAGTCGTTCACTACATCCGCGAACACCTCCGCATTTTCTTCCGTGGCATGGTCTTTGCCAAATATGATGAGCCAGTCCTTGTAGTATAGCCAAGATTTTTTAACGTATTGTATGTGCTTGGGCATCTGACTAAAAATGAACCATCATGAAAATAGATCAATTTTTTTTTTTTGCTTTAGTATGGTGTTTCCCTAAATTATTTTAAGTATCGTTTTAAATTACGACTAACATAATTAAAAATTAATATTTTACCTTAACATATTCGTTTCAAACTTGATCATTAGCAATATCGATTGTGTTGCTGCATCATTCCATCCAAACCCGAAATGCGACATCATTGTACTTAATGACCCGTACAATTTTTTCCACACATGGAATTTGCTATTAATATGCGGAACCGCCTTGAGATCGATCCCGGGGAATGTTTGATTCATGTGGAGTTCGAGGACCCCAAGATATCCCGTTTTGAATCCGTTGTCGCATTTCCAACCACCAGTGACTATCTCTTTTAGTGCAACAAGTAAACACTGTTCTTTCGGAAAGGTCCAAGTGCGGCGTGTGTTTGTGGTACGACCCTTTGTGTTTTGGAATTTCTGTGAAAATGTAATTCCATCCATATTGATGGCCTGTAATAAATACTGTGTATGGAAATTAGCATTTATTGGCATTTAAGACTCAAGTCATAATAATAACCCATAAAATTGCACACAATTGTATCATAAAATTGAAAAAAAATTCTATGTTATACTCTCATCGAGATGCCAACCAATGATGATACATGTTCAACGCCAAAGTATCTCTCCAATCAGTCCAATGTTCCGAGGCCTTCGCGTTCTCAATGACTTGATCTTCTTGATACTCGTGGTTATTTCTAGTTTGGAAAACAACCCTATCTTCCTCGGGATCGCAATCATTATTAGTACGTATAAAGTTGTGAAGGAGACACCAAGCCATTATAATACAATTTTGTTGTTTGATTGGATAATACGCCGCACTCCTAAGTATGCCCCATCTTGATTTTAGTAGCCCAAATGACTGCTCGATGATATTACGAGCTTTTGTATGTTTTAAATTGAAAAAATCTTTGTGATTTTGAGGGACATTGGCTGAAGTTCCAAACTCTTGAACACGGTATCTAAGACCCCTATACGGGGCCAAAAACCCATCTCCATTGGTATACCCACAATCGACCAAGTAGTATTTCCCTGGCACGGTGGTATATAAGATGATTGTTAATGATTGGTTAAGAATGACAATTAATGAGGAACATATTATACGCAATCAGGGAAGATAATATAGTCATACCGATAGGCACTTTTAAACCGTTTTGCCTCGTAACCGCATCGCGAAAAATCCGACTGTCGGCGGCTGATCCTTCCCAACCCGTTAAGAGGAAAATAAAATTCATGTTCGTATCGCAAACATCGAGGACATTGATTGAAACATCTCCCTTTCTATTTCTATAACGAGGTTTGTCAGCCTTTGCAACTCTAGCAACTACGTACGTTCCGTCTAAAGCACCTAAGCCACCCTATTCAATAAACGTGAAATGAAATTGGGGTTGAATGGTAGATTTATTAATTATTGAATGTGAGATAATATTACTTTATGTATGGTAAAATGTACTTTTAAACTTTACCTTAAAGTAGGAAAATCTCTCGTCCTCACAATCTTCATCAACGGGCTCCAGGTTGACGAGAAGTTAGGAGTGTAATTTCAATAATGATTTTAAGAACTCGGTTAAAGTATTTACTTATAGTGTAACCGGACCGTAGAAAAGTAGTTTGACAAACAACGTTTTTCTCGTGATGGGCCAAGGTAAACAAAAAAATTGCTACTTGTTCTTCGACAACAACATTCCTCGTCGGTAACAACCCACCCATATTCTCTAGCAAATAGCACAAACGGCCAAAAGTATCCATATTCATGCGTAGATTATTTCTACAGGTGTTGTCTTACGTACTTATAAAAACCTCAGATTTTGAAGTTGGATTTTGACTTTATTTTTCAGACTATACCTAGTGGGGCCGTTTGTGGTATATCCTAATCGACGACGTCTAATTGAAGCGTAAATTTTTATGAACATAATTAGAAAAAAAATTATGTCAAACAAAATTTCAGTTAGCACAGCAGCAATCTCTTCATCTTCACACGGCATGTTCGTAAATCACAAACTACAATTAAATGGGAGCCAATATTACAACAAACATACATCATATCATAACAAATAAAACAACCTACGGTTTGTTGACATAAATAGAGATGAATGTATATTTATTCAGATACTCATCCTATAATAAACACAAAAATCAGATTAAGGAATTAATTGCTAATTAACAAAATAAAGCACACATTATTGATTTAGCAAAATTACTATCCCTTTTTATTTATGCTAACAATACAAGGTTTTCTTCCACTATATAACAATAAAAAATATAACCACTGTATCACATAAATTATGTTCATCAATTTTCCATTTGCGAACCAGGAAGAAACAACTATTGTAATACACAACCAAATTGCTGTATAAAAATTGCAGTTACAAAATAAAAAAAAAACATTTAAGGCTCCAACACCTAGGATGCCAACAATTTAACTCTACCCACACAGGGGAAAACATTAATTGGAAAAGAAGAGATTAACCTGAAAAGATTTAAGGAGTGGATACGAGACTGTCGACGGAAAACACAAACCCAAGCGAGCTTTGTATTAATGTAAGTGTGGAATGCCGGACGAAAATCCCGTACACCCAAAGCGACCTCTCGTAGTTTTCTACTGCATGATGACAAAACCCACAAAGATTGAAGACAATGTGTATGCCAAATTGAATTTCGAGAATTTTCTTGTACAGAGAGGTAAGAAGCAGGTGAAGTTGCTGTTTGGGTTTCAATCCCGTTTTTCAAGTCTGATATTGGGTATTTTTGCTGAAATACATATTTTTTCTTGTAACTTTTGTGAAAGATGAGGGGTATTTGGTATTTTCCTAACATTGATAAATTTATGATTAAATTATCACACCTATTCTAGTGGATAAGTTATCACTCATTTGGGTGATTAGATATCGGGCCTATAGTCAATGCCGGGTTTATGTCCATTGTACCAAACGTTGGATTAGGGGTGACTAATTTGTCAATCACCCCTTATCACACCAACCAAAGGGGCCCTAAAATGATTATAATAATTATATAACTAATTTAATAAATTATTAATTGTCATTCACTATTATTAATATTAAAAATATCCACTAATAACAAATGTATATATATTTAATTTTGAAAAATATAAAAAAAATACAATTTAATTTAAGAGAAAGATTGAATTTTAATTTTTTTTTTACATTTTGAAAAATTTCTCAATTATTATTTTCACATATAAATACTCCTAATTCAATCTTCACAACTTTCATTTTATTAAGTTTATATCTCAACGTCTTAATTGTTTCATTTTTTCTAAAATTATTTAGTGTTTAAATTCAATTTTTTTTTTGTATTGAATTTAAAGTTAATCTTAAGTTTTTTCAAGTTTCAATTTAAGTTTTTTTTTCTTTCTTGTAATTAGTTGGAAAAAAAAAACTATTCATGATTCCATGGTTGAATCAATCCCATACTGGTTCCAAATAGAGGAATGTTATGGTAAAACTTCGTTTGAAACGATGAGGTAGAAAGCAACGTGTGACTTGAAGGACACGATCCATTGTGGATTTTTACATCCATCATTTTCCATTTGTCTAGGAATGAGGATGCCCTTGACAGAGACCAAAGATATTCCGCTCAAGGACGAAATGCTTTTAATGATATCTAGTTCTTTCCCGCCAGCTCGTTCTTTACTAGGCATATAGGCGAATCTGCCGGGTTAATTCAACGTAAAGAAAGCTCATTTGGTCAAAACAAAAACTAGGGGAGTGCTTACTAATAGCGAGGAAAATCGGTTTGGACCCGGACCTGACCCGAACACGGCCCGGACCCAGATGGATCCGGGTGGACCCGCCCCGGACCCGGACCCGCCTCCCCACGGGGCGGTTTCGGGTCCCCTAAAAGTCGGACCCGGACCCGACCCGCCCCGTGGCCATGTCTAGTCTAATTAAACTGAATGACAAGTCTAATTAAACTTTTGATTCACATCCTTTATAAATTTCATTCCAGAAATGCCCTTCATACCCAAAATATGAAATATGCACCAAGTGCATTTATCATTTTTTATTCTACATTTAACATTTTCACTTTTGCATCTAATATTTTTTATTATTCTTTTTACGTAGAAACATGTTACGTTTTTTTTTCATTTTTGTATTTTTTCACTATTATAGAAATCTATTGTTTTTTTTTTCTACATAATATTGAAAATTAGATTTCTTAAAAAAAAATAGGTCATAGACATCTATAGACACTCATAGGAAACCGTAGTAATTTGTAGACATCTACGATCACATATTCTTGAAACCCTAACTCCTCATTTGAACCCTAGCCGCCAGACACTCATAGGAAACCGTAGTAATCCATAGACATCTATGATCCCATATTCTTGAAACCCTAGCTCCTCCTTTGAACCCTAGCCGCCAAACACTCATAGTAACTCATAGACAACTGTAGACATCAAATTGAAAAAAATTAGATCTTCCCTACCAAACCCTAGATCCACCCTCCAAACCTAGATCTGTGACGCCAAGGACACCCACCCCCATCCACGCCACCATCGCCAACCCCACCCACGCCGCCATTGCCTATCCCAGCATCACCGCACCACCAGCATCATCCTCGAGCGTTGCCGCTGGGGCAACGTCATCCTCCATGGCCCAATGTCGCGCCACCACAACGCCTCCTCCCATCGTTGTCGCTTCCTTACCGTCAGATAAGGATAAGCGAACACCGCGATATGGCATTTTGAAAAAACTAGGATACGGACACCGGGGTGGATACGAAATCTATGAATTCAACAAAAAATAAAGCAGCAAATGTAGGCAACACTAGTATATTTTTTTTATACATTAAACAATTAACAATTTAACATTCAAAAAACAAACAACCAAGTAATTAACTTATCTACAAATAATCAAACATTGAACAATCCATAATCCAAAATACAAAAGATAACGTTTACAAATATCAATATTCAAATACTTAATTCGAGTGCTTCAAAAAACAATATTTATTCGAGTCTTAATTAAAAAGCCAAGTAACATAATAAAATTCAATAAGTATCTTCCATCACATTCCCAGTCTCCACATCTTCGGCAAAAATTATACCCTCAAATTCGGGTTCATCCAATGAAAGTTGAGCAATATCAAGAACTCCTACATCTTCCATATACCCACATCCCACATTTTTGTCTTCTCATCATAGTATTGAATGCTACTTCTAGACAAAAGATGAAGATTGGTACGAATGAAGACCAAATCCCCCGCACGTTTAGGATTTAACTTATTCCTTCTAAATGAATTAACGAACGAATAAGTACTCCAGCTCCTCTCGGAACAAGATGAAGAACTAGGTTGTCTAAGGACTTTGAAAGCTATCTTCTGAAGTAAAGGAGCACCCGAACCATAACATTCCTATTATTTCCTAGACTCAATATCATATCTATTCACAATCAAATCCGGATCTCCAAATGGCTCGATCTTGAGAGAGAAATTTGCAAAGTCATTAATTGCATTCGTACGCTCCTCTATACTTGGAAAAAATCTTCTAAAATATTTTATTACTTCGGATGAAACTTCTCCATCCATATGAGGAGCCAATCTATCCTGTCCCTCAAAAAACTATTTTTCACTGTAATACCTTCAACAAAGAAAAAAAAACAAATCAAAAAGAAAAATAAATAAATAGTAGAATAACACATAAGGAACAACAATAATTAATTAAAACTAAATACGGGTACTAGAGAGTGAGCCAGACAATGAAGAGGAGTATTGCTTTTTGCCCATCGATCAACTAGAATTTGTTGGATCACATCAAAGACAGCAGAAAACCAATACATCGATTTTTTCTCATGGTCATAAATAACTTCATTCACTTTTTCAATCATAGCATCCCACATCTCATAAAACAAATGAAGACATGACTTATCCGTGTCACAAACTCTAATCATCTCATATATAGGTTTAGTGAAGGCTATAATATATGAAACTTTCTCCCACCACTCTTCACTCAACACTGGGTCCCAGACAAATTTTGTTTTGCTTTGATCATCTTCTCGGTATTATGTCCAGTGGTTACTCGTCCCCAATAGTTGTAAAGCACGTCTGATAAGCTTAAATTTTTTAAGCATGACAACACTAGACGCAAAACGGCTGTCGGCAACTGAAAGAAACTTTAAACGGATAAATCGATTGTACATAGCCAACCTCATCGAATGATTCATGATAAAAAAATTGACTTGCATAGCATCCCCATGAATAATGGTGATCCAACTACACAAATCATATGTCTCTTGATTGCATTCCACATTTCTAGCTGAACAGATATTCTTCAAAGCTAGATTCAGATTGTGAAGAAGACAAGGAGTCCAAAAAATATAAGGATACCAACCTTCAATGAGTTCACCAACCGCCTTACAATTGCTCGCATCATTAGTAATGACTTGGACCACTTTTTGATGCTCCACCTCATCGATAGCTTCTTTCAATATACCCGCGATAAAGTTTTTATCTTTTACTTCACCAGAACAATGAACAGTCTTGATAAACATCGATCCACAGTCAGAAACAACCATAGCATTAATCAACGACCTTCTTTGTGGGTCACTCCAACCATCGCTCACGATGCTAAACCCCTTTTCTAACCATATGCTCTTGATCGGCTCTAACAACCTCTCGACATGCGTCTTTTCTTGTTCGAGCAATGTGGTTCTCAATTTGTTATAACCAGGAAGAATATAACCAGGTATCGAGGGATTGCAACAAATAAAAAAGTACGCATTCCTAGCAAAATTAAAAGGCAAACCCGCAGTATAAAACATTATAGCAATCTCTACATCCAATTGAGTCATAACACCAACATAAATTTTTTTAGCAAGAGGATTATCATGATCGCCGGCTTATTGCCTTTTCAAAACATTAAAAGCATTTTGTTCACTTGTAACACCAGACAACAAACTCATGGTTGTAGTTCCGACAGTAGGAAAAGACAATTTTTAGGTTGTGCATTCATGGCTATTTGTGTCGCCGCCTCCTCTATTTTTTTCATTTCGGTGATACTTTTTCAACTCAGTTTTTTTGCAAGGAGTAATCAATTTATTACTTAGGGGTAATATGCCTCACACCCCTCAAACCAAACCTAATTAGATATGAGTGACAAAGTCAAATAGAATATTTTAATTACATCCCTATTTTAAAATAAAAATTGACACACATCCTTTATTTTTTATTTAACCAAAAAATACCCTCACAATACCTTATAAAAACCACTCTCTCTCTTCCCCACTCTACGCCGCTCAACACCCCCTCTCCTCTCTCTCTCTCTCTCTCTCTCTCTCTCTCTCTCTCTCTCATATGTGCGTCCCTAAGCCCTTCTGTTTTTTTTTTCTTTTTCTTTTAACAGATTTATATTAAATAAAGGGTAAATTACACCCACACCCCTGAGGTATGCTTAAATAACTGTAAGGTCCCTGTGGTATCGATAATTACACTCAGCCCCCTTAACGTACTTAGAAACTCTAACGGGATAATGCATTGGATACATTATTCTGATAGGGTTCTAATGGACTATTACCTTTAGCTAGAGGTGGAGATAACATAGAGTTATGGGGAGTTATGGGGTGACATGGCTCCACCAATATTTCTTAAATCACCCATAGCTCTTCGTTGTCCCCACCACTTCCTGAAACCAATAGTCCGTTAGAACTCTATCATAATAACGTATCCAATGCATTATCCCATTACAGTTTATAACTACGTTTCAAGGGGGTAAGTGTAATTATCGATACCACAGGGACCTTAAAGTTATTTAAGCATACCTTAGGGTGTGGGTGTAATTTACCCCTAAAAAAATGATTAAAATCCAACTTTCTCTCTCTC
>NW_012193904.1:0-15397 GCF_000504015.1 Erythranthe guttata | reverse complement strand
TGATGCTGGTGGTGCCGCCACTTCTTCTGTTGGTAGCGTGAATATGCCGAATCTCTAAGTTTCGTCACAGACATCTGTCATTTTTTTTTGTACGAAGTTTTTTTTTTCCGCTATGATTTTTTGGAATGAATTGTTTTATTCTAGTTGAAAATTATTACAAACGGTTTTTTAAATTTTTTTATCGCTAGCTTTGATTATATATGAATATAATCATTACATTACTTGTAATACCAAAAACAAAACCTAGAACGTCCAAAATCAAAACTTCTTTTAGATTAAATTTAATTAATCAAAAGATGAATATTAAAATTAAAAAGAAAAAAAAGGATGTCTGTGATGAAAACTCAGAGATTTAGTGTATTCACGCCTTTGAATATATTTTCACATATCTATAAGAAATTAAAAAAATATATATTAAATGTAATTACCCGACGATCGCTTGATTTTGACGTTGTGATTAGCACATATTTATACTAACGAAGAAAAGCGTAGGCGAGTGTTAGATGAAAATAATTAATTTATTGCATAATCAAATCATGCGGAATTGAATATAACCATATGTGTATCATAAAATCACAATACACAACTCGTTATTAATACGGAGTATCACTACGTCATTCATAATCCTTAATATACGTCAAGATTTTCTGATTATTTATTTATCGTGGGCTATAATTACTCGAATAAGAAAATAATATAAATTAACTTTTCTTAAATTCTTAATTGGAGGATTTTATTCATAATTTAATATTATGGTGAATAGAAGAAAATCACTAATTAATGATTTAATTATAATAGTTATAATAATAAACCTCACCAGTTGGCTCTATCGTTGTAATCATATCAAACTAAATTGGACTCCTTGAACTTAGACTGAATCATAAAACACGCTCCCACCTATCCATATTTATCAAAATCCAACGTTTGTTTCCATCTGATACCGATTCCCTAATTATACTGTAATTTTTCACGGAATTTTTTTAATTTTGAGAGATTAAATATGCCTAAGAGGGGGATGAATTAGGCTTTTCAAAACTTTTAATATTTTTGCAGATTTAAATATCAATTAAATTATTTCTAGAAAAATATATTTTTCTTTGATAATAAAATATTTCAAGTAATAAATATTTTGCAAACTTCCAAATTAATGTCGAATAAAGTTTTAGCAATAAACAATATATGAGTGCGGAAATTTGATTATGATAAAATAAAGTGCGTAAAGTAAATGACACCAAATTTATAGTGGTCCGGAGAAACTCCCCTACTCCACTCTTCTATGCCCTCGAACTTTTGTTCCACATGCCTCCAAGATCCTTGGATCCTCAACACGAAAAAAGATGTGCTAACAAGACTCTATAACGACTTTCGCACCAACGACGTGCTTACAAGAGACTCACTCTTTCGCACTTATCAATACGTGCTTACAAGAGACTAATTCTTTCGCACTCAACAAACACCTCACAACAAAGAAATGCTCTCTAAGAGCTTTACAAAATCCCTCTCATGATATATAATGAAACAAGTGATAAGCAAGAGGAGAATTTCGAAGTTCGTAATAAATAAATGATTCTTTATAAGTTCTTTTCGAAATTGGGTTGGAATGAATGAAGCTTGAATGTATGATCCACTATTTATAGGTGAAGCTCTTCATAAGGAAGAATCAATCATTAGTCTCTTGATTGATTGGATGATGAGTGTGATTGATCTTCAATTGATCCAGTTATATTAAATCACTTGAATGTGGTAAGCATTTGAATTTTGAAACTCAAAAGGAGTGTTCTTTCTTCAAAAACGATTTTCAGCAAAGCATTTTCCACCGAGCTTCAGCAACTTTCGGGACAGACTGTCTAACTTTTGGACAGGTTATATTTTTAGAATCTTTGATTGATGATTGACTTAAAATCTTTCAAAGTCCGGAAATATAATTCTCAATCAGTTTAAACCAATGAAAAAATATTTTTCAAACAATTCAATTAATTTTGAATATTAAACCATTTTCCATAGATAGTTTTAGGCCTGGAGGGGCCCGTTTTCCATTTTTTAATATATACATATCATATATTTCTTTTTATGCAAAAATTTATTGTTTTATTATTTAAAAAATTATAGTCTTCTACTTTTAAAAAGAATATTCTTCTGTTATTATTTTTAAATTTAATTAGTTTAAAAGTAAACATAAAATTTGAAATTTTATTTAGTCAAACCAAAATTTATTGCATATTCCCTTAACATTTATTAGGGGTGTGCGCGGGCCATAACCCCGCGGATTCTATCAAAACTCGCGCTCGTCCCGTCAAACGACGGTTTTTGATTTTGAAGAACCATATATATATATATATATATATATATATATATATATATATATATATATATATATATATATATATATATATATATATATATATATATATATATATATATATATATATATATATATATAATTTATAAGTTTTACGGGAGAATAATTAGAAACTAAAATGAATAACCTGAAATCTTAAATTGAAACAAAACATAAATAATGTAAATGTCAAGAGTAAATAAAAATTAATATAAAACTAAAATAACTAATTCATACCTTAAAAGACAAAATTTAAATAAAATAAATATAGCATTTTCAAGCATAACCAACGCTATCCAGCTCCATTCTATAAGAGTTGGTCAAACAATTGGTGGAGAAAACTTTTCTTTACATTCTCATTATAATTTGTCTTATATAATACAAGGATGAGACTATCTAAGGAAATAAATCAAATTGATTGTGAATCAATTTACAAGGAGAAAGATCTGGAATGAGATAACGTAAATCATAGAATGCCCGATTCTATGTTGATTCCTTTATACGACCCCTCAAAATTAGTGTTCCATCAGCAACATTAATTTTGCTACGCAGCTTTTGAAAACGAGAACGTGCAAGGGGCTTGGTAAGTAAGTCTGCAAGTTGATCATCTGTATGTACATGTGCTATACGCAAACGACCTCGTTTAACAAAATCCCGAACAAAGTGAAGATCAATGGCTATATGTTTCATCCTTGAGTGCATGACTGGGTTGAGACTTAGTTGAGTGGCACCAACATTATCACAAAGCAACAACGGAATCTCATGAAGCTTGATACCAAGTTCATTTAGAAGAGATTTAATCCAAGCCATGTCAGAGGCAGCAGTGGCAAGAGCTCGATACTCCGCTTCGGTGGATGAACGTGCAACACCTTTTTGCTTACGAGTGCGCCAACTAATCGGATTGTTACCCAAAAATATAATATACGCAGTAGTTGACTTGCGGTCGTCTAGATCACCTCCCCAATCGGCATCGGAGAAACCACGAAGGATTGGATTAACTTGTCGTCGCAAAAGAAGACCAAAATGAATGGTACGTTTCACATAGCGTAAAAGCCTTTTAACTTGCTGCCAATGGGAAACCGTAGGCTGATGCATGAATTGAGCAAGACGGTTGACAACAAATCCAATGTCTGGGCGTGTAAGAGACAAATACTGAAGAGATCCAATAGTCCGACGATATTCAGTGGCATCACAGCTTGGAGTGCCGTCATTAAGAAGTAGTTTGGTGGTTACCGACATAGGTGTGTGAACCTCTTTCGCTCCTGCCATCTTCAATCTGCTAAGAAGATCATGAACATATCGGTTTTGAGAGAGAAACAAACCTTGCTTTACCGGTATCACTTCTACTCCGAGAAAGTAATGCAAATCACTCAATTCTTTTAGGGAGAATTTGACACCCAACGACTTCACAACCTTTTGCAAGAACTGAGTGTTGTTCCCTGTTAGGATCAAGTCATCAACATAGACCAAAATATAGAAGAGAATGCCGTCACGATTGTAGATAAACAATGAATGGTCTGACTTCGAATTGAAAAATCCCAATTCTAATAAACCGGACCGTAATGCATTGTACCAAGCTCTCGGCGCCTGTTTAAGACCGTAAATAGATTTTTGAAGAGCACAAACATACTGAGGATGAGAAGAATCAACAAAGCCTATTGGTTGTTGCATAAAGACTTGCTCAGTAAGCTGGCCATGCAAAAATGCATTATTTACGTCGATTTGGTGGAGCGACCAACCATTTGATAGAGCCAAAGATAAGAATAGCCGAATGGTCGTGGGTTTTATTACCGGGCTGAAAGTTTCGGTGTAGTCCACCCCGGGGCGTTGATTGAACCCTTTCGCGACGAGACGTGCCTTGAATCTGTCCACAGTACCATCTGGGTGACGTTTAACTCGGAAGACCCACTTGCAGCCAACAATATTACAACCTGGAGGTTTTGGAACGAGTTTCCAAGTGCCATGGGAAACCAAGGCCGTAAACTCATCGGCCATAGCTTTGCGCCATTTGGAGTCCTTAAGTGCTTGAGAGGCACATGTTGGTTCCAAAGGTGATGCAAGAGGATACTTAGTGGTTACGGATAATTGTTTCGGACAAAAAATATTATTTCGAGCTCTAGTTATCATTTGGTGAGTTCGCTGAGTGGCTACAGGTGCAGGAATTATCAGTAAAGAATGCTCAATTGTAGGTAAAGATTGAGAAGTACAAGGGGCAGCCGTACCTGGATCACAAATCGGAGTGACGGTGGTAGGAGTGTCATGCACAGTAGGTGTGTTAGTGGAGCCATCCGAAGAGCCAAGACGAACAGAAGGCACTGGAGACGGCAATGTGGCATTCACGGGGGAAGGAGCAGGAGCTATTACTTTGACTTGATCAGGTTTATTTTTGAAGGGAAACAAGTGTTCATCAAAAGTAACGTGTCGTGAAAGATATAGTTTACCCGTTTGAAGATCTAAACATTTGAAAGCATGTTGAGTAAGTGAGTACCCGAGGAAAACACAAGGTTGAGACTTTGGTTCGAGCTTGTTTGTTCGGTAAGGAACAAGCCAAGGGTAACATTGACAGCCAAAAGTCCGCAACTTGTGATAATCGGGGGTACGATTAAAGAGTGCTTCAAAAGGGCTTTTTCGTGCAAGCAAAGGAGTGGGGAGACGATTGATGAGGTACACCGCAGTGGTTAGAGCATACGTCCAGTAAATAGAAGGGACCGAGGCATGATGGAGAAGCGTCATCCCTGTTTCAACAATGTGACGATGACGACGCTCCACTGTACCATTTTGTTGAGGTGTGTGTGGGGCGGTGGTGTAATGGCTGATACCACGGCTAGTGAGAAAGGACCGAAGTTTAATAAATTCGCCACCATTATCGGAAAAAAAGTTTTTTATTTTGCATAAAAACTGATTTTCGACTATTTTGGTAAATTTGACAAAGATGGAGTAAACATCGGATTTGTGGTGTAAGGGATAAAGCCAACAATACTTTGTGAACTGATCAACGAGTAAAAGATAGTATTTGTAGCCATCAATAGAAGAAACTGGTGAGGGTCCCCACACATCCGCATATAAAAATTCGAAAGGAGCAGTACTCTTAAGAGAAGTTGAACTGAAAGGTAGTTTATGTGATTTATTGCATTGACAAGAAATACAAGATAATGTCGACTCGGAAGAAACAACAGGTAAGGCATGACTTCGAAGTAAGGACGACAAAATCTTTTGAGATGGATGCCCCAACCGATGATACCAGAGGTCAAAAGTTACCCGAGTTCCGACTAAGCGAATTTGATTTGCTTGGGGTGATGAGGATGGAAAAGCTACAGGATATACACCATTCTCACACCTACCGCGCATGAGCATTGCCCCCGTCCTCCGATCCTTCACAAGGTAAAAGAAAGGGTGAAACTCAATAATAACATTGTTATCGAGGGTAAATTTATGAACAGAAATTAGATTTTTGTGAATAAGCGGCACATGTAATGTTTCTTTTAATGTAGGAGTTTGAGATGGAGAGGGAAGGGTTGTGGAACCAATGTGAGCAATTTTTAAACCTGTACCATCTCCAAGAACCACCTCATCTTGTCCCTCGTATTCAGAATGAATAGAGAGATTTGCCAAGTCAGACGTAATGTTGTGAGACGCCGCTGAATCAAGAAGCCATTTGCCATTTGATGGTGTAGTCGAGGTAGCACAATTTGCAGCAGGATGTGACTGAAGTTTGAAACATGTTTTTGCAGTGTGTCCAGGCTTGTCACATATTTGACAAACAACAGGTGATTTCCTTGGTCCAGATTTGTTGGTGAAACCTGGTTTAGAGCGAGATCTGTTGTTCTGAAAACGAGTATTAGATGGTTTCCGTTGAGAAGAATTTGCCGTGACGACAAGAGCGGAAGCCTTGTTCTCCATTCGTTTGACGTAATTTTCATGACCAATGAGTAGATCATGCAATTCAGCAAAAGAGAGAGAAGTTTCGCGGGTGCGAATTGTTAGAGTAGGTGACCAACAAGCCAACTTGTGGCTGTGGTCTTTCGTATTTATTATTGTAATAAACGAACCTTTATTCGTATTAATGATAAAACACCTTGGCATTCTATATCTTTGTCCCTTTGTCACAAGCATAGATATAGTCCTTACAGTTATTACAAGTACTAGTAATTGATCGTTAGGATCGTGAGATATTTACTTAAGTATTATAACTGTTAAACCTGTTCCTAGTCGAAGGGTTACGCCACTAATGAGGATATCGGCCTTTCCCATTAAGACTAGCACTTAGTGTATGTGTACTGCATCTCATCAGTAAACGGTATTGTGATATCGGCATGCATAAGTGGGTGCTCGTAAGTTGACGAGTTCACTGAACTCCCTCACCCTAGAAATCTCTAAGTGGTTCCCAATAATCGAGTAGAGATATCTATGGTATAGTTGTACACCATTAGTCCTTATGACCTAGACATCACCGTGACTTCACTAGAGGACCAGCTGTATCGTGACCTGTCCCTGAGTTCCACCGAGGACCATCCCAAGGGCCAGTGTTCGTGCAGTCCGAAATCTAGTGGGAGGTATGTGCATTGTAGTCGGGGATTCGATCGCTAGAATAGTCTTGGATGTCCTGTGTGTTCTGAAAGTTTGTAATCATTCTAAGTCTCTGGCCAGAGCTGACTAAGTGATGATTAGAGGATTCGATTCTCTAAGTCATGCACGTGACGATTACAATACTTAGAACGATCGCACCGTCATTGAACATATAAAGAGGTCTCGATGAACCAATGCCTCTAGTTCGATCGGGACATATGAATCGAAGGGACCGTACTGTACGTTAACTATATCTGAAGGTTCTTGCAGGCACTTCATTTGTATCTAGGGAATCATGACGCGTAGTTGCTAGACGCCAATCTTGATTCGTTGGGTGATTAAGGTGAAACGAGCTTCATCTTAATCGTAACTCTAAGGGACGAGTTTTGACCACAAAGAGTTGTGGGCCCACGGCTAGCTTACACCTGAACCATCGAGGGTCACACTGCTCGTGCACATGAGATCTTTGAATAAACGGTCAGAGATAAAATAGTTTATCTTTGCATGATTGGAAGTCAATATGATTGAGTCCAACATTCGTAATTTGGAATTATGAATGAGAATAAGAAAAGAAAAGAATAGGCGAACGTGTTAGTGAACTTTCTAAATCGGGAAGTTTCCAAATTTAGAAAGTCCACTGAACTAGGGTTTCCACTTTTGGAAAGTTGGAAAATAAGAGATGGCACTCGTAATGACGAGGAAATTATAATGATTCCGAAAATGTAATCGTTGCAATTTTTCGGTCATTGAATTGAGAGAGACGAGCGATCAAAGGAACTGACGAACTTAAGCTGTTGGGCCCGGTCCAACTTAAGCCCGCTAGGGTTTTATGCAAGGGACTATAAATACATGATTTATAGGCCTTGCACAACACACAAAAAAACCCTAAGCGGCCGTCCACCCCTCTCTCTCGGCCAATCTCCCGTGGCCACCACCGCGCCGTCGCCGGAATCGGCCATCCCTTGGCCGATCCCTTTCGGTATTCTTTTCTCCTTTCTTTTTCTTCCGTTAATTCTAACTACTTCGTGTCTAGTGCCACGTTTTAGTAGATCGAAGTATACGAGGTGAAATCCGAGAGGAGGAAGACTGTAGATCGAAGAATCGAGGAGCAACACACGAGCCGAAGCCGCACGCCGCCCCACGCGCCGCCCCGGAAGTCCGCGCGTGAAGCTCACGCGCCGCCGTGGTCAATCTCCCGCTGCTGCCGCTGCACTCCATTGTTGCCCCGATTGTACGGATTGGTTTCCGTAGCAATCTCGACTTGCTAAACGCTCCTACCTCACGCTTCAAGAGGTAAACACACGAAACCCTAGTTTCGATACGATTATATTTAAACTATGATTTCATGTTTGTTTCGTATGATTTTATGTGATTATGTGTAATCGTTTTAAATCATTGCAAGCATGTTATTTGGTTTAAACGCGAGCATGTTAATTGATTTAAATTCGGTTGAAATTATTAGCATGTAAATTGTTTTTAATTTCGCTGGAAGCGCAAAGGTACGCAATTAATTGAATTTAATTTGTCGGGCGTGTTCTTATGTGTTTTAAAGTCGTTTAAATCGCATAAATTTTTGTTTTCCGCTGCGTATGCGTGCCCGAAACCCAACACGAATGGGTGCGACTATATCTCTAAAGTCTGAACCAAGACCATTAAGCACGTAAAGTGTCAAATCATCGTCGGAAACTGGTGCATCAATAAGTTCATCGGCAGTCACCTTGACTGCGTGAAGAAACTCAGACACCGTGCGAGAACCCCGTTGAATACGGGTTAGATCCTCCTTCAACTGCATAATCCGAGCCCGAGATTTGCTTGGAAACAAACGGGCTAGATGTTGCCAAGCATCACGACTGGTAGTGGTCATTGCGATGAGAGGCATCACGGTTTCAGAAACCGATGAGAAGATGGCATTAAGTAGCAACTGGTCTTGTCTATACCAGTGTGCATAGTGAGCCAAATCAGCAGCGGAGGACTTCTCAGTGGGTGTGGAAGGACACGGAAGAGTTCCATCCAAGTATCCCATGAGATCATAACCAAATAAGATGGTTGTGAATATTGCACGCCAAGAAGGGTAATTTGATGCTGTAAGTTTGACGGGAAGTTGGCTTGAGGTGTTAATGGTAATGAGAGGCAAGTCAGAAGAAGAGCTGGTGGGTGTAGACATTTTCCAAAATAAAAAAAAAGAGGATCGTTATTCTCGTAAGAGAAAACCTACTGATACCATATAAGAGTTGGTCAAACAATTGGTGGAGAAAACTTTTCTTTACATTCTCATTATAATTTGTCTTATATAATACAAGGATGAGACTATCTAAGGAAATAAATCAAATTGATTGTGAATCAATTTACAAGGAGAAAGATCTGGAATGAGATAACGTAAATCATGGAATGCCCGATTCTATGTTGATTCCTTTATACATTCAACACTATTTTCTTCCTTTTTTTCTGCTGTGTGTTGACCGTTGTATATATGCTTTTTTTCCTACATTTTCTTAGAGATTTTCATAATCTTTATAGCTATTACTTCCACAATTATAGTTTAGTTGATTTATGTATTTGATACACTAGAGATACTTTATTTATTTATTAATATTATTAATTTATTATACTATATAATGTAAGCAAAACGACGTCGTTTTGTATGGCGGGGCGGGGCGGGTTTCACGGGTATTAAAAAAAATTGAACCCGTCTAAGACCCAAACCCACGGTTTTTCACCATTTTAGGACCCAATCCTATAGATGGATTTATCCGTCCGGTTCCAACCGGACGGTTTTTCACGGGTTTGACGGGTACAGCGGGTTGATGGGTCCGACTTGCTCACCCCTAACATTTATTTTACGTAATTTTTTTTTTATCTTGATACATTAATATTTTTAACATTTTATTTATGAAGTTTCTATTAATAAATAATTTATTTATATTAAATATGCAAAAAAAAAAAAAAAAAAAAAAGAAAAAAGAAATTTGGGCGTTACTCCTGAATTCCGATATTATTGGTCGTGCAAATTCATTCTCGCTCAGCACCCCCAAATACGCGGACCGGCTCTGCATATGGGTAACGGTGTACTAAAAAGTTGTGAATGTGTTATTTAAGAGCAAGTAAAGATTATGTGTAAAGGCTCTCGGATGAGAATTTCATTTGTTTCCATCCTACATCGACTCTCTTATAATGTGATTTTTTGTGGAATCTTTTTTAGTCCAAGTAATATTTCACGAAAAATGCCGATTAATTAATGATTTAACTACTATAGTATTACAAAAATAAGCCTCACCACCTTGTTATCATTTATCAAATGAAATTTAATACCTAATACAGAAGATTATCATTGGCTCATATCCTATTACAGAAGATTATCATTGGCTACTATATTTGATTCCTTATAAAAAAATCATCATAGCATCTGAATCCAACTTAATTAAGAGTTGAATATAAATTTATCATTTTATTTTTTAAAATTTGTTTAACATTATTCTTAATATATTTAAAATTTGAATATATTAAATGAATTTATGACCCTATCAATTGAAGATAGAGATGAACATAATATATAGTAGTCTACTATATACCATAATAAAATTGACGAAAACTATTTAATGGATTTGGGATTACTTTTATTTAATATACAATCATCTCAATATTTGTCAAAATATTTCATAAATATTGATTGCAAACATTTATAATTTATTATTCTTTCCCCATGTTGTGTTTTCAAGTTATGGATAATAATCCACCAAAAATTTCATGAAATTTACGGTCAAATGTTTGACTAAATTGAGACATATTATAACAGCTCTTACAAAAAATAAATTAATGTATACATTTATCTTCTATAAATAAATCATCCAATGTACAAAATTACATGTGAAAATAAAACAAAAATGAAACACGAACTAATACCTAACGAGAGCAAGCGAAATGAAATATTTAAGAAAAAAACAGTCCGGTTAGTCAACAAAGCAAACGAACTCTCCACCCTTTGTGGCGTCGAAGCTGCAATAATAATCCACAAAAAAGGACGCCGTCTTTACGATATAGGAGAAGACAACGCAATGTTGTGGCCATCCCCGCCGATTTTCAGCGAGAGGCTTCATAAATTTCTCAACCATCCTGATTCCGAGATAAGAAGAAGAATGGTTAAGCACGAGAAATTCATGGAGCAAATAAAGGAAGAGGAGAGAGAAAATGTGTCAAAATGGGAAATGAGATGTGAACTCCAAGAATCTCGGCAATTGTTGAACGAACTAATGGAAACAAGATCACATGGACGATTATTTCCATGAACTTGAATTGTATCAGTTGGATGAGTTAAACACATTCGTAAACAAGATGCTAAAAAAGCTTGAGAGACATCGTTGAATGCGCTCGAGAATTTGGGAAATGAGCAATGATTGCCATATCGGAATATGTTGAATCTCTGAGTTTTCATCACAAACATCTTGCAATTTTTATTTTTTTTAGTAATTTTTCTTTTTTCTCTCTAATTTTTTTAGAATGAATTTTTGTGTACTAAATGAAAATTAGTATGAAATATTTTTCAGATTTTCTATATATTAACAAAAAAGACCTAGAACTTGCGAAATCGAAACTTCATCTTATATTAAATTTAATGAATGAAAAGATGAGAAGGAGAAATAGAATAAAGTCTCTAAAGCTATAAGAAATAAAACATATTAAAGAAATGATGAAATTTTCGTATGAATGGTTGATTAGGACGTTGCGATGAGCACATATTTATACGAACGAAGAGAAGCGTTGACGAGTATTAGAAGAAAATAATTAATTTATTATAGAATCAAACCATACGGAATTAGTATAACCGTATGCATATTACAAAATCACCGTACAACGCTACGGCATTCGTAGTCCTTGATTCTTTAAGACTTACCAATGATTCACGTATTTTCGCTATAATTATTCGAATAAAAAACAGATTATAAATTTAACTTCTATAAAAAAATTATCTAAAGGATTTTATTTCATCCTGTGGTGAAATGTTGAGAATATAGAAGAAATCACTAATTAATGATTGACTACAATACTATTAAAATTATAAACCTCACTAATTGACTCTATCCAGACTAAATTTGAATCCTTATTTCGAAATGTGTAACGTAAAATATTTATTATATAACTGTCAATCTTACTGCGAAAATATAAATAATGAATATTATAATTGGAATAGTGATGTTTGGTTTGCCTTTTATTAAGAGACGTTTTTAGAATTTGTTTTTCAATATGTTATAGTGGTTTTTGTGCATAAGTCTCTAACCAACCATTTTTATTATTCAACATTTAAGGGCTATATTTCTTTGGCCAATAAGCCCATCCCTTTAATATCATTTATAAATAAAGGAAAATTTCATTTACATGACAAAATTACCCCCAACCATTTATACCCAATTCTTAATTATAACCCCAATTTAATAAATTTTGACCACAAAAATCCAATTCTGATTTTTTTTTTCAAAATTTATATTTTTGCCTCGTTGAATTTTCGATTTTTTTCTTCTTTTTTTTTTCCCGGTCTGTTTTTTCCGCCGCTCGATTCCGGCGTTGACTTTTTTTTTTTAACGCCCGCCACTAAACATTGACCGTAATTGTGTTGTCATTAACGGTAATTATATGTCACTCACAATAAATTAACGTAATTATACTGTCACTGAAAATACATTAACGTAATTGTACTGCCGTTGACAATGCATTTATGTAATTGTACTACCGTTGACAATACAATTAGAGTCAATGACAATATTATTATTATTATTTTTTTGCTGCAGTTGTTGACAAGTCAACGTTATTATATTACTGTCGTTGAAAATAACTATAAAAACAATAATATTACTGTCAACCACATTAATACAATTATTTTTTTGGTTTTTTTTTGTTTGATTTGTTTGACTGTAATATTACTGTCAATCACAGTAATATTAATTCTTTTGGCTTTTTATTATGTTTACCTTTATTGAACGGTCAACATATTAATATTGCTCTATTACACAATAATAATATGTTTTGTTGTGTTAATATTATTGTGCTAGAGATCAATATAGCAATGTTACTGTTAAACTGTAGTATAGTTACTTTTATTGTGTTTAACAGTAATTTAGTTAATACTACTGTCAATCACAACAATATTTCTGTTTAAACGGTGGGCAAAAAGAAGAAAAAAAATTCAAAAAAGTCAACGAGACCGGCGTTGACCGTTGGTCAACGCCTGGAAACCGGTGGCGAAAAAATTAGGAAGAAAATAAAAAGTTAACGCCGGGAATCGACGGAAAAGTCAGAAAGAGAAAAAAAAAAGTCAACGTTAAAGACCGGCGGTCAACGACGACGACCGACGAAATTGTCCATAAAAATGTGTTTTGGGTCAAAGTTGAACAATTTGTGAAATTTGGGGTCAAATTGAGGTTATATTAAATTAAACGATAAAATTGGAACATATTAAAATATGATGAGCTATTTTAGACTTTTACAAACCTGTGTATAATATGTGGATTTTTTTGTAAAAAAAATTATCACCTAAATTTATAAAGTGCCCTATATTATAACTTATAGTTAAAATTATTATAGAAAAACAAAATCTTAAGTTTCTATGAATATATATTTACATCCCCAATAGTTGACCATATTTAAATGAAATCTGCTATTAAAGAGTGTAAATTAAAACATATATTTCATTTCACATTTTCTGAAGAAAAAAAAAATTTATTTAAAAAGGAAGAAAAAGTTTGTAACCCTGTCATTTTATACCAGAACGCTAATTGGGAGTTATTTTGTCACAAAACCCCAATTACGTTTTGAATTCTTCCGGAATTGTGCATTGAAGATATTGGCGGCGGAGCCTACGAGTTTTGGTGGAGATTTTGTATCATCAATTGTCATTTACATACATACACACATATATATAATCGATCGAACTAATATATTTACAATTTACATTTTTTAGTTGTGATTCTTTTTTAGAAAGGTCTTTTGGTCTTCACCAAATTCTCTCCGCACTCCACCACATTACTTATTTTCAAGGGGTAATGGCAAATAGACCCATGACAAAGACACTTAATTAAAAGAGGGACATCCAATTTTTTTGTCTTTCAAATAAATCCAACCTATTCAAACTTATTTGCAAATAAGGAAAATCCCTTTATATATACCAAAATTACCCCCAATTCATTGAAACCCAATTCAATTCCAATTTCATGATTTACACCCCAATTTAGCCCAATTTCATCAATTAACCAATTTTAACCCTAATTTCAATTTTGACCCCAATTTTAACCCTAATTCTTATCAATTCCACCCATTATGCTCTAACTTCTTAAATATTACACATTGACCCCGAATTAAAACAAATATATCACATTAACCCCCAAAACTTTTTTTTTTTCAGAAAATAAATTTTTTTTCTGAAATATTTTTTTTCCGGCCAGATTCCGGCGTTGACCGCCGGAGACCGCCGGTCTCCGGCGTTGACTTTTTTTTTTTTTTTTTTTTTGAATTTTTGTTTTCCTGAAATTTTTTTCCGGCCGTTGACCGCCGGGTCTCTGGCGTTGACTTTTTTTTTTTTTTAATAATTTTTTTTTCTTAAAAAAAATATTTTAATTAATTTTACTGTCTTGGCTGCTAAATTACTGTTTTCGGCAGCTATTTAACTGTCGGAGACAGTAATTTAACTGTTAATTGACTTTTTTTTTTTTTTCTTCAAAAATATTTTTAATTAATATTACTGTATTCGTTGCTAAATTACTGTCTCCAGCAGTTATTTAACTGTTAATTGACTTTTTTATTCTTAAAAAAATATTTTTAATTAATATTACTGTATTCGTTGCTAAATTACTGTCTCCAGCAGTTATTTAACTGTCGGAGACAGTAATTTAACTGTTAATTGACTTTTTTATTCTTAAAAAAAATATTTTTAATTAATATTACTGTATTCGTTGCTAAATTACTGTCTCCAGCAGTTATTTAACTGTGGGAGACAGTAATTTAACTGTTAATTGACTTTTTTATTCATAAAAAAAAAATTTAATTAATATTACTGTATTCGTTGCTAAATTACTGTCTCCAGCAGTTATTTAACTGTCGGAGACAGTAATTTAACTGTTAATTGACTTTTTTGATTCTTAAATTTTTTTTTAATTAATATTACTGTATTTGTTGCTAAATTACTGTCTCCAGCAGTTATTTAACTGTCGGAGACAGTAATTTAACTGTTAATTGACTTTTTTATTCATAAAAAAAATATTTTTAATTAATATTACTGTATTCTTTGCTAAATTACTGTCTCCAGCAGTTATTTAACTGTCGGAGACAGTAATTTAACTGTTAGTTGACTTTTTTTTTTTTTTTTAATTTTTGTCCTTACAAAAAAATTTATTTTAATTAATATTACTGTCTTGGATGTTAATTACTGTCTCCAACAGTAATTAACTGTCTTAGACAATAATATTATATATCCTGTCAGGAAATGATATTCATAATATACTTCCCAAC
>NW_012193899.1:133051-145884 GCF_000504015.1 Erythranthe guttata | reverse complement strand
TTTCCGTCAAATTGCTACAGTGGTAAGGTGTGCGTTGAAGCTCGTCATCACCGTATCGGCGGCCGAGGGTCCGTCTCCCACCCCATCTCCAGATACTTCGGCCGCCACCGAGGCTGAAGTCTCTGCCTTAAGATCTTGTGTGTGGATACTTACAGCCATGGCTGCCTATAAGATGATTATGGCTTAAGCAATGTTGATTGTGGTCTAATTTGTTGTAGTTCACTCCAATTTTACTTCTTTCTTTATTTATTTATTTTTAATTGGTTTTATTTATTTATTGTTATTATATTCATTTTCTATATCAATGTCAAATTTATACATGTTATTAAATATTATATATTTGAACCTCATTTGGTTGTGGAGATTAGTCATGATTTATTAAATAATTGGACTTTGTGTGATGTTTGGTAAACCAAATAACTTCCCGCGTGCGTCGACCTCAGGGGCGAGTCCACCCTTGGGCAAGGGTGGTCTGAAGCCCCCCTCAATTTATATTTTTTACCCTATATTATACATATATATCTATTTAGCACACCTAAAATTTATTAATTAGCCCACCCAAAATTCAAATTAATGCAAGAAAAGCCCCAGTTTTTTTTTTATTAGCCCACAAAAAATTCAAATTAATGCAAAACAAGCCCCAATTTTTATTCATTAGTCCACCCAAAAATTAAAATTAATGCAAAAAAAACTCCAATTTTTTTTTACATTTCCTTTTTTTTTTCTTTTCCCATTTTCTTATTTTGTCACAAAAGAATCCTAACATAATTTCGGGTCCCTCGAACCCCCGAAAATTTAAGCTCACCATGGAACAAATCCCTGGACTCGCCACTCATCGACCCGTAAATATTATGTTATCATGCATTTTAGAGAGTTCTTTTATTGAACATTTCGGGATCAAATAAAACAATCGGTTTTTCGTTAGATTGTTTAATCTTATCTTGACAACCAACGAGCCCAAATGATATATGTGAAGATTTAGATTGTAGAAACCGAGACACAACAAGATCAGAGACGGGATATTGTATATTTCTTGGAGAATCACCGATTTCGAAAATAGATTGTATTGAAAGAGTTGAAAGAATATTTAAAATAGTTGGGAGTCAATCTTCATCGACAAGCCATCGTTGCTTTGTGATAATCAAGTTGCCTTCACACAGGGGCGTACCCACGCCTAAGGCTGGGGTGGCCCCCGCCCCTCCAAGATTTTTTTTATTGAACCTTTTTTTTTTGGGTATTTATGTATTAGTTTATACACTTTCGCCCCCCAAACTTTTAATTTTGTACACTTTAGTCCCTAAAAACAAAAAAAAAATCTCTTAAATTACCCCTATATTTCCGCCCCCAAGAAAACCCCTCTGGGTCCGCCCCTGCCTTCACACATTGCCTCGAATCCGATCTTTCATGAACAAACAAAAGCACATCGAACTTCATAAGAAAATTCAAGAAATTAAAGGGTACTTGAATGAATTTCTTCAGCAAAATATTCGAATAGAAACGTTATTATCGACACCGTTATTTATGCCATCACCATTGTAATCATAGTTGAATCATTTCTATATAGGGTTGACCTAAAAAACCGTAACGTTCATAAAATCCCTAACCAGATCAAATGCAATCATTAATCTCGTAGAATTTCTCAACCAATCTGGATATAATAATATCGTGAAGTAATTTGGAGCAGCCGGACTTATTTTGCGTCTTTAATTGACCTCTTCTTATATTGATGTTATAGACTCGTAATTTCCAATTGCAAATATGTTTCATAACGTTCCACCGATATTTTTTAATATCAGAATGAAATTAAAACAAGAAAAACGGGCACCTGAATAGTAGCAGTGTCGTGATTCATGTGAAATTAATTTCATCGCTACAAACAAATAATCGATCTTTCTGCGAGAAACTACGAGTCCCCTTCAAATGTAGGTTCGGATATGAAAGAACGAAGCTCTTTAGCTTTGTCATCATTGAATCCCAACGCAACCAATATTTGATGACCTGGCGATTCTTCTTGCTTCCATAATCCAAGCAGTAGATGACTCGTCGTAATCTCCCCGTTTTCCCCTACCAATACAATACACATTCACCATTCAAGATTTGAACAATTATTTCACCTGATAATAGATATTAAAAAAAAAAAAAAACACACACTCACCAGATTTAAGCTTTTCGTCGATAGCCCAATCAAGGGTCGTTTGAGCGGCTTCGGTTAGAGGAGGATGCTCGGGACTGAAGAAGTACATATCAGGCTTACCGCGCATCTTGAAAATTTCGTCGCGCACCTTTTGTAGTGTTATTCCATTCCCACGTAAGAATTTCGATGCAAAATTAGCTCCTTCGTGCCGCCTAAATATACATTAGAATTGTTTCGTAGAGTAATTCTCTCGGGCAAGTAACTATAGTGTGGCCGAATACTAGAATTCTTTCGTGCAAGGCTTACTGCTCTCCAACACGATCGAATAATTTATTTTTCGTATTTACTGCCTAAGATGAATAAATAAATTAACAATTAAAAAAAATGCTATGGAACCAATTCCAGCTGGCAGCTTGAATAAAACAGTTAAGAGTAGAATTTCGGATATCTTCGGCTACTACTTCAATGCTTACTTTACAACTCTGCTCTATGGAATTCACTACCCACTTCCGCAGAGAGCAAAAACGAAAGCATGTTTCCTTAAATATTGACGAGTAAAAGAACAAAAAGTTGCCCAACGAATGTACATACAGAAAAGTGTAGAATCAAAAATCGAAAACTAATCATGGGGGGGTGGGGGGGCATGGGGTGGGGGTGAAGGGGGGCAACATACCCTCAATCAAGATTCCCATGAGAATAGCTTCCGTTGCTTATGCCTTTATCGCCTTTGACGACCATCTATAATTTCACTTAACCATATTCACAAACACTTCACTTGCAAAATAAACTAAGCCAAATAAACGAAACGTACTATAATCCACAAACAAAACAAACTACTTGACATGCGTAATTGGGCCAGCCCAATGGGTCTAAAATTTGTTTACCTGCTGGGTCACGCGTCCAATATTAAAGATCAATACACCCGAGGCCCAATACCTTCAAATGAGGTTTGGGCCCAAGAATCTCAAGTGAGGTATAAATAAAGATTTGAATATATTCCTTAAGGTACGTCCTATTACCTCAGTAATACTACCAACTGTATTCTCTGGACCATTTATACTATCCGCACGTCTAATTTGAGCGTCGGAGGAGTTTCCGCCAGATCAACCCCGGCCTAGTTCACGTGTTCTAATCAGATCGCAGGTATCTCAAGGTCATAAAGCACGTGAGCCAGTGATCCACTCTGCTCTTCCAGTTCATCCTACTTCAACTCTCTAAGGTGATCTATTTATAGCATCATTATTTTAGCGCCGTCTGTGGGAAGGCATAAAGATCACGTAGCGCACATGATGTCCCTGAGTCATCTACTCAGACTAAACGTGCCAATGCTAACAATCTCCCACCTCGCGGAGGCTCTAACTTGCCACTTCCTCCTCGTAATCAGGATCCACATCATGATGTCCAGATAAATTCCCACACCCGCGATCCAACATATGTTCGTCCTCGCTAGACCTCACTGGGTCCTCATCATGATCAACTCCTACTTTGCTCATCGAACGGTTAAGATAATCGAAGTGGAACGACCACCAAACAAGTGTGTTCTGAGCATCCACTTCGGACCATAGGTCTCGAATGCAACAACCCAAAGGGCTTCAAATCCCATCTCAAAAGCTGGGTATAATATCTCTACCTCAAGGATAGAACATCCCCCAAGGGGTGAACATGAACCATCTCAAAAAAAAAAAAAAAAAAAATAAATAAATAAATAAAGAGAAAAAAAAATAGCTAGCGCGGGGTGCACGCGCGCTTGAGGCATCCATCTACAAAACGCGCGCCTCGGTAGGCGAGCGAGAAAAAAAAACAGAGACAAAGAGCTAGCGCGTGCGCAACACACTCGCTTGGGGCAGCCGCGCATCTGCAAACGCGCGCCTCGGTCCCCGCTCGAAAAGAAAAAAAAAAGTCTGCGCAGAACGCCCCGCGCTCTCCTCTCTCTCCCGCGCGTGCTGCGCACACACACGCCCCCACACACCCTCTTCCATGTCAAATCGCGCGGCCCCATCTCCCCACTCTCCCCATTTGTGCGGTTTCCGATGTGCATGTCAAAATCATGCGGCCACATGTCAAATCACGCTCCCACTTCACATCGCGCGTCAGCTCCCCATCAAATTGCGCTCAACTTTCTACACGCAGTCTTCTACGCGCTTCACTAAATCGTGTGCGAATTTCAATGCGCTCCACTAAATTGCGCCCGAATTTTTACATGCTTTACCAAATTGCGCCCGAATTTCAACGTGCTCCACCAAATCGCGCGTGCTCTTCAACGCACCTTACCAAATTCCGCGCACTCTCAAACGGATAAATACAAGTTAATGTAATACTACAACACCGATCTACTCTCGACACGATCCGGTACCCTTTTCGACTTGGCTCCCACATCGACTCGAGAGTGGGGGGCTTGCAAGACAACTCCCACGAGGAGCCAACTCGCTCAATACTACAACCCGCAACGAGACAACTCCCACGAAGAGCCAACTCGCTCGGTACTACAATCCACAGGGAGACAACTCCCACGAGGAGCCAACTTGCTCAGAACTACGAACCCGCAGCGAGACAACTCTTACGATGAGCCAACTCGCTCAGTACTACAACCCGCAGCGAGACAACTCCCACGAGGAGCCAACTCGTTCGGCACTACGAACCCGTTGCAATGCAACTCCCACGAGGAGCCACCTCACTCGGTAATATAAGACTCGCTGCGAGACAACTCTCTCGAGGAGACAACTCGCTCGCGATTCACTACAGAATCACAAGCTCAAGTTAGCACGATTACAACCCTTGAAACACTTAGAGATATTACGAGAATCTATATAGCCTGGCCAGCTTGATTACTCAAATTTATCTACTTGTTTTCGACGGTTCCTTCATTAAAACGTCGCCACGGTCCAAACATACTTACGGCCCACGAGGTCTAACAAGGGTCACGATCCCCATACAAAAATATTGAGAGCCTGATCCACTCATCAAGTACATCACACACAAGGCTATATGTAAACACATACAAGCAACGCGTCAAACCATTGACAAAGTCAATAAATAACAACTCTCACGAGGAGATAACTCGCCGCGTGCTACTACATTGTCGCGAGACAACTCCTACGAGGAGATAACTCGGTCAACACTATAACCCCGCGTCGAGACAACTCCCACGGGGAGCTAACCATTCCATACTACTACATCGTCGTGAAACAACTCAAGTAACTTGCATCGCCACAACTTGGTCGCGCTCGCGCTACCATCGCAAAACTCCGGCCATGCACTGTTAAGTGTATATTTTTACACTTTATCGTATCTTTTTATTTGAGCTTTTGGTGTGTTTTAACGATAATTGGTGCTTAAAAAGTTGATTTATTGTATTTTAGGTACAAATTGAAGAATTGGAAAAGTATGGGGTCAAAACTGCAATTTTGGAGAAAATATGGGCCAAAAGTGAAAAAATCAAAATTCTGAAGATTTGAAGCTCGGACCCCCGTCCCAGTTTTAGTTCAAATTGTGGGACCCCCGTCCGAGACTCCGAAGTTGCGCAGTAAAGGGATTTTAATTGCACAAGAAAACTGTTTTCTTCCCCAAGTTCTTCACCCTATATAAGACCAATCCAAGCACACAATTGAGGATCTTTTTACGCAATTTGGAGAGCAACAAAGCAATAACGAAGACGAAGAATTCGAAGACTCTAAGCATAGATTTATCTCTTATGACTTATTTTATTTGTGTTTTTTCCTTTAATCATGAGTAGCTAAATTTCTTATTTCTAGGATTTTATTTGGAACCCTATGTGGGATTTATGAACCCTTTTCTATGATTTTATGCAAGTTTTAATTCCGGATTATTTCTTCTACTTGTTTTATTAAGTGCATGAACTTGATCAACTTATGTGCTTTTATGTTATTGTTAATCGCATGAATCGGAAGATCGGGTTAATAATTAGAACTGTGGTAGAAGAGCCTTTGTGGTATTAACATAGGAATATAGTTAATCTCTTAGGTAGCCATTATTGAGATTTGTGCTTAATGCTGTGTTCTAGAATTAATTGCATAGGAATATAGTAATTGAATCTAGAGTATTAGAATCGTAATACACGCGGAAGCGGGTTATGATTATTTTAGCATCTCAGGTTAATAATCTGGGTTAATTGCTAGCATAATTGAAGGAATTGGGGGAATAATAATCACATAGGGGGAAGAATAAAATCCTAGGCTCGTTTACTCTGATAAATCTTCGTTTTAATTGCTTTCTTGTTTTTGTCTTTTTAATTGATTTAGTTTAATTTAGTTTATTAATCATCTTTCGACTCTGTAGGGTGGGCTTGATAACAATTGGTAGAATTTAGCGTCTAGGATTAGATAATTAAATATTCTCTGTGGGATCGATACTTGGACTTAAAAATCCACTTTATTACTTGTAAGATACGTGCACTTGCGTGTAGGTTTTCGGCCAACAAGTTTTTGGCGCCGTTGCCGGGGAATATTTTAATTATTTATTTTATTCTAGCTCTAGATTTGAACAATTTTCACGATTCACCCATTTAATTTTTGTTTTATTTTTTTTAGGTACCGTGTATGCGTAGAAGACTCGATCTTGCTAGAGAACCGTTTGATCCCGAAATCGAACGTACTTTTCGAGCCGCTAGGAGACTTCAACGCGAAAACAATATAATGGATGACGAAGAACGCAGGGCCGCGGGCAATTTACTCGAGGGAAACGGAAACCAAGTCCAAGACCCACCCCCTCAACTTCCAGCACAGCCAGCAGTTCGTCCACGAGCACTTCAAGATTACATAATCCCGACTCATGACGGATTCCGCCCGAGCATCCAATATCCACCTATTGAGGCGCACAATTTTGAGATCAAGCAAGGCCTATTGACGATGCTCCAAAATAACGGGCTATTTAGTGGATTGGCGGGTGAAGATCCCCATCTTCACATTGTCAATTTTCTAGATACCTGTAACTCCCACCGTCAAAACGGCATTTCCCAAGAGGCGCTTCAATTAATTCTCTTCAAGCACTCCTTACAAGGTAGAGCTCGCCAGTGGTTGATGTCCCAAGCCCCCCACTCTATCTCGTCGTGGCCTCAACTCCTCAACCTTTTCATGAAAGTTTATAGCTCACCCGAGAAGGACGAGAGAATCCGACGAGAAATTCATAATTTTGTCCAAGAGCAAGGCGAGCAATTATACGAGGCGTGGGAGAGATTTAAAACTCTTTTGAGGCAGTGTCCAACACATGGAGTCGAACAATGGCGGCAAATCCACATCTTCTACCAAGGGATCAACCAGAATGCACGAACCGTTTTAGATGCCTCAACCAGAGGTAATTTTATGAGTCAATCGATACCGGATGCATTTATCATGTTGGATCAAATTGCTCAAAATCGGTTTGCCAAGTCAAGCGAGAGGACGGTTAGTGGAGCCAAGAAAGTTCCCGAAGTGTTGGAGTTAGATGCAATTACGGCCCTTCAAGCTCAAGTGACCCAAATTGCTCAACAAAATCAACTCCTTCTACAGCACATCAAAGCAAATCCACCACAACAAGTCCAAGCCGTTGAATCTCCATGTTGTGAAATTTGCGGTGGAAATCATTACACGCTCCAATGCCAACAAGACGTGGAGTCGCTGATCAACTACGTCAACAATGCGCCTCGCCAATTCCAAAATCAAGGGTGGAGATCACAAGGGCAATATGGAGGAAATCAACAAGGCCAAGGGTATCAAAGACCTCAAGGTAAATTCCAAAATCAAGCTCCTCCTCAACAAAGCTATCAAGGCAACAATCCACCGGCCCAAAAATCAAGCACGGAGGAAATATTGGCCCAATTCATGACTGCTACCCAAGCCTCGCTGCGGAACTTGGAGAATCAATTCGCTCAATTTGCTTTGAATCAAGAGAACCGTTCGCAAGGAGCATTGCCATCAAACACGGAGGACCCAAGAAAAAGGCAAAACGAGCAAGTACAAGCGGTGAGTCTACGTAACGGGCGACAATTGGAAGAAGCCCCTAGAAAGGAGACAAATAATGGAAAAACAAAGGCGACCGAGGTGGCGGAAGAGGACACAAACGTTCAAGGCGAAACTTCAAGGGCGAAAGTTACACCGGCTCCTCCCATCCCATACCCCCAAAGGTTCCAATCACCGAAGTTAAATGCCGAATACCAAAGCTTTGTTGACAAGATGAAGGAAATCCGTATCAATATCCCTCTCATCGAAGCACTCCAACAAATGCCAAAGTGGGTGAAGTTTGTCAAAGAACTCGTAACAAAGGGACGAAAATTTCAAGGAAACGAGATGATTCAACTCACCGAACAGTGTAGTGCAATCCTTACGAGACCTCTCCCTCAAAAACTCGGCGACCCAGGTAAGTTTACTATCCCTTGTACAATAGGAGATAATTTTTTTCGATCACTCATTGATTTAGGTGCTAGCATCAACCTTATGCCTTTTTCTACATATAAGAGTCTTGGGTTGGGTGAAATTGAACCAACGGCTATAACACTCCAATTAGCCGATAGGTCTCTAGTCTACCCAAAGGGGGTTTTAGAAGATGTCTTAGTGAAGGTTGACGAATTTATTCTTCCTGCTGATTTTGTGATTCTTGATATGGATGAAGATAGAGAAATCCCAATTATTTTGGGAAGGCCGTTTTTAGCTACTTCACGTACTGTTATTGATTGTGCTAGTGGGGATCTCACCATGACGGTGCATGACCAAACTATTAAATTTAACGTTTTTAATGCAATTAAGCGTCCGCACAATTCCAATGAGTGTTTTTCTATCGATTTAGTGGAGTCTTGTTCTTTTGAAAATTTTGATTCGTTACACTTGGATTCTTTGGAGGCATATTTGGTTGTAGGTAACGACTGTGGAGATGAAAGAGTGGAGGAGCAAATTTGTTGGTTAGATTCCGGCGACTTTCTCACTCGGCAAAAGTTTGAAAGTTTGGATTTGGCCACCCTTACCACCCCCAAGGCATTCAAAACATCATTGGAGGAACCACCACAGCTTGAGATGAAAGAGTTACCCGGACACCTCAAATATGCCTACCTCGGTAAGAATGACACTTTGCCGGTAATTATCTCACAGTCTCTATCTACTTTGCAGGAACAAAGGCTATTGGAAGTACTGCGGGAACACAAGATGGCGCTTGGATGGAAAATTGCGGATATCAAGGGAATTAGCCCTTCATTGTGTATGCACAAAATCATCTTGGATGATCAACAACATCCGTCAGTAGAGCAACAAAGGCGTCTCAACCCCATCATGAAAGAGGTAGTCAAGAAGGAAATTCTCAAGTGGCTTGACGCAGGTATTATTTATCCGATTTCTTATAGCGCATGGGTAAGTCCCGTTCAATGTGTTCCTAAGAAAGGAGGTATGACAGTTATCCGTAATGCAAATAATGAATTAATTCCATCTAGAACAACAACGGGTTGGCGAATTTGTATGGATTATAGGAAATTAAATAAAGCCACTAAAAATGATCACTTTCCTTTACCTTTTATTGATCAAATGCTTGATAGATTGGCAGGTAAAGAATTTTATTGTTTTTTAGATGGATATTCGGGATATAATCAAATAGCCATTGCACCGGATGATCAACACAAAACCACATTTACATGCCCTTATGGTACTTTTGCATTTAGACGCATGCCTTTTGGTTTATGTAATGCACCTGCTACTTTTCAGCGGTGCATGATGGCTATTTTCACCGATATGGTAGAGAACGGTTTAGAAGTATTTATGGATGACTTCTCTATTTTCGGTGATACTTTTGACACTTGTCTTTGCATGTTGGCTAAGGTTTTGCGCATGTGTGAAGAAACCAACTTGGTGCTAAATTGGGAGAAGTGCCACTTCATGGTGCACGAAGGAATTGTGCTTGGGCATAAAATCTCGCGAGAAGGCTTGGAAGTGGACAAAGCAAAGATTTCCACAATTGAAAATCTTCCGCCACCTATTTCGGTCAAAGGCATTAGGAGTTTTCTTGGACATGCGGGCTTTTATCGGCGTTTTATCAAAGATTTTTCAAAAGTTGCCAAGCCCCTTTGCAACCTACTCGAGAAGGAGACAAAATTCAATTTTGATGGTGAGTGTCTTCAAGCTTTCAACGAGCTTAAGCAAAGGTTAGTATCCGCTCCTATTATTTGCGTACCGAATTGGGATGAACCGTTTGAGCTTATGTGCGATGCTAATGATTTTGCGGTGTTTTAGGTCAAAGGAAAGAGAAAAAATTTCGATCAATTTATTATGCTAGTAAAACTCTTAATGATGCACAATTAAATTACACCACTACGGAAAAAGAGTTATTAGCTGTTGTTTTTGCTTTCGAAAAATTTCGCTCTTACTTGTTAGGATCCAAAGTTGTTGTTTTCACTGATCACGCTGCCCTCAAATATTTGTTCACTAAAAAGGATGCAAAACCTAGACTCATTAGGTGGATTTTAATGTTGCAAGAATTTGATATTGAAATTCGTGATCGAAAGGGTAGTGAAAATCAAATAGCCGATCATCTATCTCGTCTTGAGAAAGATGTAGACGAAAGCGATAGAATTTGCATTAATGAAAATTTTCCTGATGAACAGTTGCTTGCTTTTGATAATAAGGTACCTTGGTTTGCCGATTATGTAAATTATTTGGTTAGTCAAGTGCTTCCACCCAATCTCAATTATCATCAAAAGAGGAAATTTTTGCATGATGTTAAATTTTATTTTTGGGAAAAGCCTTTTCTTTTTAGACAATGCAGTGATTTGTTGGTGCGAAGATGTGTCCCGGAACATGAGCAGCAAGACATACTCTTTCATTGCCATGGTTCGGATTATGGAGGACATTATGGGGGCAAAAGAACAGCACGTAAGGTTCTTCAATCAGGTTTTTTTTGGCCCACTCTTTTTAAAGATTCGTATAAATTTTCTATTACTTGTGATCGGTGCCAACGCACGGGCAATATTTCGGCTCGCCATGAACTCCCATTGAACACGATGATCGAAGTCGACCCTTTTGATGTTTGGGGTATTGACTTTATGGGACCTTTTGTCCCTTCATTCAATAACCAATACATCTTAGTGGCCGTCGATTACGTTACTAATTGGGTAGAGGCAATAGCCACCCCTACTAATGATGCATCTGTAGTGTGTGCTTTCTTGAAGAAACAAATTTTCACTAGGTTTGGAGCACCAAGGGCAATTATTAGTGATGGTGGATCGCATTTCGTCAATAAGCAATTTGACAACTTGATGGGCATGTATGGTGTAAAGCACAAGGTTGCACTCTCATATCATCCACAAACGAATGGGCAAGCCGAAGTTACGAACCGCGAAATCAAGAATATCTTGGAAAAAGTGGTAGGCCCAACAAGAAAGGATTGGTCGAAAAAACTCGATGATGCACTATGGGCATATCGCACAGCTTTTAAAACGCCATTGGGAATGACCCCTTACCGTGCGGTGTTCGGTAAAGCATGCCACCTACCGTTGGAATTGGAACATTGTTCTTATTGGGCGCTAAAAAAGATGAATTTCGATTACAAAGAATGCAAGGAAAGAAGGTTATTGCAACTCAACGAGTTGGACGAATTACGAGAGCAAGCGTACGAGAGCAATTGGTTGTACAAAGACAAAGTCAAAAGATGGCACGACAACAACATCTTGCACCGTCAATTTCAAAAACGGCAAGAAGTTCTCTTGTTCAACTCACGGCTTCGGTTATTTCCGGGAAAGCTTAAATCAAGATGGTCGGGGCCGTTCATCGTTCAACAAGTCTTTCCACATGGAGCTATAGAAATCAAGGACCGTGAATCGGAACGAGTATTCAAAGTAAATGGAAATCGACTCAAACACTATTGGGGAGATGGTGGCGAACGTCAAGTGGCCTTGATCACCTTTGCTTGAAGAGAAAGAAGCAACGTCCGGCTGAAGACTTTAAACTTAGCGCTTCTCGGGAGGCAACCCGAACTTTATTGTTTTTCGTATTTTTCTTTAATTTTTCGTTTCGTTTTTAATATCATAAGCATGCATTCTAATTTATTATTTGAATTTTACTTTTCAGGGTTGAAAACGTGATTGAGGGTCGAGTCGGGCGTCCGCGAAAAAAAAAATAGAGGTTGAGACGGCCGTCCCACAAAAAAAGGCACAAAACCGGGACGGCCGTCCCCAAACCAGTGAGGACCAGTAATTTTCGGACGGCCGTCCGGAAAACAGGTATAAAATCCGGACGGCCGTCCCCAAACCAGTGAGGACCGGTAATTTCCGGACTGCCGTCCCAGAAATAGGCCTAAACACGGGACGACCGTCCCATGAGCAGCAGTGAAACAGAAGGCTCGGACGGCCGTCCGAGAAATAGGGTAAAAAATGGGACGGCCGTCCGAGGACAAACTGGGGCGTTTTTAAATTCTAAAAATCAGATTTTCTCCCCCATTATTTCCTAAACCCTTCTCTTTCATCCTCTCACCCTCCCACACACAATTTTCGAATTTTTGAACTTCTCTTCCAAAAACTCTTCAATTTCACACATATAATTCACTCACGCACTCTCAAATTACTATTTTGTGTTGATATTGACATAAGACGAGGATGGCAAAGGGTTTGTGAACCGGAGCCAATTTACAATATTTCGATCGTACGAGAGTTTTATGCGAACACGTTGGTGCTCAAGCATCCACGAGAATTCAATAGTGTGGTACGAAAAATCCATTCCAAAACTTCCCCCAA
>NW_012193899.1:101312-132556 GCF_000504015.1 Erythranthe guttata | reverse complement strand
AATACCCGGACTGGACAGTCCACGCGCATCATTGGTAAAGCATCATTATGAAGGCAATGCGTGGTTGACGTTTATTTGCGCCAACATAATCCCGACCACCTCGTTTAGTCGGATCAACCACGAACGGTGTGCGCTCGCTTATTACATTATCAAGGGGAAGCCGGTCGACATCGGGTCAATTATGTCCGATCAACTTTGGCTTTCCATGCGCGACAATACAAAGGGCATCTTCTTTCCTAGCCTCGTCACGGGATTGTGCAAAAGAGAGAAGGTCCCCAAATTGCCAAATGATATCGAGCTCAACATCCGGAAGCCGATTGCCGATTTTGCGGCCTCGCTATTCAAAGAAGCCACCTATGACGAGCCGCAAGCCGCTCTTCAAGCCCGAGACGAGCCCGAAGCCTCAAGCTCCCGACCCGATCGACGATTCCGAAAGAAGATGGAGCGAGAGATGATAATTACGAGGAACCGATTGACTACCGTCGAGCATAAAGTCAATACGGTGGAGGCACTTCAACGGTGGTCGAGCAAGATGCTACAAGCTATTGTCCAACACTTGGGATGCGGGACGGCCGATTGCATCGAGTCGGCACCTTTACCGGCACCCATTCTTGAGCCCGTATCCGAGCTTTCCGATGAGGATGAGCGTGAGAGAGCGAGGGAGGAGCACCCCGATCACATCGACTCCGACTAAATCAGGTGTTTTCTATCCTTACACTTTGTGCTAATTTCGTTGAGGGCAACGAAAATTTTAAGTTTGGGGGTGAAAAACATGTTTTTGTGCTTATTTTTTGTTTTAGTTTGCATGCATTAGGCTTTATTTGTTTTTTATTGTTTTTATTGCTTTTATCGTTTTTTTTTTCCTGAATATAAAAAAAAATATATATATATATATATATATATATATATATATATATATATATATATATATATATATATATATAATTTGCTTGAGTCGAATGCATCGATGATTTATGATGATGAGAGATGATCAATTTTGATGATGAGATTGCTTGTTTTGTGTGATAAGGATTTGATGTTTGTTTAGCTTTCGATTCAACGGGACTTAGAAGCGAATTATTGCTAGGAATCACATTTTGTGCATTGCTTTGGTTGAATGTTTTGTATTTTAAATTTGGAATTAATTTGTGCTAGATCATGCTATGTTCGGTTTTAAGACTCACCTTAGGAAATTTATGATACGAAGTATTGAGTAGTGAGTGATTTGGGATATGATTTGGGCCTTCTTTGAACCGTTAGAGCCTTTCAAGCCGACCTTTTTATCGAAATTATCCTTAGAACCTTGTTTTGAGCCTCGGAGAAAAGGTGTTCTTTCTTTTAGCCAATGTGTAAGGTAGAATAGGTGGAGATTCTTGAAAAAAAATTATCCCTTGGAGTTCGGTCGAAAATTTTTATAAGGTCCTTCTTCTTCTTCGAAAAAAAAAAAAAAAAAGAAGAAGCAGAAGAGACTAGAAGGGAGAAATAAGGACTAGTTGTTGAATTAGTTTTGAAAATTTGATCCATTGCCTCAAAAGCAAAAGTGGTGACTTTTGAACTTTTGAGAATCGAGTTTACTAAAGTCCGTAGAGGTGAATTCATTGTTTCAAACGCCTATCTTTCAAATTTTGGCGTAAACACCTCAATTCAAGAAGAATAGCCACATATACCCATATTTCCTACCTCGAACCAAAGAGCCTAACAATTGAAAGCCACAAAGCCCCAATGATCCCAATAGCTTAATGTTCAATATGCATGTAAGTATAAATTTTTTCTATCTTTAATTTGCAAATATTGGATGCTTAAAGCAATTGTATGAATTGTGGTTTTTGGTAATGGTGAGTGACTAAGTGTTGTTGAATTTTGAGCTTGCGAATGCCTAAAAATTGTCATTATAATTACAAGTTCTGAAAACGTGAAGTTGATCATTGATCTATGTGATGAGATGTTATCGTTGAGTTATTTGCTTATTGGTAGATTTTGCTTGAGGACAAGCAAAAGTTCAAGTTTGGGGGTGTGTTAAGTGTATATTTTTACACTTTATCGTATCTTTTTATTTGAGCTTTTGGTGTGTTTTAACGATAATTGGTGCTTAAAAAGTTGATTTATTGTATTTTAGGTACAAATTGAAGAATTGGAAAAGGATGGGGTCAAAACTGCAATTTTGGAGAAAATATGGGCCAAAAGCGAA
Source organism: Erythranthe guttata (assembly GCF_000504015.1). The sequence continues at coordinate 130,368 of NW_012193899.1, read as the reverse complement.
AAAATCAAAATTCTGAAGATTTGAAGCTCGGACCCCCGTCCCAGTTTTAGTTCAAATTGTGGGACCCCCGTCCGAGACTCCGAAGTTGCGCAGTAAAGGGATTTTAATTGCACGAGGAAACTGCCTTCTTCCCCAAGTTCTTCACCCTACATAAGACCAATCCAAGCACACAATTGAGGATCTTTTTACGCAATTTGGAGAGCAACAAAGCAATAACGAAGACGAAGAATTCGAAGACTCTAAGCATAGATTTATCGTTTATGACTTATTTTATTTGTGTTTTTCCTTTAATCATGAGTAGCTAAATTTCTTATTTCTAGGATTTTATTTGGAACCCTATGTGGGATTTATGAACCCTTTTCTATGATTTTATGCAAGTTTTAATTCCGGATTATTTCTTCTACTTGTTTTATTAAGTGCATGAACTTGATCAACTGATGTGCTTTTATGTTATTGTTAATCGCATGAATCGGAAGATCGGGTTAATAATTAGAACTGTGGTAGAAGAGCCTTTGTGGTATTAACATAGGAATATAGTTAATCTCTTAGGTAGCCATTATTGAGATTTGTGCGTAATGCTGTGTTCTAGAATTAATTGCATAGGAATAGAGTAATTGAATCTAGAGTATTAGAATCGTAATACACGCGGAAGCGGGTTATGATTATTTTAGCATCTCAGGTTAATAATCCGGGTTAATTGCTTGTATAATTGAAGGAATTGGGGGAATAATAATCACATAGGGGGAAGAATAAAATCCTAGGCTCGTTTACTCTGATAAATCTTCGTTTTAATTGCTTTCTTGTTTTTTTCTTTTTAATTGATTTAGTTTAATTTAGTTTATTAATCATCTTTCGACTCTGTAGGGTGGGCTTGATAACAATTGGTAGAATTTAGCGTCTAGGATTAGATAATTAAATATTCTCTGTGGGATCGATACTTGGACTTAAAAATCCACTTTATTACTTGTACGATACGTGCACTTGCGTGTAGGTTTTCGGCCAACATGCACCAAAGCACCTTCGCACCCCTCCGACCCACGCTCTAACATATTTTCACGCACCACTAAACCATACGCCAACGCGGGACCACTACAATTTTTACTCTCGACACAATCTAGAACCAATTCCGACATGGCCCCCACATCGACTCGAAAGTGGGGGGCTTAATGATATGCCTAATTGGGCCAGTCCAATGGGCCTACAATTCATTTACCTGCTGGGCCACGAGTTCAATATTAAAAATCAATACCACCGAGGCCCAATCACCTTCAAATGAGGTTTGGGCCCAACAATCTCAACTGAGGTATAAATAAAGATTTGAACGCATTCCTTAAGGTACGTCCTATTACCTGAGTAATACTACCAACTGTATTCTCTGGACCATTTATACTATCCGGAGTTACGTGGTAGCCTGAGGAGTTTTCGCCGGATCAACCCCCGACGTAGTTCACATGTTCTAATGATCGCAGGTATCTCAAGGTCATCAAGCTCGTGAGCCAGTGATCCACTATGCTCTTCCAGCTCATCCTACTTCAACTCTCTAAGGTGATCTATTTATAGCATAATCACTACTAATTAATCAAAATCGAGTTCACATGACAATAGTAGAAAAAATCGACGTTCCAAAATTCCAACTCACTTGAGAATTTTCTCAGTGGCAGAAACTCTCTCCGGTTTTCCTAAAAAAAAGTTAGTGCTGGAATTTTCCCTTCCAGCACTAACTTTTCTCTCATTTTTTATAGCACACGTATGTGTATTAAATTTTATTGTTAAAATAGATATATAGATTATGATTGCAATTAGTGGAATTTTTACATTTTCGGTGTTCCATTGTATTGCTATTGTACATATCATATATGTTTACTAATTTCTAATTTTGGTTATCTTATATTTTGTATCAATATCCGCCCGTGCAATGCACGAGGCAAAATACTAGTGTTTATAAATAAGTAATCACATAAAAATGACTATGTATTTTTAAATTGAGGGCTCCACGTTTAATGTATTTTTAATCTTTAGATGTAATAATTAGCCTTATTATATACTCCCTCCGTCCTATATTAGATGTTGTTTTGGGTGGTTGCGCGTATTAAGAAACTCAATAAATATGCATATATTATACCAAAGGTAACAGAGTACCTCGCTGACCCTTTAAACATGATGTTTTGGAGAATTTTTTGTGTCCCTAATTATATGACGTTTCTCATTCCCAATGGAGTAATTAATTACTCATTTTTCCTATTTACCCGTAATAATCACGGAGAAAGTTGTTATGGTGAGAGAGAGAGAGAGTAGAAGGTTATTTTAGTCCACCTCTCCTAATTTATAGCTAGATTTAATGACTCCTTAATTTTTGTGAAAAGTTTTGAAAATACTAAAATATCGTTGTCACTAATTATTTTTCATTGAACTACTAAAGAGTGATAAGGGGCAAATTTGATAAAAAAAAATGCAATTAATGCTTTATTGAAACTCTAAAATAACAAATAATTTGGGGCACAAAAACACCACAAAAAGACAATAATATGGGACATATGGAGTACTTAATAATTAGTCTTATTGTTTACTTAAGTAAATTTTATAAATATTATACTGTAATTGAAACATCGATATTAATAAATGAATTTATGAAAATAAAGTAAAAATTTAAGTAATAGACGTGGATGATCAAAACTATTTTAAATTTTGAGGTCAAATAAAGAAAGTAAATATAATTAGATCGAAGGGAGGATGCATATTTTTTAAATTAGAGGTAGTCTAACTGTAATTACACCTAATATCAGTACCGCGGTATAGTAAATTTACACTTTCTTTAAGAAATTGTTGGTAAATTTGACCAGAGTGATTAACATATCAGTAACACGAAAAAAAACTTAATTGTTTCAAACGATAATTATGTAGAAAAATTCAAGATAAAGAAATGATCAACTATCACAACAAAATAAGAGAAATTTTAATGTGAACATCTTACATGCATGAATTAATATATAACAATTCATTTTAGTTGTTTTCATGTGGTTTTATATTCTTATTGATTTCAATTTAAGAATAATTTTATATCATCATACGCTTAGATACATAAGTAGAACATGCATGAAGTTTTGTACTTATTTAATTTTATTTAAAAATATCTTTTTCCTAAAATGCAGTATGTAACTTTTATTAATTAATCATAAGTTATATATTATAACGTATACGTAAGATCATACGTAATCACGTGCAACGCATGTAGTACTTGCTAGTCCATAAAATAAACGCATGTCACAGAAACAATGAATAAGGTGAATTTTAAAGTGCACAACTTAAAATTACGCTAAAAAATGTAGATATATCCAGGGGCGGAATCAAGATCAAAATCTAGGAGGCCAGCTTAATTTTCGGGATTCGAGTTCAGGGCAGCGTCTTGAAAAAAATTAGGTTCACAAGACATTATAAAAATATATTTATATTGCTAAATTTTAATTAAAATAGCATATGTGTTGTAATTTTATCATATTTGAAGTATGAAAAAGCAGTATGTACTTAATACAAATTATTCTAATAATGTACTTAATATTTTGGGGGTTTCGGGTATTGTTTAGATTATTTTCTAGACGTATTGGTAAAAAAATTAAAAAATAAGTAAATATTTATAAATTTTATCTAAAATAAAACAAGTTTTAGCCAATATATATATATATATATATATATATATATATATATATATATATATATATATATATATATATATATATACCCCAATTAATTATTCCAATAAACTAAAAAAATAATTATGTTGATATATTCAAATCCTATCCCTAATCTATAGTCAAATCTTCTCCAAAAATTATGCCCCCAAATCACGCTTCAGATTTATGCCCAAAATAACGCTCCCAAATCAACTCTAAAAATATCATTTTTATTTCTTTTCTTATTTTCAATTTTCTCATAAGAAAAAAATGATTTTGTTTTTAGAAAATTTTATTTTTCATTTTAATAATTTTAATTTTTTATTTTTTATACTTCTTTTTTTTAAAAGTTAAATTAAAAAAAAAAATAGTTTTTAACAAATTGAAATCCACTATAAACTTACCAAAAACCACTATGCGATTATAGTATTCCGTTACGAAAATCTATTATAAAATTATCAAAAATCTCTAGGTAATTAATAAAAACAACTCTGTAATTAATGAAAAAACCTCTCTGTAAATTAACGAAAATCACTATGTAATTAACAAATTTCATTACAAAAATTCACTAAAAACTTATCAATTAACAAAAACCACTCTATAATTAATGAAAACTACTATGTAATTAACGAAATCACCATGTAATTAACAAATTTCATTACAAAAATTCACTAAAACTTATCAATTAACGAAAACCACTCTGTAATTAATGAAAACCACTTTGTAATTAATGAAAATTACTATGTAATTAACAAAGTTCATTACAAAAATTCACTATAAACTTATCAATTAAAAAAATCCACTCTGTAATTAATGAAAACCACTCTGTAATTAACGAAAATCACTATGAAATTAACAAATTCCATTACAAAAATTCACTATAAACTTACCATATTAACAAAAGTCCCATAAATCAATGCAGGAAGGTGGAACTTAGGTTTTTGTGATTGTACTCTTGAGCTGCTTCAGGACTTGTACGTCTCCCCAATGCCTGGTTGAGTCCACCAATTGGATTAATTTGGAGATTGTCAAGAATGGAATGAGTGAAAGAATTGCTATTATAGTGTGTGTGTGTGTGAGAGAGAGAGAGAGAGAAGAGAGAGAGAGAGAGAGAGAGAGAGAGAGAGAGAGAGAGAGAGAGAGAGAGAGAGAGAGAGAGAGAGAGAGAGAGAGAGTAGAGTTCAAATGAATGAAGATGATGAATGGTTCTTGATAACATACAGATGTGAGAGAGAGACCTTTTATTAGTCATACTGTTGGCATAAATTTCACTCTAAGGTATACAATATGATATTAAAATAATATTTATATAATATATATATATATATATATATATGGGTCATTAGCAATACACCCCTCATTTAGATAAAAACTAGTGATATGTCCATACCATAATTCTTTCTTTGTGAAAACCCCCTAGAATATTTATTTCCAATCTTACCCCTCTAGTAGTGTATCACGTTTTTTTTTATAATTATCCAGTAATTTCGAAATCCCTATTAATGAGGCACCTAATCCCGCTAATTAGGCTTAATTATATATTTTCCCTAATTTATCTCAATTATTCATTTTTTCTCTCTTTCCATAACAATTTAATTCCTAAAAATCTGCTTCCAAATTCCTAAAAAATTGCTACGAAATCAAAAAAATAAAATAAAAAAATAATCGGATTTTATTATTTTTATTTTTTATTTTAATATTATTTTTGGACTTTATTTAGTCATTTTGAATTTATTTTTAATTTAATATTTTTTAATAAAAATATTATTTTAAAAATTTTTAAAACTTTTTTTAAACAAAAAATTGAAATTTTTCTCTCAACAGGTTTGCAACGCCGAATATGACTATGGTTGAATATGACTATATGTGACTATAAATTGTAGTCATATTCTTTCTTTATATTGTTGTTTTTTACATTTTGAACTTAAAAGTTCCGATTATATGGCATAGTCATGTTAACCAAATCATATAAATAACCAAATCATATAAAACAACGAAGATTCCCTATTATTTACGAAAACAATTCAATTAACATCCACACAAAAAATCACAATTTGAATCTTGTGATTATAAGTCAACTTGAAAACGAGAAGATAGAACATATTCAACAATACTCGTATTCGAATATGACTACACTCATATTCGAAAAAAACATAAATATGACTATAGTCATGTTGCTGCTACTGTACAGATCTGAAATTATATTTTCAGATCTGGAGGAAAAAAAAAAAGAGAGAGAGAGAAATCGAAAGTACATAAATAAAGGGAGAAAATTAACGAACAAGATGGAGGGGGAGTACGCTTCATTTCATCAAACTAAATACATAAATATGACTATAGTCATATTTGAATATGACTATAGTCATGTTGCTTTTACTGTTGCTGCTACTACTGTACATATCTGAGTATTTCCAGATCTGTAGAAAAAAAAAACAGAGAGAGAGAGATAGAGAGAGAGAGAGGGAGAGAGAGAGAGAGAAATCGAAAAATACATAAATAAAGGTAGAAAATTAACGAAAGAGAGGAAATCCATTTTGTTGTTTCAGATGGGATTTACTTTTGTACACACAGAGTTTTTGGGGCAGCAGTCATGTTTGGTATGCGTTGATGTATTAGTTCCCAGCAATAGATGTTGTGGTCTATTCATATGGAGTCATGTTGTAGCCCTGTGTTTAAAGACCTCCACTAACATATATGAATAATGTTAACTAAGTTGGTAAATTGTTAATTACAAGACTGTTTCTGATTATGTAGTTACATAGTCACATTACCATCATAACTATATGTGACTAGGCCAGAATATGTAGTTATACAGCTACATTACCACATTCCATGCTATGATTTTGTAACTTTTGCAGTGGGAATGTGATCTGGTTTGAGCATATAATAAAAACTTGTAATTGAATTGGTGTATTGATGTAGTAACCTTCTGTAGTCATATTAGTAGAATGATTTATTTATGACTGCATATGTGTTACATTACTCCAAACATGTTAAAGTATTGATGACTATAACAAACTCTGCAAAATATCAGCAACAGTGAGCAAAATAATTCGATTTTAAAATAAACTCGACAGTTTCGATTATGCTTCGGTTTTCGACAAAATTGGGGAAGAACAAAAACCTGGCCATCGGAGAGGAATCCAGCAACATCAATTACAGTAGTGAACTGTTTGGGTAGCAATTCTGGCGTATTCACACCAACTAATCCCTCAGCAAATCCCACTCCTACACTTTATTACTACTCATAATTAATTAATTAATTAATTAATTAATTAATCTTACAGTAAAAATATCAGAACAATCACGAGAATCAAACTGACCGGTGAAGGAGAAAGCAAGAGCGAGAGTGGCGGAGAGGAAAAAATTGAGAGACTTGGCCGGAACAGAAGAAACCAATCGTGGCAAAAAAGGCTGAAAATCGGCTGAAGATTATGTTGAGGATATCACGTCCCACTACAAAAAAGGAAACGGTTATATAAATTTATTATTATTAAATATTTGATTTATTTTAATAACTGCTGTTAAGGGTAATTGTGTCTTATCCTATCTTAATAAGGGGGTCTCACTAATTAAGATTTAAATATGGGTGTGAGAAAAAGTCTTAAAAGTCAAATGGGTTTTTTACATAATATTTTCCATTTTAGGGGGGGATTGCATATTTCCCCATATATATATATATATATAATGGATAGTGTACCCCTGATAACCGTAGTACACACCGCGTACTTTGGAAGCAAGAGGGGTCCGGGTGGATGCAACCGCATTGTTTCTTTGATAACTGCTTCCAAATATTTCAATTTTGGAATATGGAATTCTTCGACCATGTTATTTAATCCCACAATGTCACATAATTCTGTTTGTGCCTTTCTCATGCCCTCCGGATTGTTCATAAGCTCGGCCATCGCCCACTCAATATTTGTCGCCGTAGTGTCGGTCCTACCAGACACAACATCCTATTATAATTCAATAAACAATACTCGATTATCTGTAAGTCAAGTCATCAAATTAATATTACTAAAAAAAAAGTCGTCAAATTAATTGCCCGCGTGGATAATTAAACTAGTTCAGGGAGTGGTAAGTTGATGCAAGTAATCAATTAATGTAACTGATCAAATTTGTAAAATAATTAAGGCCAAATTACGGCCACCTCATGAGTTATGGTCAAATTATGAAATCCCCTCCCCCCTATTTGGGTAATTACAGCCACCCTCCTCAATTATGTATTATCTTACGAAAAAAATCCCTCCAGAGGTAAATTTAGGGATGTTAAATCAGTATAACCGAACCGAAACTTCGGTACGCCAACATTCCATACTGTTTACCAAACTGAATATACGATTTGGTTCGGTAAATAACTGAATTATATAAATTTTACGTAAAAATATTTAAAAAGAGGGGGTGGCTGTAATTACCCAAACAAGAGGTGTTTTTTTTTCGTAATTTGGCCATACCTCAGGGGGTTGGCCGTTATTTTCCCACTAATTAATTACCTGTAATATGGCCTTGATTTGTTTCTGGCTTATTGGCATGTCCGAATCTTGTTTCTTTTGAATCTCTAAAAGGATTTGGAGAAAATCCTTCATTCCTTCTTTCTTGCACATAACTTCTTCTTATGTTGAGCAATGACAGATTCGAAAATCATGTCCACCGATTTCATATAAGTCTCCGCTCGTTTCTTTACTCCTTGAATATCAAGCCCCGCAAGAAGTGGGAAAAAATCGGAAATATTCGGCTTTCCCATGGGATTCCTCGAGACATTTGTTGCTCGTCATTTCTTGAACAAATATCATTCTCATCGCTCTCCAATGTTAATTCGGCTCCAAAAACACAACGTCGTTTCCACCGTAAGACGCAATTAGTGTTGGAATTGGAGTGCCCCTATGCGAGAAAATGCCGTCTTTTTCACGGACCACCTCTTTCACAAGAGATGGCGAACTGACACAATGCATAGTTTGTTACCGAGATCGAGCTTAAAGATTGGACCATATTTATGCCCCAAAAATGTGAACTTGGTTACTAAGTTTTTACCGATTAGAAACGGCAAATATCCGAGGATCGGAAGTCCACGTGGCCCTGGTGCAATGGAGGAGCTTTTCCTTGTAAGAATTTGATGTGCCAGAAAATGGACATTAACAAAATTGAGACTGAAAAAGATGCTAATATATATAACTCATCCATTGTTGTTTTTTTTTTTTTTTTTTTTTTTTGTTTTTGGGAGCTAAGCTAGTTCTACAATTGGTTGGGAATTAATATTAAGTTAGGTGACTTGTCAAGTTGGAGACCGGCGGTGACGGTCAAAATTGAGTTGAGAGTCAAAATTGCTTAATTACTGAAATTGGAGCTAAATTAAGGTTTAAATCATGAAATTTGGGAGAATTAGGATTTCAAAGAGTTATGCGTAATTTTGATATATATATATAAGAGAGTTTTCCTTCGTTGCATATGTAAGTGTTGATGAGCGAATATATTTGGAAGACAAAAAATTGAATATCTCGTTTTTAAATAAGTTCTCTTGTCATGGGTGCTTTTGCAATTCACCCAAAAAAAAAAAAAAAACAGAAGGGTACGTATAATTTTTTTAGTGTAGATATGCACATAATATACATAAGGGAAAATTAGCAAAAACCCCACATCTAGGAAATATAGTTAAGGAAAATTCCCCTCCAAAAAGTAATTAGAAAAAATCCCCTTAGCTAATACTCTACTTTGCCCATTAAGTTCTAGAGGCGACAATTTCCATTGATGTTTTCCTTCGCAATGACCATCAACAAGAGTCAAGGTCAAACACTTTCCCACGTTGGTTTGTATCTACTCAGGCATGTATTCAACCACATTCAGTTGTACGTAGCACTCTCGAGAGTCAAGAGTAAATCTGACATAAAGATCCTAAACAAGTCCGAATCCGGTGGATTGTCGAGTTCTACTAGGAACATGATGCATAAAGAAGTATTTCAGGGTATATGAAGGTATAGATCATGCATGCCATCGACTATTTATCTTTATAACTATATTTTATCTTATTAATGTGTGTATGCTTTCTGTTTAGGTATATTTGCATGTCATTTTTTATTTCTAGCATATCCGCTGCAAATGCTTTTGGTAAGTACTATGATGTAAATATTGTTTAATTACACATGATTATTGTAATTGTTGTTTCAGTAATGCATTGAACTGAATTCATGCAAAATATGTAAACTTTGCAGGTTAAGTACTATGTACATTTTGATTTATGTGGACCTACGAGATGGTGCAATGCGTTTGGTACTATTAATTTAGTTAGTTAGTTATAGCATTTTCATTTGGAAGACCATCTTACAATTTCAATTGATGGTTTCCTTCGCAATGACCATCAACAAGAGTCAGGATCAACCACTTTCCCACGTCGGTTTGTATATACCCAGGCGTATAAAGAAGTATTTCAGAATATATGAAGGTATATAACATGCATGCCATCGACTATTTATCGTATTATAACTATATTTTGTCTTATTAATGTGTGTATGTGTTCATTTTATTTATGTATATTTGTATGTGATTTTTATTTCTAGCATATTAGCTGCAGTCGCTTTTGGTAAGTACTATAATGTAAATATTATTTAATGACACATGATTATTGTAATTGTTGTTTCAGTAATGCATTAAACTGAATTAATGCGAAATACGTAAATTTTGCAGGTTAACTACTATGTACTTTTTGATTTATGTGGACCAGATGGTGCAATGCATTTAGTTCCATTAACTTAGTTAGTTATAGTATTTTCATGTGGAAGACATGTCGAACAGATTATTTTAAGAATGAAGTTTTTATAAAAAAATAATATATTGCTTTGGTACCGATTTTTTTGTTTATCCAACATCTTAACTTATATTAGTTTTATATTTATTTTGAAATATTCTTCTTTACGACCCTAAATTATTGAATAGTAATTTTGTTCTCGAAGGTGAGCACCGTGCATCGCACGGGTGAGATACTAATCTTATCTAATTAATATAACTATAGATTGATGGGTGATGCAATAGGTGTTGGTTATTTTTGTAATTACTTGAAGTTGCTTTGCTTCACTTAATTATGTGAACTATACTTTTTGTCACTTACGAGGATATGTAGAAAAAGTTGTGCATTAAATTATTTATACCGTTAAAATCTATTATGAGAAAAAATAATTAATTTAGTTTTAAATTTTTCATGATTGTGTATATATTGAGAATCTTGAAAAAGAAAATAAAATTACTTTTGTTTTCCTTTTTTGAATTTTCTTATAAGAAATCACTTTTTACATAACTAGGAATACATCTTTGAGTTCTTTTGCATGTGTGCAAAATTGGCTTAATTCCACTTTGCACCCTTGAAATATACCATTTTGGCACTTTGCACCCTCGAAATAAATTAATAGCACTTTGCACCCTTGAAATACAATAAATCATGCATAATGCACACCAAATGAATTTTTAAAGCTAAAAAATATAAATATAATATTTCTAGTGATATTTTTTAGGACACCAAATGTCAAATATTTTTCTCTTCATCAATCATTTTGAAACTATGAAGTTCAAAAATAAAAATACATTTCATCAACATATTTAAAAAATATATTTTTTTTTATCAACATAAAATATTTTACGAAAAAAATCATTCAGCTACTCCGTTATCAAGTTATCTAAAAATCATATTTTCTTCCAAATATTTTCACTTAATATTTTCAAACAGTTACATAAAAGATCCATCAATCGAATAATTTAGTGATAAAAGTTTTTTTTTTTTATTTTTCTTTTGTAAGAAAATGAATTTTTTTTAAATAATCACGTGTAATTTTTATTTTTCGCACTTTGTCCGCTCGAAATTAGGTTTGAGGTTGAAGAAAAAAACATTTTGTTTTTATTTTGTACCCCGAAAAAAAAACACCAATGAAAAATGAAATTACCTTTATTATTCAATTGGGGGTGCATTGTGAATGATTTATTGTGTTTTGAGGGTGCAAAGTGCTATTATTATTTTTCGAGGGTGCAAAGTGCCAAAATGTTATATTTCGAGGGTGCAAAGTGAAATTAAGCCGTGCAAAATTTGTTTGCTAGATTCGTGATAAACATAAATATACGTTTGACTATATATATACACCTGATGTTTATTCATTTTTTTTATTCATAAAATCAATAAATTTGTTTTACATATCATATAATACATCTGTTATTCATGAATTTTATTATCAATGAATCGTTAAAATCGACATCCAAGGGCATTGTAGAGAATTGTTCTAAAATTATAATCAATCTAAAAAGCAACATATATACATTTAATTTGAAAACACAAATTAGGCTAATTTTGACGATGTTGTAACTATATATATATGTTTGTGAACCCTTTTGTATTAAGTTTTCTAATAGTGACAAAGCTGAGGTTACGATCTGGTAAAAGTCATCGGGTGGTTCTGCACCATAAATTTATACAAATAACCATTCACATCCACGAAGCATACATAAACATGTGTGTTATTATATGTGGATCATTAACTGGTGAAGGATCACCTGATATAACGTCTACAAAACTAGCAGGGGCAGACCCGTGAAATATTTTAGGTGGGGTAAGCTTCAAATAAAATTAAGAAAAAAATATAGGATAAGTAAATAAATGTAGTTTAATTCTTATCCCAATAATATAAATAAATATTAAAATACTATTCATACGTCCAAAACCAATACAATTATTTACAAGTTGTGCTCTATAATAATACCTTAATGAGTAAAACTCATCTATTATTGATTTTCACATATAAGGAATTACTTGGCGCATAAAGGATTGTGATTCTAATATTTTCTTGATATCATTCTAGAAATTTAAGGAATCAAAGATGTTTACTCAAGAAGAATTAATCCAATTTCATGGAGTCTTCCGAAACACACAAGAATTCTTATGGATCTGAATTTCAGTTCTATTATTGGTTTGTTATGAACGCATACATTGATTTTCAATTATTCTGGATTTTATTAATTTTTTTGTGTTATTCTGCATATTCTGAATGTTTAGATCTGGAGAACCCATTGAATTACGAAATTAGTCGATTGTAGTGCTCTGTATTTAACAGAGTAGTCATATTTGACAGAATAGTCATGTTTAACAACTTAGTTATATTTGTCCTTTTTTTTCATAGTGTTGCATATGTTCAACATTCAAAAGTGTAGTCATATTTAACACACAAGATCAAACGGAAGATTAAGTGCAGTCGGTGCAACTGAGTTGGATACCGCAACAAAAAAACATGTTCGATAGCCATTGTTGAAAGATCACATTAGTTATTTTTTGTTTTTTTTAGTCATTTTTTTTTCTTTTTGCAATGTATTTTGCTATTAATATTGCAAGTTTTTTCAAGTGCTGATTACTTGTAGTCACATTACGCAGAACCTAGTCACATAATAGTCATATTTTCACTGTCATGTTCAGTCACTGTTATACAAACCGTAGTCACATAATAGTCATATTCTCTCTGTTTTTGTTAAGAATCATGCTTCTACTGTCCGTTAATTATAATGTTTTACAAAGCACAGTCACATTCACATAATAGTCATATTCTTACTGTTATCTTGTCCGTTAATTATAATGTTTTACAAAGCACAGTCACATTCACATAATAGTCATATTCTTACTGTTATCTTAATAATTATGCTTCTACAATATTTTAATTACACTGTTATATACAGCGTAGTCACATAATAGTCATATTCAACTATAGTCATATTCGGAGTTGTAAATCTGTCGAGAAAAAAAAAATCAATTTTAAAAAAAAAAAAAAAAAAAAATATTTTTTATTAGAAAAAATATTAAAAATATAAATAAATAAGCTAAATAATCCGAAATAATAAAAAAATAAAAAAAAATCATTTTTGTTTTTGATTTGGTAGCAAATGTTTAGGAATTTGGAAGCATATTTTTAGGAATTAGATTATTGTTATGGAAAGAGAGAAAAAAGGAATAATTGAGACTAATTATGCTAATTGACATAAGGGTAGAATTGGAAATACAAATTCAAGGGGTTTATCACAAAGAAAGATTTAAGGGGTGGACATATTACCATTTATTAGCTATATAAGGGGTTTATTGCTAATGATCCCATAAAAGAAAGAAACGCTAGGCCAACCCTAAGAAACCCTAATGTCATATTTGTAATTTGTTTTTTTATCATATTTTTATTAGTTTTTTATCTCCTAAATATTATTTTTGATTTTTATCATATTTTTGCCTCCTATATATTATTTTCATTTTTATCTCCTAAATATTTTTTAAAATATTATTTTCCATTTTTATCAAATTTTTATCTCCTAAATATTATTTTAAATTATATTTTTGATTTTTATCATATTTTATCTCCTACTTATTATTCTAATTATTATTTTCGTATTTTATCAACTTTTATCTCACTAACATTATTTTAAATATTATTTTCGATTTTTATCAAATTTTTATCTCCAAAATATTATTTTAAATTTTATTTTTCGATCAGATTTTCATCTCATAAATATTATTTTAAATATTATTATCGATTTTAATCAAAATTTTATCTCATCGATATTATTTTTTATTTTTATCAGATTTTTATCTCCTAAATATTATTTTCGATTTTTTTCCCGAACCAGTCTAATCACTCTTATTTTCATCCATAAATATCTCTAATGCACAACCAATTAAATCTCCTAAATATTATTTTATCTCCTAATTTTCAGCCATAAACATCTCAACAGTAAATATTATTTTTTGATGACAAAATACTAACTATCATATTCCGAAAGACGGACGATTCCGAAAGACTTCCCTTAGGATTCTCAATACTTTCAGCTTCTCTCTTCCACTTCGACACGTTTGTGTTTTCTCTTCTTATTTATATCCCATCTCTCAACTTCTTCACCCAGTTTTATCGCTCCCCGTTTCTACCAAATGTTTGTGGCTTCATAAAAGGTTAGCTATTTTGCAATTTGTTTTCTCTTCATAGTTCATAATAAATCTGATTTTCGATTTTTACAAAAAAGGGTAAATAAATCTTATTTTCATCCCTAGCAGATTTTGTGACATCGTTTTGCAGAATGTCTGCAACGCTTGAATTTTATTTCTTCCCTACCTAAGGCTTCTTCTTTTGGTAACCCGACTTTAGATTTTTTGTCTTATTTTCTTCTTCATCCTATTGACTGTGTGGTAATTAGTTTGCATCTTTTTCCATCATGGCTGATAGGTAATTTCATTTTGTTAAAGTATGTGTTTCATTAATTTATACCAAAGATTTCAAATTTTATGTATAACAATTATTTCATTTTATATGTTATTGGACATGTTATTGAAAGGGGTGATTTGAGATAATTACAAAAAATGGGCAGAGCCACACGCTATTGGAAGTCGGCCTTCAAGACTTATTGTTTGTATGCTACATTTAATTTATTGTTTATATTTATTTTTGCTTCTTAATTTTCCAATTGTTAATTCCAGTGGCAAAATATGACCAAAACGAGGCAGTGGAGAAGGACTTAGTTTCGATGCAAGATGTATAGATGGCATTTTACGATGGTATGTTGTCGATAGTTTAGTTTTGATTATGTTAACTAAGTTATTAAATCTAATTACTTTTAAGCGCAACATGAAGGACATAGTTGATGATTTTGTTCCTGGTTCAAATTTTCAATCTGCTGGAATTAGCTGATTCAATTCATTTGGAAATTATTCTACAGTAAAATTATTTGCTTTTTTTTTTTTTTTGCGTAGTATACTTAGTAATGTTCCACTAATGAATTATTAATAAATGATTATAATATAATTTTGATCATACGATACATCAAACGCTTATTTATATTCTTACAACATCAAAACAATGCAATTTGTTGTCCTGTGCATCGCACATGTACAATTACTAGTTAATTAATTAAACAAGAAAACTGACATATACAAATTTAGGGCAAATGGCCAAGAGGGATATGACAAGGGACTTAAATGCACATTGGTCTACAAAAAAAAAAAAAAAAAAAAAAAAAAAAACAGTCTTTCAAATAAACCCATCACCATATATTTAGTCTAAAATACCCTCCATAATATATTTTTTTTATCAATTACATCCATTATACTCTAACTTCCTTAAGATTACACATTGACCCCGAATTTAAACAAATATATCACATTAACCTCCATTTAAAGTTTTTTTGATTTTTTTTTTCAGAAAATACTTTTTTGTTTTGAATTTTTTTTTTCTGGCCAGATTCCGGTGTTAACGTCTTTTTTTCTGAATTTTTTTTTTTTCCGCCGGTCAACCGCCGTTGACAGCAAGTCTCCGCGTTGACTTTTTTTTTTGTTCTTAGAAAATTTTATTTTAGTTAATATTACTGTCTTGGGTGCTAAAGTACTGTCTGAGACAGTAATATTACTGTTTGGGACAGTAATATTATCAATATTATTTTCCCGAACTGTAATATTACTAATATTACTATACCAAACAGTAATATTATTGTCGGAGACAGTAATATTACGGTCGGAGACAGTAATATTGCTGGCCAAGACGATCAAATTAATTAATGCAGTAAAATTACTATCTCAGACAGTTAAATTACTGTTTGGGATAGTAATTTAACAGCCAAGATACTTCTATTAATTTAATTAATTTTAAAAAAAAAAACAGTCAATTAAAAGTTAAATTACTGTCTCCGACAGTTACATAACTGCTAGAGACAGTAACTTAGCAGTCAAGACAGTAATATTAATTAAAATATTTTTTTTAAGAAAAAAAAAATCAACGCCGGAGACCGGCGGTCTCTGGTGGTGGCGGGTCAAAATTGAAATAATGGTCAAAATTGGTTAATTGGTGAAATTGGGCTAAATTGGGGTGTAAATCATGAAATTGGAGATGAATTGAGTTTCAAGGAACTGGGGGTAATTTTTGTATATGCAAAAGGGTTTTCCTTATTTGCAAATAAATTTGAATGAACTAGAAATATTTGAAAGACGAAAAGTTTCTTTTTTTAATTAAGTGCCATTGTCATGGCCCTTTTTTCTATTAACCCACAAATATATTACTAAATAATAACTATTTTTTTTATAGGTTTTTGTGCATAAGTCCCCAACCAAACCATCTTTATTATTCGAAGTTTAGGGGATATATCTTTTTCAGCAACAAACTCCTCCCTTTAATATTTATTATAAATAAAAAATACATTCATGAATATGCCAATTTACCCCAAACCCTTTATACCCAATCCTTAATTGTAACCCCGGTTTAATCAATTTTTTTCACAAAAATCCAACTTTCTCCGGCGTTGACTTTCCCTTTTTTTTTCTTTTTTTTTTTTTTGAAAAACTTTTTTTCCCTGAAATTTTTTTCCCGGTGCTGCTGACCCCTGGGTCTCTGGCGTTGACTTTTTTTTTTTTAATTGAGTAATTTTGTTTTTTCTTAAAAAAAATATTTTAATAAATATTAATGTCTTGACTGCTAAATTACTGTCTCCGGCAGTTGTTTCACTGTCGGAGACAGTAATTTAACTATTAATTGACTTTTTTTTTCTTCAAAAATATTTTAATTAATATTACTATATTCGTTGCTAAATTACTGTCTCCAACAGTTATTAAACTGTCGGAGACAGTAATTTAACTGTTACTTGACTTTTTTATTCTTAATAAATATATTTTTGATTAATATTGCTGTATTTGTTGCAAAATTACTGTCTCTAGCAGTTATTTAATTGTCGGAGACATTAATTTAACTGTTAATTGACTTTTTTATTCTTAAAAAAATATGTTTAATTAATATTACTATATTCGTTGCTAAATTACTGTCTCCAGTAGTTATTTAACTGTTGGAGATAATAATTTAACTGTTAATTGACTTCTTTTTTTTATTTTTTTTCTTAAAAAAATGATTTTAATTAATATTACTGTCTCTGCTGCTAAATAACTTTCTCAACCAGTAATTTAACTGTCTTAGACAATAATATTAATAATATTGCTATTCGGGAAAATAATATTCATAATATTACTGTCCCAAACAGTAATATTACTGTCTGAGACAGTAATTTAGTAGCCAAGACAGTAATATTAATTAAAATGTTTTTTTCTAAGAAAAAAAAAATTCGAAAAAAGAAAAAAAAAAAAGTCGACGCCGGAGACAGGCGGTCAACGGTGGTTAACCGGCCGGAAAAAAATTTTAGGAAAAAATCGTTCAACATGGCAGAGGAAGACTTCACATGGGAAGACTATGGAGATTTTCAGAGGTGTTATCCACCATTTTTCCTTGAGGACAAGGACATTTTGAGAAGAGGGAATTGTTACGTGCAAGAAAAATGGCATCCAGATTAAGAAAGAAGAAGAGCTCAGCCCATGCATAGCTCAGCCCTTGCATCTTAATTATGTTCGATAATTACAGAGTTATAATTACTTTTGTAGGGTAAAGTCTTATTGAGTCAAAACGCATTTCATGAACGCGTTTCTTTTAGTAGTAGCAGTAGCGCTTATTATATTGTTTACTTTGTAACGGCGAATGAGGGAATGACACGCGGCAACCGAGGAGCTGACTTCCCGCTCATACTCAACAACTTAGAGTCGTGTTTGATTCTCACGTTTTCTATTTATATCCAGCACTTTCTATTATTAGGGTTATACATATAGTAACTTTGAGCATGGAGATGGCAGTTGATATTGTGTTGTCTATCTTCCTCTTCTCCGAGCGTCTTAAGTGTGTGTTGAACTTAACCTTCGAAGCACTTTCTGTGTTAGAGCTTCCCGGGTGGTTCTTGTATCCGTTACTTCATATCTATATAATTCCATCATTTTTGCAAGTTGCTTGTTATTTCTATATTTTTTTTCTGGACCGTTGCAGTTGGTATCAGAGCCGTCGATCCTCGGCGGCTCGGGAACCGGAGTAGAAAGGTGTAGTTATGGCAGAAGGAACCAGATACGCTGAGCTGCGCAAGGAGATGGATTAACTGATGGACCAGATCCATTCTCTGGCAGAGAGCAGTGATAAGAGTAGAGAGGAGAGTAGCAGACATATGCAGGAAATGCTTGCGGGAACGACAGTGATGTTAACTAAACTCACCGGAATTCCAGATCCACCGGCGGAGGTGCCTCGAGTCCCAGATCCAGAGGGAAGACAGAGCAGAGGTGAATATCAAGGGGGTCAGGACTACCAGATGCCTACGAAATGCTCTTCAGTAGAGTTTCCACGGTTCGATGGTACAGACTTGAAGGCATGGGTGTACCGATGTGAACAATTCTTTGACGTGGATGAAACACCGATGGGATCTAAGGTGAAGCTGGATTCCATGAACTTGGATGGGAGAGCGTTACTGTGGCATCAAACATATATGAAGGCCAGATTAACCAGGGAGATTCCTCATTGGGATGAGTACATTCAAGCCTAGGGGTGTGCACGGGTCATAAACCCGCGGGTTCTATCAAAACCCGCCTTCGTCCCGTCAAACAACGGTTCTTGATTTTGAAGAACCAAACTTGTGGGTTTTCAACGGGTTTACGATAGGCGGGTCCATGGCGGGTTTGTAGTAGGACCCAACCTTAACGGGTCGAAAGCCGTTATCGTCTAAACTATTTTTTTTTTGTTATATAATTTATATGTTTTATGGGAGAATAATTAGAAACTAAAATGAATAACCTAAAATTTTAAATTGAAAGCAAACATAAATAATGTAAATGTTAAGAATAAATAAAAATTAATATAGAACTAAAAATAACTAATTGAGAACTTAAAAGACAAAATTTAAATAAAATAAATATAGCATTTTAAGCATAACCAACGCTATTCAGCTCCATTCAACACTATTTTCTTCCTTTTTTTTTTCTACCGCGTGTTGATCGTTGTATATATATATGCTTTTTTCCCTACATTTTCTTAGAGATTTTCATAATCTTTATAGCTAGTACTTCCACAATTATAGTTTAGTTTATTTATGTATTTGATAGACTAGAGATACTTTATTTATTCATTAATATTGTTAATTTATTATACTATATAATGTAAAAAAACGACTTCGTTTTGTATGGCGGGGCGGGACGGGTTTCACAGGTATTAAAAAAAATTGAACCCGTCTTAGACCCAAACCCATGGTTCTTCACCGTTTTAGGACCCAATCCTATGGATGGATCTAACCGTCCGGTCCCAACGGGGCAGTTTTTCACGGGTTTGACGGGTGTAGCGGGTTGATGGGTCCGACTTGCTCACCCCTATTCAAGCCCTCAACAACACATTTGGAACACTGCTTTTCGAAGATCCCATGTCTGAGTTGATAAATCTGAAGCAAGTTGGACCACTGCAAGAGTTCTTGGACCAGTTCGATGTGCTGATGAATAGTGTGGATCTTTCAGAGTCACAAGGAGTTAGTTGCTTCTTAGGAGGAGTGAAACCAGAGATTGCAGTTCCATTTGTATGTTTAAACCTAAGACAATGATGGAAGTAGTGAGCCTAGCCAACTTACAAGAACAATCCATGGAATTAACTTCATCAAAAAAACCCACACCTCAACCACCCATTAGAGCCAATTACACCCACCATCGACCCAATCCCTTACCCCTCAACCGAAACCCTACTTACACACCCCATTCCCAACCACCCAAACCCTCCACAACCCTCATTATTCACCCCCAATCCTGCCTAAACCAAACAACTATCCATCCAGAAACCCTTCTATGAGCCCAAACCGAAGAATACCCAACCAAGATTTTGATGAACATAGAGCTAAGGGTCTTTGTTTTTTGTGTGATGAGAAGTACTCCAGAGATAATTACTGCCCAAAAAGGAGAGAGATGTATGTAATGGAAATTGGGGATGAGGAGATGAGCCCGGAAAGTGAGTTGGAGTCTCCTTCCACCTTGACATCTGAGGATAAAGATGAATAGGATGGAGATGAACCTATCTCCCATGTATCTGTGCATGCAATAATTGGAGCTCATGATTACAAAACTATGAGGCTGAAGGGTTCATCTAGAGGGAAGAGTATTAGGATATTGATTGACAATGGAGCCACTCATAATTTCATAGATATTGAAACAGCCAAATTACTGGGATGTAAACTGGTGGAATCTAAACCCTTCTCAGTTACAGTAGCAGAAGGAAACATGTTGAGAAGTCAGTACAAATGCACTGCTTTTGTAATGCATGGTGTGGAGTTTACAGCATATGTGATGACATTACCATGGGGCACTTGTGATCTAGTGTTGAGAATACAATGGCTAGCAACCTTGGGAGACATAATTAGCAACTATCAAGAGCTCAAGATGGAATTTAATTATGGGGGCAAGAAGGTGATGCTTAGAGGCCTCCATCAGAATAATGTTAAGGTGGTTTCCAACAAAAAGCTTAACAAGATTCTGCAGAATCCTTCACAGATTACATACCAATGCATTGGAACAATGCAAGAATGTGAGGAGTATGGAAGAGCTGAGGGGGAATCAGCCACCATTGAAGCAAGCTTCCAGTCATTGGAAGCTTATCCAGATCAACCCTTACAACATTTACTCTCTGAGTATGGAAGCCTATTCATGGAGCCCAAGTCCTTACCACCTAATAGATCACATGATCACATAATTCATTTGGAGGGATGAACTGAAGCGGTAAATGTGAGGCCTTACAGATATCCCACTGTTCAGAAGACTGGGATTGAGAAAATAGTAGAAGAACTACTGCAATCAAGAGTAATTAGACCTAGTTCTAGCCCTTTCTCTTATCATGTGGTGTTGGTAAAGAAGAAGAATCACACTTGGAGGATGTGTGTAGATTACATGGAGTTGAATAAGCATACTATCAAGGACAAATTCCCTATTCTAGTGATTGAGGTACTTTTGGATGAATTACATGGGGCTAGTGTTTTCTCCAAACTTGATTTAAGATCTGGCTACCACCAAATTAGAATGCAAAGGGAAGATGTGATGAAAACTGCATTTAGAACACACCATGGCCACTTTGAGTTCCTAGTGATGCCATTTGGATTAACTAATACACCATCAACCTTTCAGAGCTTAATGGACAATGTTTTGCAACAGCAGTTGAGGAAGTTTATATTAGTGTTCTTTGATAATATCTTAGTCTACAGCAGAGATTGGAATTCTCATTTGAATCAGCTACGAGAAACCTTGGAAATATTACACAGAAATCAACTGTTTTTGAAGAAAAGTAAATGCTTATTTGGCACTACTTCCATAGAATATATGGGACACATCATTACACCTAATGGAGTGGCAGCAGATCCAACCAAAACACAAGCCATGGTGGAATGGCCAGTACCAAGAACATTGAAGGAGTTAAGGGGGTCCCTTGGTCTGACAAGTTATTATAGGAGATTTGTGAAAAATTATGAAAGGATAGCCCAACCATTAACTCCTCTTCTAAGGAAAGGTAATTTCAAGTGGAATGAATCAACTCAATTGGCTTTCCAAGAGCTGAAGCAAGCCATGATACAAACTCCAGTTCAAGCACTGCCAGATTTTTCCAAGGAGTTTGTGGTAGAGACAGATGCTTCTGGCAGTGGGTTAGGAGCAGTTCTCATGCAACAAAGAAGACCTATTTCATTTATGAGTAAGGCTTTAACTATCCAGCAATGGGGGCTATCTACTTATGAGAAAAAACTCCTAGCATTGGTAACTGCCATCCAAAAATGGAGACCTTACCTCATAGAAATGGAGACCTTACCTCATAGGCAGTCATTTTGTGGTTAAAACTGATCATCAAAGTTTGAAATATCTTATGGATCAAAGAGTATGTACTCCAGCTCAGCAAAAATGGTTAGTGAAACTGATGGGGTATGACTTTACCATTATGTACAAGAAGGGAAAGGAAAATGTAGTGGCTGATGGTCTATCTAGAGTAAAGACACATCCCACATTACTCACTTTAACCTTGCACCAATGTCCATTTGTAGAAGAGATCAAGGCTGCTTATAGAATGGACCCTACACTGGAGAAAATAATCACTGCTATACAGAATGGGACCAATTAGAGGGCATCTTATACTTGGAATAACAATCTGTTATTCAGAAAGGGTAAGCTCATGGTGGGAAACCAAGAAAATTTGAAACAACTCATCCTCCACCACTACCATGCTTCCTCAATTGGGGGACATTCTGGCATTCACAATACATTACATAGACTCAAACAATTGTTGTATTGGAAGGGTCTTAAATCTGATGTCTACAAGTTCATTCAAAACTGTGATGTGTGTCAAAGGAACAAGGGAGAGACAGTGGCCTTCCCAGGATTGTTACAACCCTTGCCTATTCCAAATAGAATTTGGGAGGAAATTTCCATGGATTTCATCAGTGGATTACCCAGCTCAGAAGGGAAGGATTCTATTTTGGTGGTGGTAGACATATTAAGCAAAGGAGCACATTTGATAGCACTCAAACACCCATACACAGCAAGTTTAGTGGCCCAAGTTTTTATGGATCATGTGTACAAATTACATGGGATTCCTAAGGTGATTGTGAGTGACAGAGATCCCATTTTCATGAGCAACTTCTGGCAATAATTTTTCAAAATGCAGGGAACTCAGTTACACACTTCTACTGCTTACCACCCTCAGACAGATGGACAAACAGAAGTAGTGAACAAATGTTTAGAAGCTTAACTGAGGTGCATGACTGGAGACAGACCTAAAGAATGGATCAATTGGCTATCATTGGCAGAGTGGTGGTATAATACCACCTACCACTCAGCTATTCATACCACATCCTATGAAGTCATGTTTGGGCAGAAACCTCCCTTGCACTTACCTTACTCACCCATGGAGTCACTCAATGATATGGTGGACAGAAGCTTACAAAATAGGGAAGCTACACTCAGAATTATAAAGGATCACTTACAGAAAGCACAAAATCGAATGAAAGTGCATGCAGACAAGAAGAGGAGTGAGAGATCTTTTGTTGAAGGAGATTGGGTTTTTGTGAAGTTGCAGCCGTATAGACAACAATCAGTGAGGGTCACACTTATCATAAGTTGTCAGCAAGATACTTTGGTCCTTATAAGGTGATTCATATAGTTGGAGAGGTTGCATATACACTGGAATTGCCAGAAGGCTCTAAGATTCATCGTACATTTCATGTCTCTCAATTGAAGAAGAAAATAGGCACACATATCAGTCAAAAACACCTCCCCACTTCAATCACTGCACACGGGCACATTATACTTGAACCACAGTTTGTTATTGATTGCAGGATAGTTAAGCGCAACAACCGAGCACCAACTCAACTATTAATTAAATCATTCAACATGGCAGAGGAAGACTCCACATGGGAAGACTATGAAGATTTTCAGAGGCATTATCCATCATTTTTCCTTGAGAACAAGGACATTTTGAGAAGAGGGAATTGTTACGTGCAAGAAAAATGGCATCCACATTAAGAAAGAAGAAGAGCTCAGCCCATGCATAGCTCAGCCCATGCATCTTAATTACGTTCGATAATTACATAGTTATAATTACTTTTGTAGGGTAAAGTCGTATTGAGTCAAAACGCATTTCATGTACGCGTTTCTTTTAGTAGTAGCAGCAGCGTTTATTATATTATTTACTTTGTAACGGCGAATGAGGGAACGACACGCGGCAACCGAGGAGCTGACTTCCAGCTCATACTCAACAACTTAGAGTCGTGTTTCATTCTCACGTTTTCTATTTCTATCCAACACTTTCTATTATTAGGGTTATATATATACTAAGTTTGAGTATGGAGATGGCAGCTGATATTGTGTTGTCTATCTTCGTCTTCTCCGAGCGTCTGAGTGTGTGTTGAATTTAACCTTCGAAGCACTTTCTGTGTTAGAGCTTCCCGGGTGGTTCTTGTATCCGTTACTTCATATCTATATAATTCCATCATTTTTTGCAAGTTGGTTGTTAATTCTATATTTTTTTTGGACCGTTGCAATTTTTGTCTATGTAATCGTCGGAAAGATGATATAGGCATTGTTTATAATGTAGATGGAGGTTCTTGGAGAAAAAGACAATGAGTTATGTAAACAAGATTTGGAGCAAGTGAGCTTGCAAATTAAGGACAGCGATGAAGAAGAATGGCGTACGGTAACTCTGTCAGAACTGTCAAACTATAATTTCAAAAATCGGAAAAAGTGGCGTCCGAAAAGTCTGCCGGAATTGCCAAACGATTGTGGCGGTAAAAGAGAAGAATGGGATCCGATAAGTTTGTCGAAATTGCTGGTCGATCAAGAACGAGAACCAGCTTTTCTAGCTATTACTCGATTTGCATTGAAATGGAGACAAGATCGATGAAAACTAAAAAGGAATTCGTAAAGTTTGACTTACGGGAATGTCTTCATTAACTGGATATATAGTATATTTTATGTTCGAAGTATTTGAAGTAGATTTGTGTTTTTTAAGGAATCTACATAATTTTTTACATTATGTACATAAAATTTGCATAGTTAAGGTTTACAATATTTAAAGTTAATGTGATATATTTGAAATTTGAATAGTTAATGTGATATATTTGCTAAATTTGGGTTCAATATGCAATATTCTTAAGTTGGGACATTACGGATGAAATTGATGTTAATTATATTGTGAGGGGCATTTTGGGCAAGAGACAAAGAGATGAGCTTTTTGGTATGACCATTTTGATTTGAATAGGATTACAAATAAGTCATCTTCCTTGGGTAATATGTAGTTCCCCTAAAAAATAATTGATATTAGACGATTTATTTATTTGTTTATTTTTACTTTTTATAGTTTATCAGTATTTTTTAGATAATAAAAAATACACAATAAACGAGAGATGTAAACCACAATAAACATAAATCATGTATGATAAGATCAATTAAGAAAGCATGTCACCCTTATGGTTGAGATGGTCGACTCAGATTACACATTTGATAAAATTAAGGATGAATTAGAATTATTGGATAATGTTTTTTTTTTTTGAAATCCTAGAAATTTTGAATTTGGTGTTCACACTAAGAAACAAATATTAGACAATGGTATATCTCAAAGACCTCAAAACACATTTACATTCCTTAAGTGCATTCTATATATAATGAAAATCACATAAATCACCCAAAATGTGATAAAAATCGCACAAATCACCACATATATGATGAAAATCGGACAAAATCATCCCAAAATATGATGAAATCGCACAAATAACCCCCTAAAAAATATCATAAATTTCCTATTGTGTCGCACGATTGTTGAGTTATATCGTTTCTATAAAAAAATTATCGTATCACGATATTGACTATATTGTATAGTCATGTTTTTGTAAAGAAACATATTATAATGAAATCATTGAATATTAAAAAATAGAAATTTAAAACAATTCTTAAATGCAAAGAAAAATCTCTAACAATCCATAAAAATAATAATAAGTAAACTAAATAAAAAGGTACAAATAGAAAAGAGTATTTAATTTGTCTATAATTTTTTAGTGCATTTATATCACAATACACTTGCATTAATTAAAATTTATGAAACAGATCAAACTCGCGGCTGTCGGAGGAGCCTTCTCCACGGCCACAGCTGCACGACATATATGCATTGTCGTCGTCGCGCCTAACGAATTGCGCCAACTGATTCATGGAGCCGCGCTCGAGGTCCTGATGGGCTCGATGCTTGTTGAGGAAAACGATGAGGTGCTCTATGTAGTCGCCAAAACCCAACAACACCAACGCCGCCAACACGTCCTCCGGCGTGACTGTTCTTCGGTAGTCGCGGTGGCATATGTTGTTCGCCTCGACAGTAATGAAGTTGTTGAACTCGGAGATGCATGCCTGGATGGCCTCCTTTGCATCGTCTGCGATTTTCTTTTCATATTGTTCATGTATTTATGACCATCTTTCATTATTGTCACTGTGCACAAACACAAAAACAAGAGCATATTGGTATCAAGAAATTATGAAGTGGTTGGATTCTTTCCAATAGCTAACAACGAACAAATAATGTAAAATTCAAGTACAAAATACTCATTTTTATTGCACTAATCTCTCACACACTGTGATATTCTATTATATTTTATATAGCAATTCATGTATTATGTTATTTAAAATAATTGTATATATGAATATATTGATGATGTCACTAATATACATACGATGTTTATCTATAAACGAAATACAATTATATAATATATATATGAAATAAATATTGATGGAGTTGACTAAAAAAATTAAGATTATATTGAATTAATTTCCTCCTTTTATCACAACCAGTTTTATCCACATTAATTAGAATCATTTCTGATTTGATCCGTATAGGATCACATTTGTTTTGTAATGAAATAAAGAATTACTCTTTATTGTGAAAACATATTGATTGAATATGTTAAAGTACTAATTACAATGCATTGGGTTATTTTAAAAAACAAAAAAAATTAAGATGAAACGAAGAAAATTAAAATTCAATTACTACGTGAACAAAATTAATTTTTTTTATTAACGCTTGTTCTATGCTAGACAAAAAAAACTGAAATGATTTGTGCAGGCACAATTTAATCGTGCAGGCACTTTTTTTACCATTTTTGAAAAATCAAAAGGTAAATTTCCACAAAAACTCTCTCAAGCTTTCGGACTTCGATTTCAGATCCCGACCGAGACGATAACAAATCGGAGGTAATTCTTACATTTTTTTGATTGTTTCGTTACGTAGATTACGATTATTGAATTTTTTTTTTTTAAACGGAGCATTCTGTTTTACTCGCGTCATTCTATACGAGTACAGTGGAGTTACTCGTGTAGAACCACGCGAGTAGATTAATGTAATTTTTTTTATTTAAATTCGTATGTTTTTTATTGAAAAAAATTAAAAAAAATTGAGATCGTGTGTTATTATGCGAACAGGGAGTTTGTGCTCGTGTGAAACCACGCGAGCTCAGTTCATCGAGTTCTCATAAAATCACACGAGCTTAATTTTTTTTTTTTTTTTTTTTGCAGCTCGTGTGAAAACACGCGAGGAGATCTATTTTACTCACGTGCGAACGAGATAGTTCGTCTCCTATTTCCGATCGTGTACGAACAAAATGGGCTTGATGCTGCAGAACAATTTATGTCAATCCAGCCACAATTACTTGATGATGATGCTCAGTATCTCCATCTTGTACCCGGGAGGGGAGGGGTCGTGGGAGACCGAGGACTAGGGGTAGGGGGTCGAGGGTTATTCAGTAGGATGGTTATGACGGTTGTTTTTCATTTTGACTATTGTTTTCCATTTTCATTGGTTTTGTACTAGGATGATTGTTACTCGTTTTTCTATTTAGATTGTGTGGAACAATTACTTGTTTTTCTATTTTTACTGTTTTGAACGATTACTCAATTTTCTATTTTGATTGTGTTTGGAACGATTACTCAATTTTCTACTTTTATTGTGTCAAAAAATTACTCTATTTTCTATTTTGCATTTTAAATATGAGATGGACGACTCAGATTACACCTTTGATAAAATTAGGGATGAATTAGAATTATTAGATATGTTTTTGAAATCCTAGAAATTTTAAATTTGGTGCTCACACTAAAAAATAAATATTAGACTATGATATATCTCAAAACATTTATCCAATAATGGTAATTCATCCATGTTCGTGAGAAATCACGCGAGTAGACGTATATATAATTTTATTTTTTTTAATTTTACAAAATATAGAAACACAATCCAAATAACGAAGTTCAACATTCAAATACAATAACAAAGTTCAACACCCAAATACCATAGATAAGTTCAACATCCAAATACAATAACAAAGTTCAACATCCAAATACTATAGATAAGTTCAATATCCAAGTACAATAACAAAGTTCGACATACAAAAACATAAGAAAATACGCCAAATCTACCTATGCCTAGTACTTAACGTCGTCCACAAAGCTAGCCGATCAGCGTAAAAATCTTGTAAGGCGAGTAAATTGGGAGCTGCGTAATACCTCCACTGAGGATGGAGACGAGGTAGAGGGCAGTAAAGTGGTACTCGAAGAATCATGAAATGACAGTTATGTAACGACATAGGAATAATATTTGATAACGCGGGATTCCCAACTAGTGGTAGATGAGTAAAACTACCGAACTCAGTGAATATTATCACCATTGCGTTGTATCTCGTAGCAATTGCCAGTCCCATGTCTGTTGACATCCATTTGGTCTGTGGCGCAGGCCCGCTTTCATGACTGCATGTCAGAATATGATCAGCGACTACATTACGACCCTCTTCATCTCCACCAAACATATCAGCATATAAATGATGACGCTCCATAAACTCTGCAACCAAGTCTGTTCTTACTTGTGGCCATCTTTCTTGACTTCCATAAATAATTTTGGCAATGCATCGGTACCCACAATTACCATCGGCCCTCACATTAACATATGAGGCTATAGATTGTGCGAGAAATGAAGGAAGAAAGGAAAAGAAATCGACCCATTCTCCGGCAGTACAACCGA
>NW_012193899.1:76114-96572 GCF_000504015.1 Erythranthe guttata | reverse complement strand
ATTATTATGATTATTATTATTATTAGTACTACTATCATTAGTATTAGTATTATTACTATTATTATTATTATTATTATTATTATTATTATTATTATTATTATTATTATTATTATTATTATTATTATTATTATTATTATTATTATTATTATTATTATTATTATTATTATTAAGCACGTGAGGAGTGATCCAACTTGCTCTCCCAGTTCACCCAACTCCAACTATTTTAGATGATCTAATTCTAGCATATATGTATATATTAATACTCGATAATTAATAACCTCGCTTAAATAATAAATTTTCCCGGTCCCGACTCGGGGATAACGTGCTAAATTAATAATTCGCTTAGTTTATAAGATAATACACATTCAAAATTTTTAATAAGCCCCGTATAATATATAAATTAATAATGTATAAAAATAATTCTTAAATTACATGGTACAGTACATATTTTGTAGATCTATGAAAGTTTAATAATATATAATTTAATTGTCGCTTGTTTCTTGTTAAAGTTCACATTACCATCATACTCGTTCCTCACTCTTCTTAACGTGGTTAGAACTTTCGGTATAGTTTTCTCATAACTCAACATAAAATTGTTCTATACTATTGCTGATTTAAGAGTTTCCGCTCGTGAAACGGGCTCTATAGTGTATTGAACTAATGGTACAATGAATAATACATACGTAAAAAAAATTAAAAAAAATTATTTATTGAAAATAATAATAAAAGTAATTTCATAAATTAATAAGTTATTAATTAGTGTATAAATTAATAATTATTAATTTATCGATAAGTTAATATTTCGCTAAATTAATGAAATTTTGATGGTCCCAACTGTATTAATATATATATATTGTGTACATTGTTCGAGCAATGCCATTTGACATTCATAGGGAAAATATTGAAAGATACTAGTTGGAGCGCTAAAGTTAAAACTAGAGTATGCCGCTGTTAGCCGGCAGGTGAATGTTTCTTGTTGCATCATATTCACACCACTATATATACACTAATCCATCAACTCCATTAATCACCTGATTCACCTCCATAACTTTAACCGATAATAAGTATTCATCGTAAACAAAGAAGCAGAAGTCGAAATCAAATCGATTAATTAAGAGCCCTCTAGCTTTTTTTCGATCTACCAAAATCCACAATGGCTTTGAGGGCTTTCTTGATCACCATAATTGTTGCATTAGTTGCGGCTCCGGCTGCTGTTGCCACCGATTATATGGTTGGAGACAACTCCGGTTGGACCTTAGGCGTTAATTACACTGCTTGGGCGGAGGGCAAAGACTTCCGTGTTGGTGACACCATCAGTATGTACTTTTCTCCATAAATTTTGTTTTCCACATGTGTTATTACACCCAAGTTCTCGTTTAATTATTACAACTCTACTCCGTCTATTTCATATTTAGTGTCAATTCGGCCATATATTTTATTCCCGTATTAAATGTCACTTTAAAATTTTAAGGTAGGACAATTTTATTTTGGGTCCAGCTTTCACTAATATTAAGTGAAGTGATAAAAGAGAAATTAAAATGCCATATATGGGTAAATTTTTCAAATAAAAAGAAAATTCTCTCAAAATTAAGACTATTTAATAACTTTCTCCATTTGTGTACATCAACCTTAAACGACACTGAATATGAGAAAAATGGAGATAGTAAATTCCAAAGGGTTAATTTATGGTAATAAAACTATCAGGGGGTTGTTTTAGTAATTTAAAAACACACACAAGGGAGTTAGTTTTTTGCAATTCCCTCAAAGTTCTAATATTATTATTAGTTATATGGTATATCTTTGCTTTTTGGTTGCAGTGTTTATGTATAAACCTGGAGTTCACAACGTAATGAAAGTGAATGGGTCTGATTTCCAAAAATGCGCTTCTTCAAACGCAACGGCGGTCCCACGTACTACCGGAAATGACGTGATTCCTCTTGCGACACCTGGCAAGAGGTGGTATATTTGTACCATTGGTGAGCATTGCTCCAAGGGGATGAAGCTCGTCATCACCGTATCGGCGGCCGAGGGGCCGTCTCCCGCCCCATCCTCGGCTACTTCGGCCGCCACTGGGGCTGAAGTCTCTGCCTTGAGATCTTGTGTGTGGGTACTTGCAGCCATGGCTGCCTATAAGATGATTATGGCTTAATCAATGTTGATTGTAGTTCACTCCAATTTTACTTCTTTCTATTTTTTTTATTTTTTTTTTGGTTTTTTTTATTTATTGTTATTGATATTCATTTTCTATTTCAATGTCAAATTTATACATCTTATTAAATATTATATTCATTTGGACCTCATTTGGTTGGGAAAATTATTCATGATTAACTAAATAATCAGACTTTGTTTGATATTTGGTAAATTCAATTACTTTCATGATTAACTAAATAATCAGACTTTGTTTGATATTTGGTAAATTCAATAACTTCTCGCATGGACCCGAAAATATTATGGTATCACGCCTTTTAGAGAATTTTTTTGTTGGATATTTTGGGGTCAAATGAAACAATTGGATTTTTATTAAATTATTTAATCTAATTTTAACAATCAAACGAGCCCAAATCGATAGATTTATATATTGGTGAGATTTGTAATAAGTGAAGATTTAGATTGTAGAAACCGAGAAACAACAAGATCTGAGACGGGATATTGTATATTTCTTGGAGAATCGCACATTTCGAAATAGATAGTACTGAAAAGAGTTGAAAGAATCTTTGAGGGAGTTTGGAGTCAATCTTCATCGACAAGCCATCATTGCTTTTTGATAATCAGGATGCCTTACCACATTGCCTCGAATCCGATCTTTCATGAACGAACAAAAGCATATCGAAATAGATCGTCACTTGATTCATAGGAAAATTCAAGAAATTAAAGGGTACTTGAATGAATTTATTCGGCAAATATTCAAATAGAAACGTTATTATCGACACTGTTATTGATGCCTTCACCGTTGGAATCATAGTTGAATCATTTCTATATAGGTTGACCTGAAAAGCCGTAACGTTCATAAAATCCCTAACCAGATCAAATGCAATCATTAATCTCGTACAATTTCTCAACCAATCTGGATATAATATCGTGAATAATTTGGAGCAGCCCGGACCTCTTATTTTGATTTTATAGACTCGTAATTTCCAATTGCAAATATGTTTCATAACGTTTCACCGATTTTTTTTAATATCAGAATGAAATTAAAACAAGAAAAACGGGCACCTGAATAGTAGCAGTCTTGTGATTCATGTGAAATTAATTTCATCGCTACAAACAAATAATCGATATTTTCTGGGAGAAACTACGAGTCCCCTTCAAATGTAGGTTCGGATATGAAAGAACGAAGCTCTTTAGCTTTGTCATCATTGAATCCCAACGCAACCAATATTTGATGACCTGGCGATTCTTCTTGCTTCCATAATCCAAGCAGTAGATGACTCGTTGTAATCTCTCCGTTTTCACCTAAAAAATACAATACACATTCACCATTCAAGATTTGAAAAATTATTTCACCTGATAATTAAAAAAAAAAAAAAAAAAAAAAAACACGCACATACAGACACACTCACCAGATGTAAGCTTTTCGTCGATAGCCCAATCAAGGGTGGTTTGAGCGGCTTCAGTTAAAGGAGGATGCTCGGGACTGAAGAAGTACATATCAGGCTTACCGCGCATCTTGAAAATTTCGTCGCGCACCTTTTGAAGTGTTATTCCATTCCCACGTAAGAATTTCGATGCAAAATTAGTTCCTGCAAATTAAAGATACTTTATAGGGGTGCGCAATTTTCTCTCGGGCAAGTAACTATAGTACAACTATTTCCTCTCGGGCAAAATTAATAAATAAGCTGAGATTTTTTTCGTGCAATGGTAATTTACTCTCTATAATGAATGAACAACTATTTACTGCCTAAGCTGAATAAAATAAATAAACACGCTTCGACTCTTGCACGGGTTTTTTCTTGGGCAAACTCAAAAGTTAGAGAGAAGGTTTTTTGATGATATTTCGTAGTAGCTTCATTAGAACGTATATCTTCCTCGGTTTATGTTGATAAAAGAAACGAGCATAAACTGAAAATTTTTGGAGCTCTTAATACAATACATATTAAAAAAAAGGGTAAATTACAACCACCCCTGAGGTAAGATAGAATTACGAAAAACCCCCTCTTGTTTGGATAATTACATCTACCCCTCAACTATGAATCTTCTTACACCTCCACCCTTATGGTGTCAAATTCAACATAATCATCTAGATTATGTGGAATGTGATCTAGTTTGTACTCATTTTGTGTAAAAATACAGTTTCTGATGCATAGAAGCCAAAAAACACATCTTATGATCATCTTGCTTCAAAATGTAGAGCTCGAATGGGATAAAACGGGTACGAAAGTGATAATATTCCATATAATCAAGAAGATTCCACTAAATTTAAATCAGCAGGGGTGGACGTGTAAGAAAATTTATAGTCGAGGGGTTGTTTTAATTACCTAAACAGGAGGGACGTTTTCGTAATTTTATCATACCTCAAGGGTGGTTGTAATTCAAAAAAAAAATCGGTGTAAAAATTGCTATTGAATCGTTCATACCTTAAACTATCAATGATAAAAAGAACAAAAAGTTGCCCAAAAGAATGTACCATTGACAAGCCATGTCTATCATGTAACTCGTGTACTAGATATTATCCAAAGATCGAAAAACCTAAACATATGGGGGGTGGGGGGGGGGGAGGGGGGCATACCCTCCCTCAATCAAGATTCCCATGAGAATAGCTTCTGTGCCCGTCGTTGGAGATTTGATCTTTCTTGCTTCTAACTCACCCATTGCATATGCCTTTATCGCCTTTGACGACCATCTATAATTTCACTCAAGCATATTCACAAACACTTCAGTTGCAACATAAACTAACCCAAATAAACGAAACGTACTATAATCCACAAAACAATACAAACTACTAATTAATCAAAATTGAGTTCACAGGACAATAGTAGAAAAGATCGAGATTCCAGAATTCAATTCCAACTCACTTTGGAATTTTCTCGGTGGCAGAAACTCTCTCCGGCTTTCTGCAAATTCATTAAAAAAATTAAAAAAAGTTCGTTGGTTTATACATAAGCACAAAAGTTTTCCAACTAAATGCTATTGTTCGATTAATACGTGTTGAGATTATCCCTATATACTTAGGCCTCGTTTGGTTGCCATGATAAGATTAGCCAAGATAAATTAAATATTCTAATGAAACCCAATTGTATTATTGGACCTTGGAAGATCCAATAAAAAACATGCCTAAAAAACAAGACAAGGCATGATAATATAATATTTGCGGGTCGACCCAGCAAGTTATTGGGGATACCAAACATCAAACAAAGTCCAACGATTTAGTTAATCATGGCTAATCTCCCCAACCAAACGAGGCCTTAAAACATAAATGTAATTCAAGATCAATCATTCTAAACTGTAGCTCGAGATTGCAGCTTCCTACCGAAATTAACGTCAAAGCAGGCAACTAGATGTTCGTAATTCAAAATCGATTGTACTTAAAAACTAAAAAAACCTTCCGAAAACTAATCAATACATTCGTGCAATAAACGATCTAGCATACAGAGGTTAACTTATTTCTCCATGAATTCAAGGAAATTGCACAAGTCATTCATCAATACTCAGACAGTATATATATATAAAAAAAAAAATTAATTAATATATATCTACAAAATTAAAGTTCTCACAGGTTACAAAAATTACAATTTTTACCCAAGAATGCTCACATAAATGCATTCAAAACAAATACAAAAAATCAACAAATTGCACACACGTGATGAAAAGGGGGTTTGAGAAGTTACGCAGTGGGGAGGCTGAATGAAATAGTGGCATTAATCAGGGGCCTTTTGGTAAAAAAGGGTCTGAGATTTGAGGAGTGGAGCGATAATTTGGTGGTGGATATGGTGCCGACCCATTGGGTTTTTAGAACATCTTGGCTGGGTTTATTCGGGTTGAATTGTTTGAATTCGGGTCGGGTTAGAGAGGTTGCTGAAAGAGAACGAGCTGCCATTGTTTCTTTGTGCGAGTTGAAAATGTTTTGTTCAGACAAATCCGGATAGGCGAGCGAGATAACGAAGAAGAAACACGAGGTCCGGGTTTGAATTCACTATTCAGTCCTATAATGGGTCGGGTCGGGTCGGGTCGAGGCCCAAAATGTTTGGGCTCGTTAAATGGCTCAATTGGCAAAGTTCTAATGATGTTTTGGTAATATTT
Source organism: Erythranthe guttata (assembly GCF_000504015.1). The sequence continues at coordinate 90,335 of NW_012193899.1, read as the reverse complement.
TTTTTTTTTTTGTTTTTTTTTCTAATGATTTTGTAATTACAGTTAAATCTCTATAAATTTATACAGTGGGAACTAGCAGAATTAAATTTACTTTATTGAAATATTAAAGGGCACATTACAGCCACCCCTGAGGTATGTTCAAATTACGAAAAAACTCTTCATGTTTGGGCAATTACAACAACCCATTAACTTTGTATTGTCTTACACGTCTACCCTTATAGTGTCAAATTTAACTGATGAAAGATGGGTTTTCTCGTAAGACAATATATATAGTTGAGGGAGTGGTTGTAATTATTTAAACATGAGGAATTCATGCGTAATTTGCGCTTAGGGGGTGGCTGTAATTTGTGCAATATTAAATTATTGAACTAAGAAATTAATACATTTTCAACGAGTCGGGACCGAGATAAATTATTATTTAAGCAAGGTTATTAAATTATCAAGTATTAATTTATAGAGGTTCTAATGTATTAAGCAACTCAAATGATATTTTTGTCATTTTTTTTTTTTTCGTTTTTTTTTTCTTTCTTTCTTTCTTATCTTAACTGAATGGTTTGTCGCTTTCTCTGCTATTTATTTTTTATTATAATTATTATTGTCATGTATTCGGTACATTTTTTTTTAAATAATATTCCGTGAATTGCACCGGGATGAATCCTAGCTAGTCTCGTATAGTCAGTGGCGGACCTAGCTATGGTCTAGGGTGTGCAGTTGCACACCCTTGATTTTAAACAAATAATACCATTATACATAAGTTGACAAGAAAAGCAGTTGGTTGACTTGGTAAAGATGTTCCTTCATTTGTTATTTGGTCCCGGTTTCGAACCCCCAGCCTCTAAAAAGTTGATTTTTTTTAAAATCTTTACATTTTTCACCCTTTTTCTTTTTAAATATTTACACAATTCACCTAAAATTTTTAAATTGTAAATTTTTGGTCCACTATTTTTATAAAGTGATATTTAATTTTTTTATTCTACAATTTAGCACCCCCTTGGCAAAAATCCTGGATCCGCCACTGCGTATAGTAGCATACAATTGCATCCAAGAAATGAGAGTATTTAGTCCCTTGTTTACCCGAAAATTATAGTATTATAATTTGATATGTATAACTTTTTTAATGACTAAATTACCACTAACGTTTTACACATTCAAATTAAAAAACTGGAAATCATAATTCTGCCTCCAATAGATGTTGACAAGGCCGAGTGGAATTAATCTTCTGTGTTAATATTATATTTGTGCAAGTTTTTCTTCTTTGTTAATTTTCGGATATAAGAAAATTATCCTGCAAAGTTTTGTAGACGGTCAAAAGTTGAAGAAAAATAATTAATTAACCAATTAAATTGTATATAAATTAAATTATGATTTGTCTTGCAAAACAAGTCACGGTGATAAATAACAATTAATTATCTGAAATGTTAAATGTCGTTTCGATTTTACTAATGTCGTTTTGATTTCACACCTGATTTTGACATATTTCTATTTTGATTTTGGCAAAATTCGAAACACGAAAATTGTAGTCCTTTTGGTTAGCTTTCTAATCCAACTTAAATCCGCTAGATAGGATGTCGTGTGACAATGTTATGCATGAATGAGTCACATTTTGAATTTTAGATACCTCAATACATCAAAATTGTGGGCAGTATCCATTGATTCATGTATATCTTTCTCATACGACATCCAATTTTGGTGATACAAGTTGGATTAGAAAATAATTCACAATACTACAAATTCTTTTTTTCGGGTTTTGCAAAATTTGGGATTAAAAATGATCAAAATCACATTTGAAGTCGAAATGGTAATATTAAAGCTCGAACGACATTATCACATCAAGTTAGTTATAAGAGATTCATGTTAATTTAACATGAGTCAATCAAATCGCGTCAAGTCATCAAGGAGGTTTGTGAAGGACTCTTGTTCTACCCCTATAAATAGAGATCATCATTACACAATTAAAAATACAACTCAAAAAGGAGAAAAATCGTAGGAGAAATTTCTCTATAAGCAAATCATGGCATTTTTCATCAAATCGAAGTCGTTCTACATCAAATTGAAGACGTTCTTCAACAAATCAAGGCGTTAATGTGTTTAATTCAAGATTACGGTGCTAAACCCTCCAATTAACGTTCTTAACATTAAATCAAGATCGAAGGAAGATTAAATGGTCGAATCCATCAAGAACTCCAAGTTATTCAAGTCAAAGTTCGTCAAAGTTCAGCGTTTGATTCGAGACTCAAGTCACAAGACCCTCGAAAAAATGTTTCAAATCGGGAGAAGATCAAGTCAATGACCTGGCTTCGAAATTCAAGGTCAAGCATATATTATTTTTAAGAGGAGAATCAGAGGACTAAAATAGACATTGTAACCTGCAATATTTTATTTTAATTCAATTAAAAATTGTCTTTGTGCAAGTTTTTCTTGTTTGTCAAATTCGCAGATAAAATTTTTGTTCCTACAAATTTTGGCACGCCCAGGGGGACAATCTCTACTTCTTATCTCTTCTCTTCGTTAAAATTTTAAAGTAATTTTCATCATGACCGCAAGTGACTCTACCATAGAAGAGCAAGTTGCAAATTTGGCCAATGTTATTGAGGGACTCACAAAGCATGTCCAACAACGAGATTCTCAAATTGTCAAGTCGATCGACAAGATGGAGAAAGTTGATGCTAGTCAAATTGTGGAAAATAAGACAGAGGCCCATGGCGGAGTTGAGACGTCCACGAAGCAACAATCGCTTTAAAAAGAAAAGACCGTAGCTCAAGAATTTCAAGTTTTTTCGCAAGACTTGATTCATGTAGATCTATTGATGAAGCAGACATATGACACTATAAAAGGTAAGCTAGAATAAATCACAAAGTCATCGCAAGACTTGATTCATGTAGATCTATTGATGAAGCAGACATATGACACTATAAAAGGTAAGCTAGAATAAATCACAAAGTCATCATCAACCTTTGTCAAGACATATACCCAAAGAATTGATGAAAGATGTCAGTGGGCTATATACTCCCAAAGTTTCAATAGTTAGCCAGCAAATGCAACCCCAATCAACATGTAGCACATGACTTCGTTGAGACTTGCAATGATGTTGGAATGTACGAATATCACCTTGTCAAGCAGTTCATCCGATCGCTGGAAGACAATGAAATTTGGTTGGTACATTGATATGAAGGCTAACTCAATTAATAGTTGGAAGCGCTTAGATCCAGAGTTTTTCAACCGTTTTTATAGCACTCGAATAATAGTCAACATGATTGAGCTCACCAATTTTAGTCAATGGAAGGAAGAATTTGTCATCGACTACATCAATCGTTGGAGAAATTTACGTCTTAATTGCAGAGAATGATTGTATGAGACATCAATTATTAAGTTGTGCATCCAAGGAATGCAATGGAGTCTCTGATATATCGTTCACTGAATTCAACATCAAAGTTTTGAAGAATTGGCGACTCAGGCACATGATATGGATTTGAACATAATTGCAAATGGAGTCGAAGAACATTCGCGCCAAAATCCCTACAAACTCAAAGAAGAACATGTCGAAAAAGAACAAGAAAATCATAGGAATGGAGAAAGTCTTTGGTAGAAGCAACATCTTATGCAATATGAAAAATACAAACAAATGAAAAACCCTTTGACTTGAGATTAACATGTCTGAAAATTCAACTCTAAATCAAGGCTCCTTGTAACGAGCATAAACTATCTATATATTCGAATCAAATCAAGGCTCCTTGATATGAGCATAAATTATCTATATGTCAAAATCAAAATTCAAATAACGGTTCCTTGTTACAAGCATAAACTATCTATGTATTCAAATCAAATCCAGGCTCCTTTATACGAGCATAAACTATCTACATGTCCGAATCCAAATCCAAATTCGAATCTAGACTATCGATACGAACATAAAATATCTATATATTCAATTTCAAGTCAAAGCTCATTAATACGAGTGTAAACTATCTACAAATTCAAATCAAATGCTCCTTTAGCACGAACTTAAACTACATATGTTTCTCCTTTTCTACATGAGTATAAATTGTGCACGACATGCTTTAAAATGATATATTTTGAACTACGTTATGACTTGGACCCTTAATAGGGTATGTAGGAAACTTAAAATTTATCTAAGTTTAGTCATGATTTCAAAATATGTGCGTGCTTTGCAAGATCAAGCTACAATTGAATTTGAGCAATTGTGGAGGCTGATTCACTCCAAGACACATTGTCCGTGAACAACTCTCGGGTGGGCATTTGTAGACGGTAAAAAGTTGAAGAAAATTTTTTTTTTTCTTAATTAATTAACAAATTAAATTTTCTAAATAAAACTATGAATTGTCTTGCAAAACAAGCCATGAAGATAAATATTAGTTAATTAGTAGCCAACTGATTTTTTTTTTCAAGTTATAAGAGATACATATGAATTTAAAAAGGGTCGATCAAATCGCAAAACATCATCAAGAAGGACTCTTGTTCTACCACTATAAATACAGACCTTCCTTACACAATTCTAAACACAGCTCATTAAGAAGAAAAATCGTAGGAGAAAATTATCTTTAAGCAATTCAAGGCGTTCTTCATCAAATCAAAGTCATTCTTCAACACATCGTAGGAGTTCTTTAATAAATCAATGCGTTAAAGCGTTTAATTTGAGATTATGGTGCTAAACCCTCGAATTAATGTTATTAACAACAAATCAAGATCGCATGAAGATTGAAGGGCCAAATCCATCAAGAACTCCAAGATCTTCAAGTCAAAGTTCGTCAACGTTTAGCGTTCGGTTCGAGGATCAAGTCGCTATTGGGAATCGGACACGTGTACGCAGCGGAAAACAAAAATTTTATGCGATTTAAACAACTTTAAAACACATAAACACATGCCCGATAATTGAAAACAATTAATTGCGTACCTTTGCGCTTCCAGCGAAAATAAAAACAACATACATGCTTACTTATTTAACTAAATTTAAATCAGTTAACATGCTCGCGTTTAAATCAAATAACATGCTCGCAGTAATAAAAACAATTTCATGTAGACACATAAAATCATACAATCACATTACTAAAACGAACATGTATATATTAATTTAAACGTAACCGAATCGAATGACAATAGATTCGAAACATTACCTCTTGAAGCGTGAGGTAGGCGCACTAAGCAAAGCTAGATTTCCACGGAAATCAATCCGTGCAATCCGGGGCAGCAACAGTGATGCAGCAGCGGCGATGATCCGAGCTACGGCGGCGCGTGTGATTCACGCGCTATCTTCGGGCGGCGCGTAGAGGCGCGTGCGTCGTCGGCTCGGGGCTGCTCCTCGTTTCTTCGATTCTTCCATCTTCCTGCTCTCGGATTTTACCTCGTATACTTCGATCTACTAAATACGTGGCACTAGACACGTAGTAGTTAGAAAAACGGAAGAACAGAAAGAAGGAAAGAAATACCAAAAGGATCGACCAACGGATGGCCGATTCTGGCGAGATGGCGGCGGCGACGGCGGTGGTGGCCGCGGGAGAAGATGGCCGAGCGAGAAAGGGAGCGGCTAGGGTTTGGTTCGTGTATTATGTGTTGTGTAAGACCTATAAATCAAGTATTTATAGTGTCTTGCATAAAACCCTAACGGGCTTAAGTTGGACCGGGCCCAACAGCTTAAGTTCGTTAGTTCTTTTACTTGCTCGTCTCTCTCAATTCAATGATCGGAAAATTGTAACAATTACATTTTCGGAATCATTATAATGTCCTCGTCATTACGAGTGCCAACTCTCGATTTCCATCTTTCCAAAAGTGGAAACCCTAATCCAGTGCACTTTCTAAATTTGGAAACTTCCCGATTTAGAAAGTCCACTAATATGTTTGCCTATTCTTTTCCTTTTCTTATTCTCATTCATAATTCCAAATTACGAATGTTGGACCCAATTATATTGACTTCCAATCATGCAAACATAAACCATTTTATCTCTGGCCGTTTATTAAAAGATCTCATGTGCACGAGCAGTGTGACCCTCGATGGTTCAGGTGTAAGCTAGCCGTGGGCCCACAACCCTTTGTGGTCAAAACTCGTCCCTTAGAGTTACAATTAAGATGAAACTCGTTTCAACTTAATCAGCCAACGAATCAAGATTGGCGTCTAGCAACTACGCGTCATGATACCCTAGATACAAATGAAGTGCCTGCAAGAACCTTCAGATATAGTTAACGTACAGTACGATCCCTTCGATTCATATGTCCCGATTGAACTAGAGGCATTGGTTCATCGAGACCTCTTTATCTGTTCAATGACGGTGCGGTCGTTCTAAGTGTTGTAATCGTTACGTGCATGACTTAGAGAATCGAATTCTCTAATCATCACTTAGTCAGCTCTGGCCAGAGACTTAGAATGATTACAAACTATCAGAACACACAGGACATCCAAGACTATTCTAGCGATCGAATCCCCGACTACAATGCACAGACCTCCTACTAGATTTCGGACTGCACGAACACTGGCCCTTGGGATGGTCCTCGGTGGAACTCAGGGACAGGTCACGATACAGCTGGTCCTTTAGTGAAATCACGGTGATGTCTAGGTCATAAGGACTAATGGTGTACAACTATACCATATATATCTCTACTCGATTATTGGGAACCACTTAGAGATTTCTAGGGTGAGGGAGTTCAGTGAACTCGTCAACTTACGAGCACCCACTTATGCATGTCGATATCACAATACCGTTTACTGATGAGATGCAGTACACATACACTAAGTGCTAGTCTCTTAATGGGAAATGCCGATATCCTCATTGGTGGCGTAACCCTTCGACTAGGAACACATTTAACAGTTATAATACTTAAGTAAATATCTCACGATCCTAACGATCAATTACTAGTACTTGTAATAACTGTAAGGACTATATCTATGCTTGTGACAAAGGGACAAAGATATAGAATGCCAATGTGTTTTATCATTAATACGAATAAAGGTTCGTTCATTACTATAATAAATACGAAAGACCACAGCCACATGTTGGCTTGTTGGTCACCTACTCTAACAGTCGCAAGACCCTTGGAAAACGTTATTCAAATTCAAAATCAAATGCGGAGAAGATCAAGTCAATGACCCGATTCCGAAAGTCAAAGTCAAACATATATTGTTCTTGAGAGAAGAATCAAATGATTGAAGTAGGATGTGTAACCTACAATATTTTTTTATTTTGATTCAATAAAATTATCTTCGTACATGTTTTTCTTGTTACACATATTCGTAGATAAGAAAATTTTGTTGCTACAAATTTTGGCACGAACGGTGGCACAATCTCTACATCTCATCTCTTCATTTGACAGCATGGTCATATCATTAGTCATGTTAATTCATTTCTTATGGCCAGTTGTTCTGTCATCAACTGACATATTCAATATACCATACACATCAATGTCGAAACACACTGTGATCCTTTGTCATGCTTCTTCACCTTCATAAATCTTGATAAAAATCATAGTTTGATTGTCTAAGTATGTCGAAAAAACTTGCTGCTTCTTCGTAGGAATAGGTATGTTCATCTATATCATCACAGTCATTGCAAACATAAGTACAAGAGAAAATCAAGCATACGAACAAGAGATAAAACAAATGAACAAGAGATAATCAAACAAACGAACATAAGCATATGAACAAGAGATAAAACAAATGAACAAGAGATAATCAAACAAACGAACACAGGATAATCAAGAATATTTGGATGTGAGTTCCAACAAAGTATGCTAGAGGGCATACAAAATCATTTAAAACATTTGTGTAGCCGCCGTGCCCTCACTGGTCCCCCAAGATATTATAAAATTTCGTAGTATAAATCCCTATTACACCATATGGAATCCATCACCTAGTATTCCACGGTCGAATGTATAAACATTATTTTCTATGTTATTAGAGAAGCAGACAACGCAAAGACTACAGCCAATATTGGATGTCCACTCTCCAGTATTTTCTTGATCTCAGTAGGGGAAGAGTCATCTATATATCTGAATTCATCCGTCTTATTTTGAACCCAAAATCATCCTTCCAACATATTGCCAATGTTTTTCCAAACACGAGCCACGAGCCTTTATGTACATAAGTAGTTTATCAGGACCAATAGCCGTATGATAGTGCATCTTTTCTATGAACGTATCTCAACTGTGTTTTTCGGATGTTGTAAATAAAAGTTATTTAATATGTCCTGAGTTGAAACTTCATATCCTCAAGGTTTGGATTGTGAAATTTCAATTCGAAGCTTAACAACGTAACTACCACTTCAGGTACGCTGGTTGGGAATCCAATTTGGGCTCGGATTCTTCATATGTCAGGTGACGAATGTAACTTATAACCTACAAAATCGTCGGATGTATCCGGCATAATGATCTTATAACTCCATTTAATTATCTGATATTTCTCTCAAGAACAATATGTGTTTGACTTTGAAGAAATTTGTCTCATCGGTGAAAGACAATGCATTTGATGCACATTGATTTGGAGTCATAAACTATCTACATATCCAAATCAAATCAATGTTCCTCTATACGAGCATAAACTGTCTACATTCATATTCATATCAAGGCTCCTTGATGCGAGCATAAACTATCTATATATCAAAATATAATCAAGGCTCCTTGATATAAGCATAACTTATCTACATGTCCAAATCCAAATCCAAATTAAAATTAAGGCTCTCGATACGAGCATAAACTATATATATATTCAAATTCAAATCAAAATTCTTTGATACAAGTGTAAACTATCTACAAATTCAAATCAAATGCTCAATCATCATGAACTGAAACTGCATATGTTTCTCTTTGCCTACATGAATAAAAATTGTTCACGACATTCTTCAAAATGATATATTTTGAACTACGTTATCAGTTGATCTCCTTATATGGTACGTAGGCAACTTGGATTTTTTATAAGTTTAGTCATGATTTCAAAAAAAATGTATGTGCTTTGCAAGATCAAACTGCAATTAAAGTTGATCAATTATTGAGACTCATTCACTCGAAGGCACATTGTCCGTGAACAATTCTCGATAGGGCATTTGGACACGTTCAAATTTTATTAAATTTTTATATATTTATATCAAAGTTTTAAAAACCGGAAATCGGGTCGGAGGCGGTCAAGGACCGACTCGCGATTAATCGGTGCGGCGGTGATTAATCGGTGATAAATCGGAAATAAATCGGTTTTTAAAATTTAATATAATATATTTTTAGATATTATTTATAAATACTCAAAACATATATAAAAAGATATTTAAACATAGTTATATCTCCATCATTTATATATCTTAATAAAATAATAAAAGTTTAATAATAATAAGATCATAATACATAAATATCCTTATAAAATATAAATAAAAAAGATTTTTTTTTGAATTTACATTTATTCTTGAACATTCCTAACATACATCATTAGTTTTTTAACAATAACAGTTAACATAAACAAAATAAAACATAAGCTCATATTTTGTTTATTAAAATCCCAACTTTTATTTTGAATTATAAAAAAATAAAAAATAAATAAAAAAAAATAAAAAAATAAACCGATTTTTGACCGATTTTTTGCACCGAAGTTTGACCCGCCATAAAGGTTTGACCGCCTCAGACTGCCTCGGACCGCCTAAAACCGCCTCATAGGCAAAAAACCGATTTTTCAAACCTTTACACTAAAATGGTAAAGGTTTTTGACCGCCTCGGAGACCGATTAATCGGCCGCCTCGGCTGATTTTTAGAACACTGATTTATATTATGTAGATTTGATTTCTAATATGAATATTAAATATATATTATTGACCAATAAGATTATAACTCATCTTCCAAGATAAGTCAAGGAGGTAAATATCAATTAATTATTGGTCAATAGTATTATGGGTAAATGGCAAATAAGTCCATGCTAAGAGCACTTAATTAAAAAAGGAACATCCAACTTTTTTGTCTTGCAAATAAATACACCTCATTCGAACTTATTTGCAAATAAGGAAAACCTTTTTATATATACCAAAATTACCTCCAACTCCTTGAAACCCTAATTCAACTCCAATTTCTTGATTTACACCCCAATTTAGTCCATTTTACTAATTAACCTTATTTTGACATTTATTTCAATTTTGACCCCAATATTGACTTCCACCGCCAGAGACTGGCCCGACGTTGACTTTTTATTAATTTTTATTTTCTTTTTAACTTTTTATTTTATTTTATTTTTTGAAAAAAAAAATTCTTAAACAAAAGTATTTTAATTAATATTACTGTCTTGGCCTGCAATATTACTGTCTCTAATAGTAATATTACTGTGTGTGAGACATTTATATTACTGTATTAATTAATTTATCGTTTTGGCCCGCAATTTTTTGTTGTATTCAACCGTAATATTACTGTCTACGACCGTAATATTACTGTCTCATGCATTAATATTACTGTTTAGGACAATAATAATAGTAATATTGTTGTTCGGGAAAGTAATATTCGTCATATTATTGTTCGGGACAGTAATATTAAGGTTCGGGACAGTAACATTACTGTTTGGGACAATAATATTAGTAATATTATTGTTTAAAAAAAATCATGTTATAGACTGGTGATCAACGACGGTTGACCGGCCAGAAATTTTTTTTAGAAAAAAGAGTTTTCAAGAAAAAGATAATCAATGCCGGAATCTGGACAGAAAAAGAAAATTTTCAGAACAAAAATTATTTTCTAAAAAAAATATTTTTTCAAAAAACTATGAAAAATGGGGGGGTTAATGTGATATATTTATTCAAATATGGGGTCAATGTGCAATATTGATGAAGTTAGAGTATAATGGATGGTGTAGCAACAAAATCTTATCTGCGATTTAAACAAACAAGAATGAATTGCACAAATATAATTTTAGTGAATTAAAAATAAATATTGCAGGTTACGAACTCTAATTTAATCCTCTCATTCTTCTCTCAAGAACAATATATGTTTGACTTTGGATATTGGAGACGGGTCGTTGACTTTATGTTCTCCGGGTTTGATTTTTAACTTGAATAACCTTTTCCGAGGGTCTTGTGACTTGAATCTCGGATCAAACGCTAAACTGCGACGAATTTTGACTTGAAAATCTTGGAGTTCTTCGAGCTTTGACTTGAAGATTTTGGATTTCTTGATGGATTTAGTCATTCAATCTTCCTTCGATCTTGATTTGTTGAAGAACGCCGTGAATTTGATGAAGAATGCTTGAGATGTTGTAGAGAGAATTTTCTTCTACGGTTTTTCTTCTTCTTGAGTTGTTTTTAATTGTGAAGGGAGGGTCCCTATTTATAGTGGTAGAACAAGAGTCTTTGATGAGCCTTCTTGATGACATGGCGCGATTTGATTGGCCCGATTTAAATTGGTATTTATCTCTTATAACTTGGAAGAAAAGAAATACTCCTATTGGTCAAAGATTAATTCATATTTATCTCCATGACTTATTTTGCAAGACAAATTATAATATTGGAATTCAATTTTAATATAATATAAATTATATTAAATTTATGCGTCTACAAATGCCCCCTCGAGACTAGTTGGACAATGCCTTTTGGAGTGAATGAGTCTCGATAATTGCTCCACTTCAATCGCAGCTTGATCTCGCAAAGCACATAGATCGTTTGAAATTATGACTGAACTTAGAGAAATCCTAAGTTGCCTATGTTGGGATGTGAAGCCTAGGAGTTAATGAAAATTCACAAGCAGTTATAGATTAGCCAGTTTTAATTTTATTTACATGCTTTAATTATATTCGTTTAAAGCGGAATAAATCTAATCTAGCAACTTACAGTTTTTTGCGAGCAGATTCGTTTCTATCTTCGGAGCACGAACGAGGATCCACGTCAAGCCTTCTATCCTCGAAAAATTGTTGTCCAGAAATTTTCAGCTCTCTTCTTTCACCGATATCTCCGAGATGGTTAATCTGATGTAGAAACCCTTCCGGCAGATTATAGTACTATGGGTTAGCAAGCTATTGTATACATTTCAAGCTTATTCGATGAATGGTTGATTTATGGCGAATTTCTTTGCAACACTGCTCATAAATTTCGGGAATAATAGTTTGCTCTAAAAACCTATAATCTTCTATTGTATATCCCAGATTAATAATTCTTCTACAAGGATGGACTTGTACTTGAAGAAATCTAAACCTATAATGCAAAACTTCGATGATCTGAGAGACAGAAGACATGAGAGGTAGAGATGTCCCACTGGGCATGCCAAAATTTGTAGCAACAAAATCTTATCTGCGATTTAAACAAACAAGAAAGAATTGCACAAATATAATTTTATTGAATTAAAAATAAATATTGCCGGTTACAAACTCTAATTTAATCCTCTCATTCTTCTCTCAAGAAAAATATATGTTTGACTTTGGATATTGGAGACGGAAAAACATGGGGGTGAGTTTATTTGCGAGACTGCTTTTTGTGTGGACCTATGTGTATTTACGTCCCTTGTCATGAACTTATTTGCCACATGTCCTAGTATTATTTGTTATTTTTTAAGTATAAAAGATAAATATCAATTTAAAAAGGGTCAATCAAATCGCGACACATCATCAAGAAGGTTCTGAAGGACTCTTGTTCTACTAATATAACTAGAGACCCTCCATACTCAATTAAAAACACAATTGAAGAAGAAGAATAAACCGTATGAAGATTTTATCTCTACAACAGCCTCTCCAAGCTTCCCCTCTATAGCCTCTCCAGACTTCTTCTCTCCAGCCTTGTCTTTATCATCTCCGGGTTTTTCTCCAGCTTCTCTTTATCGTCTACATGATTCTTAAAATATTCCACCCATTCATCACCCTCAGCTTTCAAACGTTCGAAACCTTCTTGAACTTCTGCCAATTTTTCAACTGCTTTCCTCTGAACCTCCAAACCAAAAACTCTTTTCTCGACCTGCTTATAGGTTTTAAAAGAGATCGTACTCTTCCAGAACATTTGGATGTTCTTCATGCCGATAGTGACACACGATAGACTGATGCCTCCTATGATATGCCAGAACTACACTCTCATTTCCAATATCTTTTTCTCCAGTGAGATCACCTTCTCATGAATGACCACCAATTCTGGTTTGGTCGCTGCAGCTGGAAGAGGATCAGGCACAGTCAAGAGACTAGCTCAAATCCGGCGGGCGGCAGGGGGTGGATACCGGAGAGCAGCCTTGGAGTAGAGTGCCTCATACAAAATACTTTTCAACATTTCGATAAGAAATGTTGTTTTTGATAATTCTTAAGATAAAATTAAATGTAAATATAAAAATTCAAGTTCACTAGTTTCATTATTATATTTAATTTAATATATAAATCTCATAATACGTTTATATGGATGTCGTATTCTATTTATGATCATGATTTCGGATTTCTAGGGCAGGATTCTATGATCTATTGCGAAAGTATCTCGACAGCGATGGTCTCTTTAATATGCTACCCAGTTGTAGAGATGAATCGGCTAGAGAGGGTGGTATGATAGTTTGGTATCATACAATCCATACCTGCAGATCCTAAAAACCGCGAAATACACTTTTAGGGGCATGCCTCTAGACAACGTAAAGGTACCACCAGCCGAATCTGGAGATCAACACATGCTTCTTATATCATTGCAAGGGAGCAGAGACCGAACTATAGTGTTCGTTATCCGTCTGCAAATAATGGATCTACTATTGAGCCTGGATATAATGAGTGGTGTGACTTGTACACTCGTTAGTTCATATCATTGATTACCCGAGTACATCTTTTTCAGGTTGGAGGACATATTTCTATAAATACAGTGGTATGCATTTAAATTTAGTTAGTGTATTTTCTTTTTTTTTCGTGTCAAAAAGAATATATATTATACAAATTATAATATTTCGGTTAATCTCAAAGCAGTAGCTTCGATCGTTAATCATTTCTATCGAGGACGAATCCATTCATATTGGGCCGAACTCTTCATATTGGGTAATATATATATATATATATATATATATATATATATATATATATATATATGAATGTGTGTATGTGCATGGTGTCTCTATGTGTTATATTATGTGGATGTATGCATGGTCATATGCTATGATATATTATATGTGTAGAGATTTATTTTATGTGACAAATATATATGTGTGTACCTATGCTTGAAGTACTTAAAAGAGACACACAAACCCTCACATGCTCTCTTTTCTTCTCTGCCAACACACCCCTTATAAGCCTTACTTATTAAAGAAGTACTTAAAAGAG
>NW_012193899.1:0-23998 GCF_000504015.1 Erythranthe guttata | reverse complement strand
ATCTTGCGAAATACAGATGAAACTCAACCCCCTCAAATGTTCATTCAGGGTTCGGGGAGGTAAATATTTGGGATATATGATTTCACAACGAGGAATCGAAGCTAATCCCACGAAGATCGAAGCCATCACCTCCATGGCTCCACCAACATCAATCAAGAAAGTCCAACAGCTTAACGGCTGCTTGGCATCTTTGAACAGATTCATTTCAAGATCGGCGGACAGGGCTCTCCCCTTTTTCAAGATTTTAAGGGGAGGAAAAAAGTTTGAATGGGATGAAGCTTGTCAAAAAGCTTTGTCGAGTTGAAGTCATATCTCGCGTCTCCACCCTTACTCACGAAACCTCAGCCTGGAGACACCCTCCTCCTATACTTAACGACCTCGGCTGATGCCATCAGCGCAGTCCTCATCCGAAATGGAGAAAAAGGCCACCAGCCCATATACTACATAGGTTGCGCCCTTCAAGGAGCCGAACAACGTTATACCAACATGGAGAAACTCGCCCTCGCGCTCATCAACGCAGCTCGGAAGCTCCGACCTTACTTCCAATCACATCAAGTAGTGGTTCTCACCAATTACCCCTGAAGCAGATATTAAGAAGTCCTGAGACATCCGGGCGGTTAGCCAAATGGGCAATAGAACTGAGTGAATACGGGGTAGAATTCAAACCCCGCCCTGCCATCAAGGCGCAAGTATTGGCCGATTTCTTAGTATAAATGGCCTCAGTAGAAGAGAGCATCTCCCTCCCCGCTTGGTCCGTCAGCGTTGATGGATCTTCCACAGCCATAGGAGGTGGCGCGGGTATCATATTAACGAACCCCATCGGAGATGAATTCGATTATACTCAACGATTCGAATTTACAGCCTCGAACAATGTGGCTGAATATGAAGCCTTGATTGCTGGAATCAGCCTCGCCCTAGCAGCTCGAGCACGTATGGTCCTAATACAAAGCGACTCTCAACTCGTCGTTAACCAAGTACTCGAACCTACGAGGCCAAATAAGACTCCGTGGCCAAATACTTAGCTCTCACACACACTCTGTTATCCAAGTTCGAGAGCTACGAAAGAAGACAAGTACCTCGCTCCAGTAACATCCATGCGGACAAATTAGCTAGGCTTGGAAGCTCCATGGCAAGCATCGGGAGTCGAAAAGTTACTCTCCTCACCTTGCCTCAACCGGAGATAACTTCAACCGATGAAGTGCATTACAACGAGGAGGATGAACCATGTTGGTTCACTCCAATCATAAAGTATCTCAACAAGAAAGAACTTTCAATTGACATCACCCAAGCACGGAAGTTAAAAACGAGAGCCGCTCGCTTCAAAATAGTGGGAGAAGAACTTTAAAAATGAGGGTTCTCATTCCCAAATCTCAAACGCCTCGACCCAACTACAGCAAGTTAAGTACTTCGAGAAGTACATAAAGGCATTTGCGGTAATCATTTGAGCTGTAGAACCTTGGCTCTCAAATTATTGAGACAGGGCTACTACTGGCCAACGATGCATGAAGACGCAAAGAAATTAGTCCAGAGGTGTAAGCCTTGCCAAGAGCATGCTAACATCCCTCACCTACCAGCGGTATTAATGCAACCGATTGACAGCCTTATTCCTCTTGCCCAATGGATGATGGACTTAGTCGGACCATTCCCGCCCGCCACGGGAGGGCACAAGTTCCTCATTGTAGCCGTGGATTACTTCACCAAATGGGTGGAGGCCGAACCTTTAGCACGAATCCGAGAAGAAGAAGTCATCCAATTCTTATGGAAGAGTATCGTGTGTCGCTTCGCGTTCCATTATTTCAGATAATGGAACCCAATTTTGTGGCGACAAAGTGAAGAATTGGTGCCTCGGCTTAGACATCAAACAGTTCTTCACATCTGTAGCCAACCCACAAGCTAACGGCCAGACGGAGGTAACGAATCGCACTATACTCCAACACCTTAAAACAAGGCTTTGAAGTGCCAAAGGGAAGTGGGTGTAAGAATTGTCCAGCGTCCTATAGGCTTATCGAACAACCCCACGAGCAGCAACCGGAGAATCGCCTTTCAATTTGTCTTTCGGCACAGAGGCTATCGCACCCATTGAAATCGGGGAACCATCTTGGCGAGTCACCAACTATGATCCCGTAGCTAACGAAGAAGCTATGCGAAAGAGCCTCGACCTCGTAGACGAGCTACAAGAGATTGCATGAATCCGACAATAGATGTACAAAACACGAATGGCCAAGGCCTATAACTCAAAGGTCCACCATTGATCCTTCCAAGTGGGAGATTTAGTCCTCCGGAAAGCTGAAGCCTCGCGCCCCATTGGTAAACTCGACCCAAAATGGGAAGGACCATACAAAATCATGCAAGTGGTCAACACTGGAGCATATCGTCTCGAAAACCTTGACGGACACCCTATACTCAGAACCTAGAATATAGGGAACCTCAAAAGGTTCTACGCTTGAGGTATACCTTAATTCAAATTTGCTTAAGTTTGCATCCATATCCTCCTCATACAAAAGTCATTTAAAAAACAACTATCCTTACAGGCTTCACGACCTTCCACGTCACTTGTCTAGCAAGACTATATCTACACGCTCGGGAAGTTCCTACTCTGTAACGAGGTGCGCAAACGTTCCACCCAAACTGAGGGGCTATTAATATTACCTACATCAGCATTCCATAACCACCTTTCATCGCCTTCTTACATGTAGAGAATCAATTACAAGGGGATGTCTACCGCCCATCACTTGCCCAAGGAGAGAAGATGCTCCGCACTATCTCACCAAGTGTAACACCGCTTCTACTAAGTGATATCACACACACCTTCTTGGATAATTATGCTAACATAATAATAACATCACATTTGACAGGCGTGATTATGCAACAAATCACCTCAACTCACGAGTTGATTTCATATCTCGGAAGGGACCCCATATTGGGTACGTAAGCTTGTAAAACACATCACCCCAACTTATGAAATTACTAAGTCTTCCGCGCAAGTACCTAAAATTTTCTACTATACTTTTCAGGCATAGAGACCCCAAAGACAATCGACATACAACCAGTACAGCAAGCACAGACGAGTACAAGGAAGACGTGGATGAAGAATAAATTATTATAATCACGTAGAATAGTTTTTAATTATTTCGACTCATTTTCTTTTGCAATATTTATTTCCCTTCGCCTCACGTAGGCTTGTGACAATTCTCACTTTCCACCATTGAATAAATCAAGTTTTTTCTTTACTCTCGATGTTATTATCTCTATACTATTTAACTGTCACAACAAGTGCATATCAATACAACCCTACGAACACTTAGAGAAATTAAGATAATCTATATAGCCTGGCCAGCTGGATTATCTGAGTCTCTCTATTTGTTTTAATGGGTCCTACTTTTAAAACGTGGCTACGGACCTAACATACTTAAAAAACCCACGCGGTCCGAACAAAGGGCACGACCCTTAACAAAAACCTTGGGAGACTGATCCCTTCCTCAAGTACATCGCGTACAATGCTAAATGTGGATACATATAAGCAACGCATAAAATTCTTGACAATGTTAAAATAAATATATTAAGATATCAAACTTCAAATGTCAAACAAGGAAGAAAATTCAAACGAAATAGTAGTGGACATACCCATCTACGTCAAAGATAAAAATAAACTAAGTGTTTCACCCACCAGAGAGGTTTACTATCCTAACAAACTAGCATATAACTCTAAGTTTCTCCACTACGAGCGGAAGACGCACCCGTAGTAGGACCATCAGCAACCATGTCATCCACAAGCTCAGTGCCCGTCTCATTGACATCTTCCATCTCCTCTCCTTCATCGGGAATACCGGGCTCCATCCCTCGAATGACCCTCTCACTGATACCACCCACCTTGCAAAGATATTTGCGACAGGTCCGAACTAATGGCTTATAGACTGTAGCCAAGGCGCGTTCCTCAATCATAGCACGGGAATCTGCACTACCTCGGAAGCTACGTTTAGTTTCCTCCACGATGGACTCCCTATAAGCAGCACCACTCGACGTAGCGAGGAACCTCTTTCCCGTTGCTTTCTCGGCCTCATATTTCGCTTTCAGCTGATCATAGCATTTGTCCAACTTCTCAACATCATCCTTATAGGCCTTCGCCTCACCTTGACTAACCCCAAGCTCCTCCGTCCTCTGAGAAAGCTCCTCCGTGCGTTGAGCGACTTCGGACTGTTCTATCTCCAACTGGCTTCGAAATTCATTCTCACGCGCTTGACTTCGAGCCCGCTCCTCTTCTTTCCTCGACTCCACTTTCCCATCTTGCTCCATGAGGTACCTCCAAGTAGCTACAAACTAAATGAATACAATTAAAATTGGTTACACAAGAAAAGAGGGAAATAAAAATAAAATCTTGTTTTAAAAGCAAACACTCACCCGGCACAAGTCCCCACCAGCCAACTCAAGCATGTGAGAATAACCCTTACCGGACATCCGAGCACGATCGCAGTGGAACACCCTCGGTACTCATCATCGGCAAACCACGGTCCTACAAATCCCACTAGGATTCTTTCCCCTTACGATTTATCCCAAAGGTAAACAACTGCTTCCCTGCCCCACCATAGAATGCATAAGGCACCTCCGGATCTACTCGCGGACGTTTTGGCGCAGCCACATACTCGGTGTCCACTCTCTTTACCTTTCCACGATCTTTCGCGGGTTCACGCACCTCCACTTCACCAACACAGCTACGATCATCATCACTCACTCAAGGAGTCTCAACACGAACTGCCTCTCGAGGCAGGCTACCCGAAGAACCTCCAAAATTCGAGGAACCTTCTTCAATGCCTTCTTCGAAGTCCCATTCGCCTTAGCTCGAAGCACCGCAAAATCAATACAATCATCTACAAAAAAAGAGACAACAGATAAATAAAACCGAAGAACAACACATCACAAGAAAAAAATAAAAAAATAAAAAAAAAATCGATGACAACAAAGGATATGCGACGCTGACCATCCGGTATCAAACGCCTCGGGTCAAATTCCACATCACACAACCTAGATTCTTCAATCATCTTCGCCATATTCTTGGTAATTTTGAAACTCTCACACGTAGGGTTCCAAATTAGGGGGACGTCAAAAGAGGGAGCCGTCACATAAAAGAAACGGGACTTCCAATCCCCCAAGGACAACTTCACACTCTTCAAAAACTTGTAGGGAACCCGCGGATAAACGCAAAAGAAGGGCAGCTGATTCGGGCGATGCAACGTAAACAACGCCTTGAACAAATTCACACTACTAGGCAAACCTACTAGCGACGCTCTATGGTGAAACGCCTCAAACATAAGAAGCACAGTCGGAGATAGCTGACTATACCCTATCTTAAATTCATCACAAATCTTCAACAAAGTCGAATGCGGAGTGATATGAGAAGTACATGTCACATATGCCAAGTAACCCGTATGAAACCCAGCAGGTGGCGAATAAAAACGCTCGCCCTTCTAAGTCAATGCACTATCAAAATCAACTAAGTCAAGATTGATTGGTTTAATCTTTTTTTGCCTCCTCATATCCATCTAAACATCACCCAGCGGAATATCATCTTCCTCTTCCACTTCAACCATCGCTTCCACTTCACCATCTGATCCCGCGGGCTCACTCAATGAATGCGAGCGATTTGACTCATCGCTATCACTTCCAAAATCCACGACTTGACGTCGAGACCGACGCCTACTAGATTCAACCCCATCCGTATGCTCAAGAACATTAACACTCGATCCTACGTCATCACTCCATGATTCAATAGCTTCTCGCCATCGAAACTCCTCCTATTCACGTCATCAACTAAGTCAAAACCCTCATCCACTCGACCAATGCTCTCGCGTGACGAGCGCCGAAACATGGAATCTGACTCGCCGCCACGCACCGGAAAACGGGCGCCAGACGCGCGGCTAATCCGCCCCTGGACGCGCTCCAACGCCCCTGCCCATTGACGCGCGCGCATCGTCACTGGGAAGCGCGCCTGACGCGCGTGCGCGTCCTCCCAATCGCCTCCCACCTATGCGCGCATCCCCTTCGCACGCACCAATCGCGCGTGCGTGTCCCCCCACGCCCGACGCGCGCGCGCGTTCATCCCTATCCAACAAAGATGCGCGCGCGCGTACCTCGGCCACCATGCCCGACGTGCGCGCGCGTCCCTTCACCATTGGTCCACGTGCGCTGCCTTTCCTCTCTCTCCTCTCCTCGGTCCCGATGCAAGCCACCAACTCCACGGCTTCGCTCGGCTCCAAGCCTCCCTCGAGGCGCGTGCCCTCACTCAACACTTGGCGGTTAGCTGCGTGGCTAGAGCCAACGCCCGCAGCCAAGCCACCTACCACCCCCATTTTCCTCTCAATTCGTGCACCAGCTACCGCGGACTCGATTTCCGCACACGATACTACTACCTTCTCGCGTTCCATACCCACAGTACCTAACGGAATCTCGTTCCCTTTAACCGGATCTCGAATCTTAATTCGCGAAGATTTCGACTTACCCGGATCCGACATGATAAATATTTTTCTCCGAAGAAACAGTCAAGAAATAAAAAATTCTAATCTACCACAAAAAATAAAAGAGGAAGAGCACAGAAGAAGACTCAAAAGTTAAAAATACTTACCCATATTTATTTTTCACAAGGGTTGGAAATTAATTCTCTCCACCGCAACAGGATTCTGTTTATTTGGCGCTGGTATAATATTTAAAACCCTTAAATATATATCTTGTTGCCAAATAAAAAAAAAAGACTCCAAAGCCGTTTAATTACAAATTACGACCCGGAATTACGAATTACGATCCGATAAACCATGTCACATTTAACTCTCGACACGACCCGGAATCCTCTCGACAAGTCTCCCATCTCGACTCGAGAGTTGGGGGGCTTAATGATATACCTAATTGGGCCGACTCAATGGACCCCCAATTTATCTAATAATTGGGCCCAATACACGAAAGCCCAAACACCTTCAAAATAAGGCTTGGGCCAAACAAAGTAAACCCATCCCAGTCAACGACATATAATAGAGGTTTTTACTCATTTGTTAAGGTATGTTCTATTATTCAAGTATTCTAAAGTGCGTATTCTCTCCACCATCTCCACGATCCGTACATCTGACTTGAGCGTTAGAGGGGTTTCCGCCGGATCAACCCCCGGCTTAGTTCACGTGTGTTCATTTCGCAGGGACCTCATGATTATCAAATTGTCAAGCTACTGATCCGCTTTGCTCTCCTAGCTCGTTTACTACACTACCCTAGGTGATCTAAGCAATTAACATCATCACTCTGATACCAATTGTTGGGATGTGAAGCCCAGGAGTCAATGGAAATTCGCAAGAGGTTCTAGATTAGCCGGTTTTAATTTTATTAACATGCTATGATTATATTCGTTTAAAGCAGAATAAATCTAATCTAGCAACTTACAATTTTCGCGAGCAGATTCGTTTCTATCATCTGCACACGAACGAGGATCCACACCAAGCCTTCAATCCTAGAAAAACTGCTATCCAGAAATTTACAGCCCTCTTCCTTCACCGATATCTCCGAGATGGTTGGTTTGATTAAGAAATCCTGTGGACGGATTATATTCCTATGGATTAGGAAGCTACTGTGGAAATTTCAAGCCTATCGGATGAACGGTTGATTTATGGTAAATTGTTTCACATGATTGCTCAGAAAATTCGGGAATAATAGTTTGCTCTAAAAACCTATAGTCTTCTATTGTATATCCCGGACTAATAATTCTTCTACAAGGGTGGACTTGTACTTGAAGAAATCTAAATCTATAATCGAGAAACTTAGAGAGAAAAGAAGAAGAGAAAATGATTTTCTCTTCGGAACGTGAATAGGCGTGTAGGAATAATTATGTCTCTCGTCAACCTAATCTCTATTATATATAGCACAAGGAATTATAGTCACACATAGAGAGGATTACATGGAAACAAATCCCACTCTTTCTATAACTCTATATAGTTGAAAATTGCAATTGGGGACTTAATTTTCGGCAATATTAATTCCAATATATAATATTGGTTGAACTTTATTTTCTCGATTAATTAGAAAATCCATTGGGCTACAATAGGGACTATAGGAGAAAATATAAATCGGGAAACTAATAATTAGTTAAATCCAAACTCGTAAAAGAATTCCTTTAATTAATTATTAAATAATTATTTATTTTCCACTACCAAATAATTATTGAACTCCCGTCTGTATTCTCAAATATTACATTCGAGCTCCGGTCGATCATTACTTAGATTCTCCCCACATTAAGATATGTTATAACCACCATATAATTTATTCACTGCTAAATAAATTAAATGGTTTCTTTTCATGAGTCTTACCCGCTAAACTTATTTGAGTATGCCGGATACGAAATCCACCTGGCCAGGACATGACATAAACAAATCTTATAAGCTACTCAAGGGTTATTATCAATCTCATATTTCAGAGATGTGGATTTCTTTCGATAATTAATTTCCACCTATTAATTCTTAATTTCTCTACCCAACGCACCGGGGGCCATTTGACTAAATATAGGAATTTCTACCATTGTGATATCAAAGTAGAATCATCAATTAAATGTGTACGTTAATTATCTAGGGATTAAGAGAGTAAGTAATTTACTGTCAACTAGAAATAATACAGTTTCATTTTGAACAGTGATGAAACAATTATTTCACTTTGTCCGGTTCAACACATGTCGGGTGTGCTAGCACAATAAGTTAAAACAATAACTACAAAAGTTATTCTCTGTTTACTGTGATCAACACAAATCACTTAAATATTGTGCTACAATCTTTTATCAATGGTTAGTCCATTTCTATCTAGATTGTGAACGTTTATCTTTATATTCTAAAGAAAATTTCGAAATGATCTTTATGTGCGCCGTAGCACACCATTTCGAATACTATTAGAATATTAGACTTGTGCTTTTAATTAATTGATAAACAATAAATTAAATGCATTGAATACCCTAGTGCAGATTCTCATAAAATGATAATATACTATTTTATTAATTCAATAATACAATTATGTAGCTAAAAGCGAGACTTTTAGTCTACTATCCTAACATGTATACCCCCACCCCCACCCCCACCAACTTGGGGGTGGGGGTGTCCAATTCTTTGAATTTTACTGCCTTCTCTAGCACTACTATAGTTATGCCCGACCTTCATTTATTTTACAGACGAAATTGCTGACTTTTGTGCTTGATTTGACTACGGTTTTTGTTAGCCTGGTTTGGCAGCGGTTGTCCACATGGGAGGTCCGGTCTGGGAGTACTGAGCGGCCCACAATCGAATGTTGTGGACGCTTGTGTGTGTTGAATGCCCTATAAGATTAATGTTTGCGCCTATGTCAAGCAGTGTTTGGTGTGTGAGTGTGAGAATTTTGAGTTCTTTACCCAAGTTTCTTCCCACAAAGCCATGCATGTAGAAAAACAAATATATATAGGGTGTTGTTTGTGTGTGTGAATTTGAAAAAATAATCAAGATTTTGAGTTCCTTAGAGAAAACTTAATATTTTTAACAAATTGAAAGTCAATCAAAAGAAGAGGATTTTGTTCATTTTTGTGGCAATACTAATTCTTATGTCTTTTACATGAGACCTAACTGTCAAAATTTCTTTTAGGAATAGTATGGCATCAAAAGTGATAAAATATTTCTTCTTGAACCTTCCGTAGTTAAAGTTACTAAGTCAATAGTGAATTATTTCATCTTAAATTTGTCATTTGTTTGCATAAATAAAGACAATAAAATGAATATGTACCGTAATAAACAAGCTTATTTCATGTTCTCGATTGTGTTGATTTGACCTAAAAATTATTAGGTTATGCGATTGGAGAATTTCAACCTTTATAAAAATTCTCAACGAGTTGATTCCGCTCATTCGCACATTTTTCGTGTTATTAAGAGTATCATACTATAGCCCACATATTTGACAAATAGGCGTCATAAAAAGTTATCATTGAGAGCAGTGGCAAAGGCCCATGGCTATGTTGGAAGTCAAGCATTTTCTTGGTGATGTTGCATTTGAGGCTTCAACGTGGCATCTTCCATTTACATGTTTTTTTTTATAATTTGAATTGGAGTTAAGAGGTTAGCAATTATTTTGTTATTAGTTTAATGTTTTGCAACTGATTTGCATTCATAAATTTTGTTGTGGTGCTTATGTTTGACCTATGCCAACAGCTTTTATGTTTGTGTTAATGGTGATGACTTTATTATTGTTCAAAAATATTAGAGGTTATGTTCTATTTTTATTTTAGAGAATGCGAAAAAATATTTTATTTCTTAGGCAAAATTTGGAATTTCGGGTCCGGATCCTGAATTTCCAAAATATTTAGGAATCGCGATACACTTGGATTAAAAAGTTTGGGACATAATTGGAATTTAAAATTCATATCGTGAATCCTGAAATCCCGATTCCGAAATACCAAAATCCCGTCCCGAACTCACTCCTACATATTATGAAGCCACTCAGCTTCTACTTCGGCTTTATCCAATGTTATGAACTCAAATTCCAAAATGGATATAGACTATATGTGTATTTTTATTCAATGATATGTTTGTTTTTTTAGCTCACGAAAATTATCTATTAGAATTAGAGCAAGAAATCCAGCTAAAACTTCAGATCGATAAAAGCGAAGTCTTGGTTGTACATAAATTCTTCCGCGTTGGTGTAGAGCTGGAGGGGGACGGTGATAGTGATGTAGCTATAAATATTTAGAAAATGTATGGAAAACTAAAGGAACTTAAACGAAAGAAAGCATTCCCAAACAACATATGTGGAAGAAGGAAGTAAAAATATAACAGGAGAATGAAGCTCTTCTTAAGAGTCTTAGAGATGTTCAGTCAATGGAAGTTCATACTCCAACAGGACACATAGAAATATGTTCTAAGCACGAACAACGCCTGACACATCCAACTCAGATCAAGACATGGAAATGTTGCACTTATATGAAGATATATTCACCTACGCCGAGAGGTTGAAGTTAAAAAAAAATCGTGATTGAAATAAGAACTACCAGTCATAGTGGTATAATGTCCGGCGAGACCTTCGTAGTATGTAACAAAGGCATGAAAGAAGAAAAATAAAAAATAAAGTTTATCGAACTTGGTGTTCTAATTTTTGAGACAACTCACCAATCATAGACAAGGTAATCCCTCATCTTCTTCAAGGTGTGATTGAACTCTTTAGTCGATGGTGTTTGTTTCCCGAGCGTAGAAAGCCGAATAATTGTGATGTTACATACTTTGATGAGGGAGAGTATTCATTCATGTTTGTGAAACCACCTCACATAGAAGCACCTATTGGTACCCTCATGCTTGAAAATTCAAAATTAGTCTTTCATCACACTCTTCGAAGTGACAACGAATGTAATTACAAAGGACCTCTGATTCTTTCTCTCAATGAAGGCTCTTATGGGTCATGACGGGAAATAGTTTAGATGTGGCAAGCCACGTAATATGTTGCTCCCCAAATAGGAGAGTAAACATTTACTTCTTCATAGTACGGAGTACAACGATAGAAATGAAGCTTGCAAGTAGTGGGACCCTCCTTGGTTGTATTAACTCATGCATCATTATATACCAGTAAGATTTTTGATTAACTTTTTGTTGACAAGTTATTGATAGTCAAACAATATGCCTTTATTAAGGCAAACTAACTTTATGTTGAATCGATGTTCATTCTGTTTTCCGAGAAACGTTTCGGATTGTTGAAAGGTAAAAAATCCTTATGTGGAATCAGTCAATATACCCCTATCTCATATGGGCAATAAATTTTTTTTGTTAAATCTATGTTACTTATATTTAGTTGAAATATCATACTAGCACTATGTAGTAATTGTGTATAAACATTTGGTAACATATTATGTACCTTGCTATTTTCCAAGATACACATTTTATCCACAACAACAAAAGATATATGAAGGACAGTGAAATGATATATTAAAAAAACTAGCAACACCTCCTACTAAAGCGAATACATAACCATTTGTTGGTTTTGATTTCTTAGAATCAGAAATCAAATTTGCATCATGGTATGTATCCCTTAGGCCTCAAGGAAATATACGAGCATGTTAACCTTATGAGACACTATGACCTTCGTAAATTAGAATTTCAAGTTTTTCTCGCTCCCACAATTTAAAATATTTGTAGTTCAAATTTGCACCTTTTCAAAATTCAGAATTTTGTGCGGAACTCTATTTAATATGAATTTGGTATATAAAGAGCTTCCCATCACCAATTGTATGATAAAATCGAATTTAAAATTATAACTTTAAAGTTCAATGTGCAGGCTTTACAGTGTCTCAGAGAATTATTCGATGGTGAAGAATAATATATAATCTTCATAGATTGGAAGTTTGCCTTGTTAAAAGAATTGTCGTATGTCTTTCCACGGTCGTTAATATATGTTATGTTTATTTCACATAAAGAAAAACGTTTAGGAATTTGCGACAAGATTTATCAGAGGTAACATGAAGAACGGTACAATATTCCGGAGAACAAAATGCGAGGCTTTAGTGAATTTAGAGACCATTGAACAGTATGAGCATAATTATTAAAAAAAAAATGATAAAAAGGATCGCGAAAAATACAAAGTTGATTGCCTACCTCAATGAGACGTGGTTAATGTATAGGGAATTTTTTTTTCGAGGTTGGACTAGTGATGTACGACATTTTGGTGATAATTACAGGTACGCGTTATTTCAATTATGCTTAGAATCAATTTCTATAATATTTATTTAATATTTCTTTTTGTTCTACACTGATTAATTTTGCACTGGAATAGGGTGAAGGATAATCATTCTCGTCGAAAAGTTGGTTCACATCATCGACTGGAGGACTTGACACTACACGAACCATGTTTATTGGGATAGGGATCTTTAGAGATCGATCTCGAGAATTGTTAGGATTGTCTCATAAATGATATATCAATAGAGTTTTGGAAGATTTAATACGCAGTTTTGTTCAGCCATTAATGCACATATCACGAATTGTGATAAGTTAAATGAAAAACAATGTCCAAAGAATGATTCAGAAAGGGAGAAAATGGAATTGATTCCATTTGCATCAGTAGATGGAAGTTTGATGTATGCACATACTTGTACTAGATCAGATATCAGTTATGATACGCGTTTTCCTCACGTTTAAATTACCGCAAGTATACAGTATCGCATTTTGCAGAACAGTGGTTCCGGATATCGATCCACAGGGACCTTGTAGATTCACATGCTGAGTAGTGTAATTATATTATCGTTATATTATCTAGCCAATCGTAAATATTTGGAATGGTGATAAACCCTAATTTATAAGCATGCAAGATCGTAAACATACAAATAGAGAATGTACGTAAATAAAGTAGCGACAACTCAACGCGGGGGGACTTCGATTTAAAAGGGACTTCTAAGGCTAAATCTACCTATGTATAATCAACAACGATCTACATATCCATTTTCTAACGCCACATTCCTATTCGTTAACCCATACGCTAATGTAATCTAACCCTCGTCTCCAGTGTAGTTAGAGTCTACCCACAAATCCGATGTCTCCGTTCAGAACCTGCTATTAAAAGAGCATTTAGGTCAAGTCCTTAAGGGCTACCCGAAGTGCATCACGTCTCCGTTTCTACACCCCAAGCTATGTTTTCCTAACTTCAAACAAGAAATCCTCTCTCGAGTTCATTTCTATTCAATATCAATCCGAGAGCTGATCAAACAATCAGAAGCATTTAATACAGGAAAACATAAACGAAATCGAAACACGGCAAATAGATAACAAAAATGACGTTCGAAATCAATATATACAAGGCCTCATTACCCTAGAAGAAAATGTTCTTAGTTCATAACAAACATAGAGTCAAAAGAATGTACAAAAGAAATAAAGAACAAAACGTAAAGAAATTGCGTAAGAAAAACCCAAGTCGAAACCCCCGTTGATGATTCCCGCGAAGAACTGTGAAAACCGTAAAAAGTCGAAGAATAATGAAGAATGAAAGGGCCTTTCTATTTATAGTGAAATGCAAAGCTTCCTCAAGAAGCTTTGCAAACAAAATATCTTTTCAAAAGGCGTGCCCAAATCGCGATCTAGGTTGTCTGGATCGCGATCTGGCAGCCTCGGGGAACTGCCCACCGCCATGCCAGATCGCGATCCGGAAATGTGTATCGTGATCTGGGTCTTCAACAACTCAGCACTGTAAGACCCCTCAGATCACGATACGGAGTTCTGGATCGCGATCTGGGTCTTGAGTAAAAAGTCTTCTGTGAACACCCCCAGATCGCGATCTAGGATGTCAGATCGCGATCTGGGTTTTGATCCATTTTCGTTCTGTGACAACCCCCAGATCGCGATCCATAGATGTCAGATCGCGATATGGGTCTTCTTAGCCCCAAAATTGGCTTGAAAATACGGTTTCACTTTCAAATAGCTTCGACTCGGCAAAAATATCTAAAAAAACCTAGAAATAGAAAAAAAAAACAAGAAACGAAATAATATATACAAATAAGCCAAAACTCGGACGAACGAAGACCAAAACTCGAAGATTTGATAAGCAAAAATCGTGCAAAACGAACACTTATCGTTATGCAGTGGGTGTACTTGGTAGATGCCAAAGTAATCCGGGATGGAACACTGGAAAGCAGCAAAGAAGGTTATGAGGTATCTTTAAGGAACAAAGGATTAAATGCTTACTTATAGCCATAGGAGATCGGATCAATTAGTGGTTATTGGTGCTTATTAGTTTGTCCACCCACCGAAGAGCAGAAAGTAGTGGTAAGAAATTGACTCACTTAATACTGCTACTGTGATCAACGACCGTTTAGGTTATAAGGATCAGGCAACACGAAGGACGTTAGAAAAAGTGAGAGATACAATGTCCCAGCTGGACATTAGTTTTATTATCCCCGTCAGGAAGAAGAAAAACACGAATGCCGATGCATTGGCGAATTTAGGAAGACTCGACGTTAATATCACGAGTATGAAGGTCGTCGAAAATTGAATCGTCTGAGGTGAAAAAGTATAAAAACATGTATAACAAATAAGTGGAAGTGGACAAGAAGAGATTGTAGCAATTTTATTTCTTGCTTTTGATCTATGTTATGGAAACAAATGTCGGTTAATTATGGATAGGTTGGATGTTTTTTTGTAATTCAGTCTAAGGACGGGAGTTTCGTAATTTACCCTAAAATATATAAATGAACTATTTACTACCAAAGTTTTATCTATTTCTTTTCTTTTTCTATAAATGATTATTTCAACTAGGGGTGGAAATTGGACATGTCGCATAGGCATTAGTGTTTCCGGAAAAAAAATGGAATCTTTTTTTTTCGGAAGTGAAAAACAATTCCAATTCCATTCCGGAAAAGTCAAAAATCGGAATTTTGGAAGTTGACATTTAAAAAATTGTTCCAAAATTGAATTTGTTTTATTAGAATAGACCAAATTCGAAAATTTCCAATATTTAGTAACCTAAAGTGCACAAATACACAATAATTTTGATATTATAAGTGTATTTTTAGAAAAATATCGTAGTTTTCAAAATTATTTTCATGAATTGAAATCAGATCGAAAATCGTAATCTTATATACCTTCCAATTCCAATCAGAAAATACCAAAAAGAATTGAAATTGAAGTTTACTACCAATTTTCAGACAATTTTGGGAAAATTCATTGCGAACATTTATATTTTTACCGTCATATTTTGTTGAAATGCTCAACTTTCAGAAGTTCACTACCAAAATTATGTGTGCCACGCCTACATGCGCCTGACGCTTTTACGTGCGCCACGCCACACTCCTTTTTTTTTCCTCTTTCCGTTTTATTTTTTGGCTGTCAGCGACTTTTTTTTTTCCCTCTTTCCATTCTTTTTGGCTACCTCACATGATTTTCTCAAATGAGGTGGTTCGTACTAATGTTTTTCAATTTTCTATCACGTGAACACATTTAAAACATGCTTCGTTATCTGAAAGATTCACACTCTTATCAAAAAATACACTAATAAAAATATTTGATTATGTAAAAGATTCACACCCTTATCCAAGTACTTGTATATGTTAATTGATTAATAATATTGACTATATGTTAAAAGATTCTGCCCGAAAAATATTTTTCTAAGTTAAAATTAATAAAATCATTTTAAGATTAACAGGTTTTAAATTTTTATCAATAGAAACAGATAAGATTGAAGAACTTGAACACGATGATTTAATTAACACATTTGCATCTTTAAAAGCGAGAAAAAAAAAATTTTTTTACACAAATAACATTGAACGGTATGAGCATAATTACAAAAAAAATGATAAAAAAGGATCGCGAAAAATACAAAGTTGACTGCGTACCTCAATGAGACGTGGTAATTTATAGGGAATTGTTTTTCCGAGGTTGGACTAGTTATGTACAACATTTTGATGATAATTACAGGTACGCGTTATTTCAATTATGCTTAGAATCAATTTCTATAATATTTATTTAATGTTTTTTTTTTTTGTTCTACGTCTGATTGTTTTTGTACTAGAATAGGGTGAAGGGTAATCATTCTCATCGAAAAGTTGGTTCAAATCGTCGACTGGAGGACTTGACACTACACGAACCATGTTTGATTCGCAAGTTTCGACTCTAATCAATTAGTTGAAGGTGAATTTTTGTTCTTAGCCAAATTTTAATTGGATCTGTGTTTTCAAGATTCGATATGCATTATGACACATGGTGCATTGAAAAAAATTGGAAGTAGAGTGCAAGACCGCGATGCAGAAAGTTGTTAGTTGTACACACCTTCTAAGGTGCACGTATATACTCTCGTGTGTGTGTGTGTGTGAAATTCCTCAAAAATGTTGAATAAGAAAAGAGACAACCCCAATTACACCCTAACCGAACCGAAATAATGGAAAAATAATTTCGATTTTTTTCGGTGAAAAATGAGGAGATTGAGGATTACGTGAAAATGAAAAATGACATGAAGTACAAGCGTAACACCCTTCATCCAGACACAACCCATTTAGATGAGCCATCACAAGTTAAGCCCAAGGGACAACCTAAGAATAATCCGACAAAGACTCCAGATGAAAGCACACAATGAAATCCTCTTCGGCTTTAAGGGGTCCTCAAAGTACGACGACAGGAGGAACACATAAAGAATCTGATGCTTTTATATATCCTCGTACACGAGTAATCATTTTTACTCATTCTTCCATTATTTTATCGTAGCCACCATAATGTCCTATGTTAATGTCATGCCCGATGGCAACATTTGGTACATAAATTGTAAACATAATTGAAGAAATATGGCCCGAATTCTACAGGGGCTTGATTGCTAAGTTGTATGAGAATTTTGATTTTTACGCGAGTATGAACGGTGATGGTGAATCATGTCTAAGAGCAGTTTTTGGTATTATCTTCAGATGCAATGGTAGTATTGTTATCTCCAAGAGGGTGTTCTACTTATCTCCCTCTTCTTATGAGTTGTGGAACATTAGGAAACTTAGTTTTAGATTTATATGTTTAGGATTGTCCGGCAAAGACTAGAATCTACTATCCACATGAAAAGAAATTGGACCATCAAACAATTTCTGGATATTTTATTCGTTCTCCATTAAAGTCGAAAGGGTATAGATTTTATTGTCCTAACCATAGTACGGAAAAAGTTGAAACTGGAAATGCCATTTTTTTTTTGAGAATGGTGAATTTTGTTGGATTGTTGAATCAAGAAAGGTAGAGCTTGAGGAGATTAGGGTGGATATTGTACCATCTTATTCCCCTCAAGATAGCTTAATCTATTCACTAAGCCATTAAGATCTCATCATTGACGATATTGTAAAACCACCACAACCGGTAGCTGTGAGAATCTCAAAAGCAAAGAAAATATGCCATATCCGAGAACTATGTCTACAAGTATTTGATTTTGATATTGGTATGCAAAATGATTCAATTATATATTCCTAAGCCATGGAAAGTAAAGATGATAATAAATGGATTGATGGCATGAACGAAGAGATGAAATCAATGGACTAATAACGGTGTCTGGGTTCTTGTCGAATTGCCTAAAAATAGTAAGAAAGTCGGTAGTAAATGAGTTTTCAAGACCAAACGTGACTATAAGGGAAATATCGAAAGATTTAAAGCCAGATTAGCGGAAAATATTTCACTCAAAATGAAAGCATTGATTATAGAGAGGCTTTATCTCCAGTATCTAAGAAATAATTTTTATGGACCTTGTAGCTCATTAAAATTTCGAGTTGCACCAAATGGATGTAAGAACTGTTTTTCTGGATGAGAATTTAGATGAAGATATTTCTATGGACCAGCCTGAATGATTTGCCAAACAAGGAAAATAACATTTGGCCTGTAAATTAAAGAGATACATTTATGAATTTAAACAAAATTCTAGACAATGGTATATAAAATTCAATGACATCATTACTTCCTTTGGATTTAAGAAAAAAAATTTTGATCAATGTATATATCTAAAAGTCATTGGGAGAAAGTTGAGCTTTATAGTTTTGTATGTCGATGATATTTAACCACGATGTAGTAATCTTGGTTTACTGCTCGAAACCAAGAATTATTTTTCCAAGAATTTTAAGATGGTCGATATGGGTGAGACAAATTGTGTTATTGGGATAGAGATCTTTACAGATCGATCTCGAGAATTGTTAGAATTGTCTCATAAATGATATATCAATCGAGTTTTGGAAGATTTAATACGCAGTTTTGTTGGCCATTAATGCACATATCACGAAATGTGATAAGTTAAATGAAAAACAATGTCCAAAGAATGATTCAGAAAGGGAGAAAATGGAATTGATTCCATTTGCATCAGTAGATGGAAGTCTGATGTATGCACATACTTGTACTAGATCTGATATCAGTTATGCAGTGGGTGTACTTGGTAGATATCAAAGTAATCTGGGAATGGAACACTGGAAAGCAGCAAAGAAGGTTATGAGGTATCTTTAAAGAACAAAGGATTAAATGCTTACTTATAGGAGATCGGATCAATTAGAGGTTATTGGTTATTCAGCCTCAAACTTGTGGGTTGTTTAGATAGTAAAAAGTCCACATTCGGGCTTCATATTTCTACTACCTGGTGGAGCGAATCTCTTGAAAGAATATAAAGTAAAGTATTATTTTTTCTTCCACAATAAAGGCCGAGTTTGTTGAATGTTTTTAGGCTCTGAGTCATGCACTATGGCCACAAAATTTTATCTATAAGGTTGTTGACTCTGTTTCTAGTCCTTTGAAGACACGTTGTGATAACATCACGTCCATTTTCTTCTCTAAGAATGAAGTATTCCAATGGATCCAAGCACAAGGATCTTAACTACTTGGTCATTAAAGAAAGAGTTCAGGAACAACAAGTCTCAATAGAAAATTTAAATACAACTCTTATGGTTGTTGATTCATTAACCTAGAGTTTGTCTCTAAAGACATATGAGAAACATGGTGTTAGAAAGGGTCTTTTGAACAATCCATGATTTGATGAGTAGTGATTATATAATTGACACTTCATTTATTTAATCAAATATTTATGTTTTACTATTTCCAATTATGTGTGAACATATTATATTTTGAATTTAATATAACATGATTTGACCTAATAAAACAAGATTAAAGGAGCAATTATGGACTAAAATAGTAAAGGTTATTAGTGGTGTTATACATAGAAGGGAATGTGATGAATGAATTATATGATCGCTATAATTCACATTAATAATCCAAACTAGTTGTTATATTAAAGTATATTATTTACCTATTATAGTAGTCAACTTAATTTTCTTTTAAAAATTTGGATCATATGTCAAATATTTATATGAAGAACCCACTTAGTCAAATATAATTTTGTTTTTCTAAATCGATTTAGTAGACCAATTGGGAGAATGTTAGTTTATGTTTTATTTTAATTATTGATCCACTAACCTCTTATAAATTAATTAATTAATTACGGGCTATTCAAATTATGAAATTAAGTTTGATTAATAGGTAATTGATTTTGTAATCTACAATTAAGTCCACGATGGTTGGAATTTATCTTCTGTTGTTACAAAGAATTGTGGCCCTCTTTTCTCGCCTAATAAATAAACTCCACTACTCTTCTCATCGTAGGGGCAATTGAGAAATTCCATCTCTTACAGAAAACTTAGTGAATTGTGAAAATACAGAGAAGGTGTACCTACGATTAAGGTTCTCACATGGAAACTAGGAGGAGGATTAATGATTGCTATCATCGTTGTTTATGATCATTTCTTTTGGAATCTATGGCGAATGGTATTAATTTCAAGATTAAACTCGATATTGGTATGATATTGTCCAATATGGGTTAAACTCAATTGATTTTTCTCTTGGATTTTCTCAAAAATCCTCGTACAAATACAATTGTTATCCCCACATTATAAATCGTTAACCTTCTCGTATTAAATTGACGTGGGACTTGATTTGCACATCAGGTCCACAATATCAATACCTAAAAAATTTATAAGCTTGTGCATTTTTCTTTTTAAATTCCAAAATTATATCCAAGTCATGTGCTCTTTCGGCAGAAAAAGTGAGCTAGGGATATTTATAAGTGAAATGTAAATATTTTATTTGTGGAATTGCACCTAAATGAATTTATTTATTTGTTTCAAGGCATTTTGGGCCAAGACTTCAGCTCAGGCCCATTAGAAAGTATATGGTTCAAGCTTTGTTATTCTATCGAAAAATATCGTATATCGTTTTCCTCCATATATTATAACGTGCCATTTACCATATCGTTTCGTAAGATATTTGACCAACTATTAATAGTACAAAATATATATCATATAATAAAAATAAAAATACAACAAACATGTAAAACTTAATATTTTAAAGTTAAACCATTCATTCAAAATAGATTTAAATTAAAGTTTTGACGTTAAATTATTAACCAGCATGACAAATACTTGGGCATGCCTGCTACTATGGGCAAAACCAAAAAAGAGATCTTCTCCTTCTTGCGTGATCGTGTTTGGTCCAAGATTAACGGTTGGGGGGAAAAACAATTATCAAAGGCTGGGAAAGAAGTTTTAATCAAGGCGGTATTACAGGCAATACCTTCATATATTATGAGTTGTTTCTTGCTACCAAACGGTCTTCTTCTAGAAATTGAATCGGCCATCCGACGGTTTTGGTGGGGGTCGGGAGCGAACAGAGGATTGGCATGGACATCGTGGAAGGAGTTGTGTCGATCTAAGGATCAAGGTGGGCTTGGTTTTAGAGATATGCGGACTTTCCAATATTGCACTTCTTGTAAAACAAGCGTGGCGAGTTTTAACTAACCCGGATCTACTTCTTTTCAAGAATTATCTCCGTTAAATACCTTTCCACATGGCTATTTATTATCGGCGGATCTGGGGTCGCGTCCATCTGCAACATGGAGGAGTATTTGGACCGTAATCCCGTATTTGAAGATGGGCATCCGTAGAAGAATTGGCAATGGGGCGGATACTTCTATTTGGTCGGATCCTTGGTTACGAGATGGTGGTAAACTCGTGGTTTTCACAAGACGTCCAATTCACTCGGGGTTCCCTAATAGAGTCTCGGATATTATCGAACCAGAATCAGGCGAATGGGATTTAAAAATTTTACACGAAGTCTTTTGGCCGGTGGATGTTGAACGTATATTGGCTGTCCCGGTGGGAAGTGTTATGGCAAAAGATAGGTGGATATGGCATTTCTCTAAGCACGGTAACTTCACGGTTAGATCTTGCTATCACCACATTCTTTCTTGCGCTATGACTATGGTAAGTCGTCGAAGAAATGAGTCTGGTTCGTATAGTGGAGTACAGCAACAAAACTGTATTGCTCAAATTTCAGGTACTGTTTCTATGGAGAGTATTGATCTCCCGTTGCATTTAGCGAATATCGCTTAATAAAATTCCCTTTTATTGTCAAAAAAAAAAACTAGGACAAAGTGAGTTTTTAGAAATGCTATTGTCGGTTTTATTATCTTTGCATTGCTAATATAAATTTAGTTTTTGTTTAATGTGATGTTGAACAAATTTGTTGGTTTTGATTCGGATAATAATAAAGTTTATCTCAAACATTTTCTTTTTTTATTTTCCTTTAATTGGAAAAAAAAAAAACACAATTGTTATAAAAAAGAATGCTGAAAATCACACAAATCACCCCAAAATGTGCTGAAAATCGCACAACCAAAATTGTGCTACAAATCGCACAAATCACCCCAAATTATGCTGAAAAACGCACAAATCATCCCTAAATGTGCCAAAAATTGTCAAATCACCTCCAAAATAAATATCGTAACCCGTCGTATCGCGGTAGCAAGCAATATTTACCGGATTTGATTACAATACATACATATGCCGAGTTGTAACGTTTCCATAGAAATTTCTTGATACATATCACGATATTGACTACACTGGGTTTCAAGATGCTAAATATTAGATGGAAAAAAATATAAATAAAAAATCACTCTCTTCTTTTCAGACCCTTGTAACCTTTTATTTTCTTGATCACCATCTTTTTATTTTATTTGTTTTCATATCTTTATCACCTTTTCTGCACACATAACACTAACACATTGAATTTCGTATGTACATGTCTCAAGTATTATACTTCTTGCATAATAATTAATATAAAAAGAGGGAGCCAGGGCAGATGAATCAATTAAATGTACACAAGGACAATTTTCCTCTAGCCCAATAAAAGTGGCCCTACGTACCCTCTGTACGAATTATGAAGAAAAATAAACTAAATTAGAGAATAACAAAATAAATTATGTCACGTGAAATTATTGATATCAAGGGAGCAAAAATTGTCAGTTTCACTTGCTGCATGTGACCTAATTCCCCTGTTTCTTATAAATGTTTACCCCCACCCCCACCCCCACCAACTTGGGGGTGGGGGTGTCCAATTCTTTGAATTTTACAGCCTTCTCTAACACTACTATAGTTATGGCCGACCTTCATTTATTTTACAGACGAAATTGCTGACTTTCGTGCTTGATTTGACTACGGTTTTTGTTAGCCTGGGTTTGGCAGCGGTTGTCCACGTGGGGAGGTCCGAGCTGGGTGTACTGAGTGGCCCACAATCGAATATCGTGGGTGCTTGTGTGTGCTGAATGCCGAATAAGGTTAGTGTTTGCGCATGTGTCAATGAGTGTTTGGTGTGTGAGTGTGAGAATTTTGAGTTCTTTGTACCCAAGTTTTTTCTCACAAAGCCATGCATGTAGAAAAACAAGTATATGGTGTGGTTTGTGTGTGTGAATTTGAAAAATAATAATCAAGATTTTGAGTTTTCCTTAAAGAAAAGTTAATATTTTCACAAATTGAAAGTCAATCAAAACAAAGGATTTTGTTCATTTTTGTGGCAATACAAATTCTTGTGTTCTAGCCGAAATATGGATCATTTTAGTAAGTCGACATAAATAATGTACGGTAGAATACCACGTGCCAACTGTACAGTCTATACTGTACCGAATGGTACGGTATATTGAACATTCGTATACCAAAATATTAGGTACGACAACGTTACAGAAAAATCAATACCACAGCATAGAAATGGTAGCATACAAATGGTAGATGGTATTAAGCCTAGAGTTTGGCAACCGTACCGAACTCACCCATATTCATAACTTACCAAATGAAAATATGTGTTCAAGTTTGGTTCGTTAACAAATCGAGCTCAGGTCCCCCAAAAACATATTACTATCATTATATATTGATGTTTTTTTTTCCCTACTATTACGGATTTGCTTTTTATTTTTATTTACAAATGCTTATGTATCCGTCAATATCAAAAAATAAAAGTATTATTTCTACGTTTTAATCGTAAGTTTATATTCTAACTAATCTTATAAAATATTTTTTACAATCTCAATTCCTAAGCTCTATTAAATTCACGATAAAAAGTAATTTAACATTAAAACAAGAAATATTTTTCCTTTGTGAATACATCTCTTCGGTCCGCTAGTTCGCAGACCCTTTTTTCTTTTTTTTTTTTTCTTTTTTTTTTTTTTTTTTTCCTTTTTT
>NW_012193895.1:49836-122891 GCF_000504015.1 Erythranthe guttata | reverse complement strand
AGTCGGCTAGAGAGATAGTTGCCTAAGCGAAGTAGTTATATCCACCCTTCGCACTAACATTTAGTGGACCACATACGTCTGTATGGATCAAATCCAAAAGACCTCGGCTCGTTCCATTTTCCCTTTGTAGGGTGACTTGGTCATTTTCCCTTTAAGGCACGATTCACAAGTTTGTAGTGATTTCACGTCCTCCAAAGAGAACAATCCTTCACTGACAAAATCGTTCATCCTTCTTAATGAGACATGACCTAATCTAGCGTGCCAAAGTTGTGCGGGGTTTTGATCTATCTCCTTACGTTTTGCTGATATAACATTAATAGGTATTTCATTTGGATTTAGTTCATACAAGTTGTTTAATAGTCGTCCTTTGCAAATTAAATTCTCATTCTTTTGTATAATGCAAATCGAATTTCCAAAAACAAAAGTAAAACCTTCAATATCTAATACAGGAATAGAAATAAGGTTTCTAATGAGCGACGGAACAAATAAACAATCGTTCAAAACAATAGGAAAACTAGAATCCAAAACATTTAAGTAAATAGTGCCAATGGCTTCAGCAGCAACTCTTGCTCCATTCCCCATCCTTAGGTAGGTCTCACCCGCTCTAAGTCTTCGACTTCTTGTCATTAGCTGCAAATCATTGCACAAATGTGAGCCACAGCCCGTATCCAATACCCAAGAAGAAGAGTTGACGGATAAATTTACGTCAATGAAATACGTACCCTTTTCAGAACCTTTCTGCTTTAGGTAAGCCTTGCAGTTGCGGCGCCAATGTCCTTTCTTTCCACAGTGATGGCAAGCATCATCAACTTGCTTGCTAACCTTTGCTTTGGGGCCCCCACTACCTTCACCCACTTCGAACTTGCTGTTTGGGAAGGGAACTCTTTCCTTTCTCTTCTTTTGGAAAGAACTCTTCTTTCCAGAAGTAGCAGCAATGAGAACAGACTTCTCTTTCTTAATGGTGGACTCGAAGCTGACCAACATGTTCATTAACTCATCCAAGGGAGGATCTAGTTTGTTCATGTTGAAGTTCAATATGAACGATTC
Source organism: Erythranthe guttata (assembly GCF_000504015.1). The sequence goes on along the minus strand of NW_012193895.1, from coordinate 121,844 downwards.
ATAGGAACTAGGAAGGGACAACAGGATCAAATCCAACGAGAGCTCGGCCGGGAGGGTGACATCAAGATTCACTAGCTTTTCAAGGAGAGTGATCATTTTGAGACAGTGCTCATGGACCGAAGTCCCTTCGCGCAGTCTCGCTGTGATCAACTCCTTTGTAGCAGCGTACCTCGATGCCCTAATATTCTCACTGTACATGCTATCGAGATGAGCCTTTATATCGAAAGCATGCAAGTGAGACTCATATTTCCTCGCAAGCGCGGGCTCCATGGCGGCTATCATATAGCACCTAGCGTGAGTGTCATCTTTCTTCCAAACTTCATAAGTTTCCTTTTCAGCATCAGTCGCTGTGGCAGGTATAGTGGCGGGAAGCCTCTCGTTCAAAACATAGAGACGCCCCTCAACAGTTAGCACAAGCTTAAGACTACGCAACCAATCTAGGTAATTAGGGCCATTGAGTTTATTGTCGAGGATTGACATTATGGGATTCTTAGACATGATTATCTGAGACATATAGAGAAGAGGATTATTAGAGATTCGCGTTAAATGATTGTTACAATTAAATGTTTGGAATTATGTTATTTAATTGTTCTCCCACTAATTTTATCGAATTCCACTTCCCTCTAGTAGACAAACGAGAAAACTGATTTTTCTTAATGGGCTTTAGGTCCAATAGACAAATATAGCCCGTAGTTAATCTAGCCCGATTATATTTGCCCAAAGGTAGATCACAATCAATCATATCCACAATATGACCCTAAATTAATTTTCCTCACACTTGATAATGACCTAAGTTAATCTCGCGAATATCAAAATCGTCGTGTGTCAAGTCTAACCTACCAATCAAAGATGCTCATAGAACTTGATTATGCCAAACTAACGCAGTCCCTAGTTAATCTAGCCGACCACGTTAATCCAACATAACCCTTTTCTATGGCTACCTTCATCGCTATGTCAATTGAATTACAGCTTACTCTACCATAGTACTCCCCGCTAACACGGCTTACTGCACTACAGCAAAGGGCTACACATAATCCAACCGTTGGCAGAAGGAAAGAAATAACTCAACAGATTGGGTCATTCTTTATAGCTTGAAATGATTCTCAATTAGATTAAGAATGAGGGGTTTTTATTAAAAGTTTTATCTCATCAGAAGGTTTGGATTGGTCTATGTGATTCCTACATCTATGTTCTCTAAAGGTATATGGAAACGCATATTGTCCTAAGAGGAACATACGACCTAACTATATAATTAATTACATTAATTAATTATCGGGTTTTTCAAAATAATTATAGAACCTCAACTAGCATAAATCATTCAAATAATGTTGAGGTACTATTAATTAAGTTGAACTATAATCAATATTATATATGTGTTCTATTAATTGAAATCAATTTAACAATTTAAATTAATTAAATAATCTAACACCTATTTACTAAAATAGATGATTGTCGATCCAATTATCTACTTGGGATTAATTGAAAATAATTTTCCAAAAATTAAAATCAATTTGTTTTAAGTTTAATTTTAGAAATCTGAAATAAATTTTTTTTTTTTTTTTTTTTATTTTCAGTGAACCGGTTCGGCCGACCGGTCTGACCGGTTCGGACCGAAACGGTCCGGTTCTGCCCGGTCCAATTGACCCAAATCAGTGGGCCGGGTCAGTCGGACCGAGAACCGGTCTGACCGACCCGAATCCACTAGGATTCGGTCGATTGGATCACGCACAACCATCGAACCGGCCGGTCCGACCGGTTCGATCCGAACAATTAAAAAACCGACATTTTTAAAACAATTTCAGATCCGATTTCCAATTTTAAACAATTTTAAAGCTGGAAAAATTCTAAACAATATTTCAAAAATATTTTAAACTTACGAAAACTCCCAATTACATAATACAACAATCACTACTTTAATAAATCGAACTTGCATAAAATCATAGCATATTATACGACGCAATTAATTACGCAACGAGCTCTGATACCACTGTTGGGTTTCGGGCACGCGTACGCAGCGGAAAACAAAAATTTTATGCGAATTAAACGAGTTTAAAACACATAAGCACATGCCCGACAAATTAAATCAATTAATTGCGTACCTTTGCGCTTCCAGCGAAATTAAAAACAACATACATGCTAAATAATTTAACCGAATTTAAATCAATTAACATGCTCGCGTTTAAACCAATTAACATGCTTGCAAAGATCAAACCGATTACACATAATCACATAAAATCATACGGAAGCAAACATGAATAAATAGTTTAAACCTAAACGAACCGAAACTAGGGTTTCGTGTATTTACCTCTTGAAGCGTGAGGTAGGAGCGTTTAGCAAGTCGAGATTGCTACGGAAACCAATCCGTACAATCAGGGCAGCAGCAATGCAGCGGCAGATAAGCACGGCGGCGCGTGTATCTCACACGCGGACTTCGGGGCGGCGCGTGGGTCGCGTGCGTCGTCGGCTTGATGGTTGTTCTTCGATTCTTCGGTCTTCCTCCTCTCGGATTTCACCTCGTATACTTCGATCTACTAAAACGTGGCACTAGACACGAAGTAGTTAGAATTAACGGAAGAAAAAGAAAGAAGAAAAGAGTACCGAAAAGGATCGGCCAATTGATGGCCGATTCCGGTCACGGCGGAGCAACGGCGGCGCGGCGGTGGTCGCTGGGAGAGAGGCCGAGAGAGAGAGAGAGTGTAGCGGCTAGGGTTAGGGTTTTGTTGTGTTTTTGTGCAAGACCTATAAATCAAGTATTTATATGTCTTGCATAAAACCCTAGCGGGCTTAAGTTGGACCGGGCCCAACAGCTTAAGTCCGTTAGTACTTTTACTTGCTCGTCTCTCTTAATTAAATGACCGAAAAATTGTAACGATTACATTTTAGGAACCATCATAATTTCCTCGTCATTACGAGTGCCATTTCTCATTTTCCAACTTTCCAAAAGTGGAAACCCTAGTTCAGTGCACTTTCTCAATTTGGAAACTTCCCGATTTAGAAAGTTCACTAATACGTTCGCCTATTCTTTTCCTTTTCTTATTCTCATTCATAATTCCAAATTATGAATGTTGGACTCAATCATATTGACTTCCAATCATGCAAAGATAAACTATTTTATCTCTGACCGTTTATTCAAAGATCTCATGTGCACGAGCAGTGTGACCCTCGATGGTTCAGGTGTAAGCTAGCCGTGGGCCCACAACTCTTTGTGGTCAAAACTCGTCCCTTAGAGTTACGATTAAGATGAAGCTCGTTTCACCTTAATCACCCAACGAATCAAGATAGGCGTCTAGCAACTACGCGTCATGATTCCCTAGATACAAATGAAGTGCCTGCAAGAACCTTCAGATATAGTTAACGTACAGTACGGTCCCTTCGATTCATATGTCCCGATCGAACTAGAGGCATTGGTTCATCGAGACCTCTTTATATGTTCGATGACGGTGCGATCGTTCTAGGTGTTGTAATCCTTACGTGCATGACTTAGAGAATCGAATTCTCTAATCATCACTTAGTCAGCTCTGGCAAGAGATTTAGAACGATTACAAACTTTCAGAACACACAGGACATCCAAGACTATTCTAGCGATCGAATCCCCGACTACAATGCACAGACCTCCCACTAGATTTCGGACTGCACGAACACTGGCCCTTGGGATGGTCCTCGGTGGAACTCAGGGACAGGTCACGATACAGCTGGTCCTCTAGTGAAGTCACGGTGATGTCTAGGTCATAAGGACTAATGGTGTACAACTATACCATAGATATCTCTACTCGATTATTGGGAACCACTTAGAGATTTCTAGGGTGAGGGAGTTCAGTGAACTCGTCAACTTACGAGCACCCACTTATGCATGCCGATATCACAATACCGTTTACTGATGAGATGCAGTACACATACACTAAGTGCTAGTCTTAATGGGAAAGGCCGATATCCTCATTAGTGGCGTAACCCTTCGACTAGGAACACGTTTAACAGTTATAATACTTAAGTAAATATCTCACGATCCAAACGATCAATTACTAGTACTTGTAATAACTGTAAGGACTATATCTATGCTTGTGACAAAGGGACAAAGATATAGAATGCCAAGGTGTTCTATCATTAATACGAATAAAGGTTCGTTTATTACAATAATAAATACGAAAGACCACAGCCACATGTTGGCTTGTTGGTCACCTACTCTAACATATAATTACGTTGACTTGTCAATAAATCAAATAAAATGAAAAGGAAAAAAACCCAAAACAATAATAATATCGTCGTTGACTCTAATTGTACTGTCAACGACAGTACAATTACGTTAGTGTAGTGTCAACGACAGTATAATTACGTTAATGTACTGTCTGTGACAGTATAATAACTGTTAATGACGGTACAGTTACGGTCATCGTTTAGCTGCGAGCGTAAAAAACGGATAAAAATTTATGAGAGAAAACAAAAGTCAACGCCGAAATCCGGCGTCGGAACAAACAGACTGGAAAAAAATTAATAAAATTCGAAAAATTCAACGCCGGAAACCGGCGGCAAAAAAATATTTTTTTGAAAAAAAAAAAGTCAAAATTGGATTTTTGTGGTCTAAATTGATTAAATTGGGCTTACAAATAAGAATTAGGTGTTAAGGGTTGGGGGTAATTTTGTCATATAAATTAAATTTTCCTTTATTTATAATAACTATGAAGGGATGGACTTATTGGCGAAAGCGATATAGCCTCTAAACCTAGAATAATGAAGATGGCTGGTCAGTGACTTATGCACAAAACCCCTTATGAAGGGCACATTACAAATAAGTCCATCTTGGGATACTAATTCATAACGGGGTCCGGACAGAAAACTCTTGTACAAACAAATCCAAACATTATTCAGAGGTGTGTAAAAGACTGAAATGAACCCTCGATTTTTAATATGCTCCAATTTCATCATTTAATTCAATTTAACCTCAATTTGACCTCAAATTTCACAAATTATTCAATTTTGATCCAACACTCAATTTTGAGTACAATTTCGCATGTCGTTGTTGTTGACCGCCGGTCTCCGGCGTTGACGTTTTTTACCTCCTAATTTTTCCGCCGCCGATTTCTGGCGTTGACTTTTTCTCTCCTACTTTTTCCACCGGTTTCCGGCGTTGAATTTTTTTATTTTTTTATCTCTTCAACATCTTTTTGCTTCGTTTAATATAGTAATATTACTTTGGTTGGCCGTCATATTAACTATATTATTGTTTAATACAGTAATATTAACTATTTTAATGTTTAACACAGTAATATTAACTATATTATTATTTAACACAGTAATATTAATTATATTGCAGTTTAAAACAGTAATATTGTTATATTACTCTCTAACATAGTAATATTAACACAACAAAAATCACTATTATTGTGTAATGGAGTAATATTAATATGTTGACCGTGCAACAAAGTTAAACATAATAAAACGCCAAAATAATTAATATTGATGTGGTTGACAGTAATATTACTGTCATCCACAATAATATTACCGTCTACCACTGTAATATTATTGTATTTATGGTAATATTATAATATTAGACAATAATATTATCACGTTAATTGGTCAACAAATTAAACAAAACATAAAGGACAAATAAATAAATAATATTGATGTGGTTGACAGTAATATTATTGTGGTTACAGTAATTTTACCGTCTACAGCAGTAATATAATTACGTTGACTTGTCAACAAATCAAACAAAATCAGAAAAGGCCAAAAATCATTTATTATTGTTGTGGTTGACATTAATTGTACTGTTATTGACAGTACAATTACGTAAATATACTGTCAACGACATTACAATTACGTAAATGTACTGTTAATGACATTAAAATTAATGTAAGCGACAGTATAACTACTGTTAGTTACAGTACAATTACGGTCAACGTTGAGCGGTGAGAGTAAAAGAACTAGGGGTGAAAGTCGGAAGAATCGAATCGAATCGAAATTATCCTTTTCGGAAAATTTCCAAAAAAATCAGAAGTATAAAATCAATTCCAATTCCGATTCCAATTTTTTTAGAATCTAACACTTCATTCCAATTTTAAAAGGCCCGAATATTTCGGAATTTCGAAAAAAAAAAAAAATCAGAAATCGCATAAGCTTAAAAATTTCATAACTTGTCGGAAATTTTCTGAAACTTTCATAATTTTCTAAAGATAAGATCATCCACATCGATAAAGTAAAACTAATAACTACTAAATTTCAGCTCAAAAGAATAAATAAAACTAAACACATCATAATATCCAATAAAACTGCTACCAACATTTCAAAATGTCAAAATCCTAAAACTGAACTTAAATAAAATATTTGTTTCAGAAAACAAAAAGTATTATATAATATATATTATTTATAAGTGTATTTTTCAGAAAAAAAAATGGAATTTTTCAAATGTATTTTATATAATTCCAATTTCAATAAAAAAATCGAAAAAAATCGGAAATCTGAATGTCGAAAATCGGGATGAAAAAAGTAGTTCCAAAAATCAGAACTTTTCGGATCAGAAGCGGCGGAAATTGGAATTTCGTTCCAACTTGCACCCCTAAAAAACGGATATTTTTTTTAGAAAAAAAAACAATTTAATAAAAGAAGTCAACGTCGGAGACTGTCGGTGGAAAAAACAGACCGAAAACAATAATAAAAAAAAAAAAAAAAATCAACATCGGAAATCGGCGTCAAAAAAAAATTCAAAAAAGAAAAAATCAAACTTGATTAAATTGAAGTTAAATTGGGGTTACAATTAAGAATTGAGTTTAAGGTTGGGGGTAATTTTGTCATATACATTATTTTTTCTTTTATTTATAGTACATATTAAAGGGATGAGCTTATTAGCGAAAGAGATATAACCCAACCTAGAATAATAACGATGCTTGGTCAGAGACTTATTCACAAAAACCCGAAGCCAAAAAAGGACATGTTATAATTTTTTTAGCATTTAAACATCGGTTTAACATGGTATTTTTTTACCACCATGTCCAACCACATTATTTATAATTTACCATTTTAATATATTTTTTTAATTTTGTTATTTGAATATAGAGCTTATTTTATATGCCCGTGGTGCCTAATAAACTAGAGAATTATTCAAGGGAAAATCATCCTAGGCATACCCCCTGGAGAGGCGAAAGTACTATACTGCCCTTCTATTCAATTTTCAGCCAAACTGCAATCAGCATTTCAGGCATGCACTTAGCATTTTCATTGATTTATTTATTTATTTTTAAATAAATTTTTGTTTAATTTATTACTTTTTATATATGTATTTTTATAAATTTAAAAAAAAATTAATTTTATTTTTAATTTTTTTAAAAGAAAGTTTTTCACTTTTTTTTTTATAAAATCGATATGTTTGATGTACTCAAAATAACTACATGTAACTGCAGTAAACTACAGTTATTCATAATTTTGTTCTTTCTTTCTACCCCAAATATTTAGTCGACCAATTATGTACACACACGAATATTGGCTTATACCAAAGAATCCATAACCCCAACAACAAAAATTTACTATTTAAATATTTATATTATAAATCCCTCATAGCCAACAAATGCAAATGTGACTACATGTTACTAGTATATGTAACTAGTAATGTATAGTAATGTACATAAATGTATAAGTCTGTGGAACACTGTAACTTGAAGCAGATGTAACTTCAATCAAAATTTTGACACCTTCAAAGAAAGGATCAATGGCTTTCATTAAACTGCAATTGCAAATTGATAACAAAAAAAATATTTTAATGCAAATCAACGAAACATAAAGAAACAACAAAATACTCAAAATTTAACAAACACTAAGAGACGAGAGAGATAGAGAGACCATATTAGAGAAATGTTACGAATTTTTGACCAAATCGCCTTGGGGTGTGAACGAGCCGAGCTCGGCTGTTTTGGCTGGCTCGAGCTCGAGTCCATGTTGCCGAGCTCGAGCTCATCGAGTTAACTTTTTTTGGCTCGAGCTCATTTTTTTATTATTATTATTTATTTTTTTATTAAAATCATTTAATTTTTAATTAAAAATTATTTGTAGGAAAATAAAAAAAAAGTTATAAAATAAATAATGAACTCTAGTTATATTTGTTTCTTTGATTTTTATATTATTATTATAATATTTTATATTATTATGAATTATCTAAGTATTATAGATTTGTTTCTATTTAAATACTAGAAATATTTATTAGCAGTGGCGGATCCAGGACGAAAATTCAGGGTATGCCGGTTGTGCCGAGTCCAAGAATTTACTGTATAATGGGGTTAAATTTTTGGGGGTTCGGGGGCAGCGCCCCCGGGAAAAAAAAATTCGAACCTTTTTTTGTTGGATAAATTAGGAGAAGGGAAAAAAAAAAATTGAAACTTTTTTTTTTTTTTGATAAATTAGGAGAAGAAAAAAATTGGGACTTTTTTTGTATAATTTGAAATTTTGGGTGGAGTAAATAATAATATAGATATAATATAATGTGTTTTTGGGGAGACGGGCTAAAAAAGAAGAAAAAGTTTAGGACTTTTTTTTAGGACTTTTTTTCTATATTTTGAATTTTGAATGGACTAAATAATAATATAGATATAATATAATGTGTTTTTGGAGAGAGGGGCTAAAAAAAAGAAAAAGTTAGGACTTTTTTTGTATAATTTGAATTTTGGGTGGACTAAATAGTAATATAGATATAATATAATGTGTTTATGGGAGAGGGCTCAAAAGAAATTTAGACAAAAAATTAAGCAATAATTTTTTGTACCATAATGGAGTCGAACCCATTGACCTCACCTAACAATTTGGAGATCTTTGCCACTAAGGCAAATTTATTTTCGTTTCTTGGGGTGGTCCATGGCATACTTGGCCACCCCCTAGATCCGCCCCTGTTTATTAGGGTAAATAGCACATAACCCCCTTATGGTTTGACCATTTGGCACATAACCCCCTTGTGGTATCAATATAAGCACATAACCACCTTGTGGTTATCAAGGGGTAGCTAACGTTAGCTATACTAACAGAATAATGTAAATGTCAAATATACCCTCTAAAGTTCATGTATTTACCTTTTGCAATTAGGTGTTATTGCTGGGACTTCGGAGTTCATTTACGTTTTCTTTAATCCTCACTCTACCAAGAAACAAAAAGTCAAGATTTCAATGTAATTATTCAATTTAAACACTTTTTTTTTATTTTTTATTTTTATTTTATTATTTCTGCTAAAAAAAATCAGATTTTTCTTTGATTGATATTCTATGTTCATAAAAAAATTATCTTTCATATCAAGAAAACCATTTAATCGATTTTTGGGTTTAGATTTTTTTTTCTTTCGAGAATCCTCTGCATCGAATCGAAAATCACAAAAACGCTCTCTTCATTTTATCTCTATCCCCTATTTTTGCGTTATGCCACCAAACATCACCAATTTCAGTATTTCTGGTTTAACTTCAACCCTTGTATTCATAGAAGTCATTATCGTATCCACCCTCTATCATCTTCGCTGATGTTGAATTAGCTTTCATGGAAAAAGGGATGCACCATCTCTGCTATTGCTGGAAGAAGCCATAGAAATTGAGGGAAATAATTGCGATGTCTACAGAGAACTGAGATGAGAAGAGATAAACCAAATCAGACCAAACTAAAATATTTATATAACAATTTGGGGTGGGTGTTCATCTTTCTTTCACAAAGCCCTCTGTTTTGCGTGAAATGGGTGGGGAACAGACTTGAGAAGAAATTGAAAGAGGGTTGTTGAGGAGAATGCGTGAGGTAATTTGTTATGCTTTTAATTAATAGAAAATACAGTTATCAAAAAAAAAATTGATAGAAAATAGAAAAAGGGCACTTTGCCATTTTTAAAAGGGTTTATTAGGGATAAGCCCTTGTTCATATTTTCTAATGAGGTAGATCCAATTAATTTTTCACTTTTTAAGATACACCCAAATTTGCCAACTTGGCAAAATATATTATATAATTTCCCTTTAATACCCCTGTTTTATTTTTGAACGGCATTTATTTCCTTAACTATGAGATATGAGATTTGCTGATATGTTGCCTAAAATCACGGAATAAATTTACGTGAGTTTATTGGCCGTTTCTATCAAATCGTGTACAATCTGTTTTGAAGATTTTCTCCAGCGTTTCATCGTTTTTCTATCGTCTTTGAAGATTTTTTCACCGGCGTGGAAATAGGATCGGATTTGAGCGTTCATTGTTGTACGTTGTTAAGCGGGTATGAATGCGTTTTTTTTTCGTTTTTTATTTTCGTTGTATGTCCAGGGTTGTCGTGTACGGTGGTTAGACATTTTTAAGAGTTGTGTTGATACTTGATTCTATTAAGTAGAACGTTTTTTAACAAAATTACGTCGTCACATATACATCGTTATTTTTTGGCTGATGATGTTTGTTTGGAAGAGGATTCACAGAGTTATAAGAGGATGGTTCACGCAGTCGGACCAGAGTTGTTTTATTTGAGCGTCGTAGTTGGTTTATGCAATAATCGAAATAAATGTCTGTTGTGGTCGAGTTCATGAGTTTGATCCATATTGATAGTTGGTTTATTTGTTTACAACAGTCGATTTTAGTGTGCTCGGTAGTACATTAAAATATATTTCGTAGTCTTTTTTAATTTAGCGTATGGATTTTGCATTTAAAGTTTATTTTTGATGGTATTAATGTATTGTCATTCAAATGTATTTGCAGTCTATTTAATCATTTTTTAGTATTCTGCATTTTTAATTTTGTTTCATGATTTTAGGTTTTTTCGATGGCGAATTTCGTACGGATTTTGTTGAGGTTTGGTGGGTTGGTTGCTATAAAGAGGTGTTTACGATGTAATGGCTCGGTAACTTCGGTTAAGTGTTAAACCGTTGTAATACAGTAGTATACTATTATGAATACCGTATGATACTACCATTATCATTTTATTATACTATCATGAGATTATTAATGTACTAGAGTTTTTTAACTCGACATATTGGTTTGATTGTGTTATGATGTGGTTTTATGTATTTTATCAAAACCCTAGATTGAAATTATGAGATTATTAATGTACTATTTTATTGGTTATGTTGGAATACTTTACGTTGGTTTTGTTCTCAATGTTCTTGTCGTTTCAGTGGTATATTGTTTGTAACACAATTTTATATCACTACTATAACCGTAATATACTATCATAGCAGATTAATGTACTATATTGAAATTATTAATATACTATGTGGTTGAATAATACGGGATCCATAGTCGATTAACGAGATCCATAGTCGAATTAGATCAATAAGATAGTCTATTATATGATATAAGGAAAATTACCCTAATTGATTAGTATTTCAAACAAACATATTATTCAGTTTCCATATATATTATTATTTTTTCATATATATTATTATTTACCCTAATCGTTTTCATATAATAAGGAAAATTACCCTAATTGATTAGTATTTCAAACAAACATATTATTCAGTTTCCATATATATTATTATTTTTTCAATAGTCAAATAACTAAACCCATAGTCGAATTAGATACATGGGATAGTCTATTAAATGATATGAAATACTCTATTAATTTTAAAACACAAATCCGCCGCCGTCACTTCTCAAATATAGGGTTTTGATGATTCTTCAGCCCATTGTCGATTAACGAGATCCATAGTCAAATTATACCAGTGGGATAGTCTATTAAATGATATGGGATAGTCTATTAATACAGATGTAATTCGACTATGCATCTCGTTAATCAACTATGGGCCGAAGAATTATCAAAACCCTAGATTTGAGTAATCCTAGATTTGAGTAACCCTAGATTGGAGCAGTGACGGCGGCGGCGACGGTGGGCAACGACGATATCACTCCTAAATTGATTGTTACGACCTTGGATGCGGGAGCGGCGGAGGTCTTGGTCGTTTTTGGCGGTCTTGGAGGTGGAGGTGGTCGGATGTAGTGGTGGTGGAGGACTAGGCGATGGTGGAGGTGTTGCTTATGGCCAATATCGTTGTTATCGTCGTTGGCCACCGGCGACAACGGTGACGGAGGTGGCGGCGGTCGGAGGTGGAAGCGGCGAACCCGGCGGGAAAATAGGGAGGGATTTCGGAGTGCAGAAAATCGTCAATCGCCGGTGTATAAATTTCTTATTTTCTTTGGGACGTTTGCAGATTTTGATAGTGGTTTTGTGGGGATAGTGTTTTAACGGGAAAATAGAGAGGGATTTGATATTATTTCAAAAGGTAAAGTAACGGGATTTTTGGGATTTGATTGAGGGTACTTATGTAATTTAGAAAAGTTTGGGTTTTTATCAAAATGGCAAATTTAAATTTGGATCTACCCCTATTATTTGAATGCTTAAGGGGGTTATATCTAATAGACCCTTTTTAAAAAGTTCACACATAGGAAAACATCACCACACGTTTTTGGAGCGGTTGAATTGCACGTGCTGTTACTTTTCACAGAAAACTTAACACAGAAAACTTAACGGCAGCTACCTATGGACAACCACAAGGTGGTTATATGCTTATATTAATACCACAAGGGGGTTATGTGCCAAAAGGTCAAACCACAAGGGGGTTATGTGCTATTTACCCTATTTATTATTACAGACTATATATATATATATATATATATATATATATATATATATATTTGTTTTTAAAAACACAAAAATCAAAGAAGGCAGCTTGCGAGTTGTCGAATAACTAAATTTGGGCTCAAGCTCGAGCTCGAGTTCGAGCCTTTGTCGAGCGAGCTCGTCGAGTTCGCCAGCCGGCTCGGCTCGATTACCACCCCTAAAATCCCCCATGACACTTCACCACAAGCATCTCCTACCAAAAACCCTAGTCGCCGCCAACCAAGGTTCCACACTCGCAATGAAATTTTTTTTTGAAACAAATCTGAAAATTAAAAATTGAACAAAATTAATATACAAAAATAGATTACGACGAGAGGAATCCAACAGTGGGCCTGTCAAATTCCGACTGACGGAACACAAATTACTCCTCTGGCAAGACTCACGTCGAAATATGCTCCGACAGTACAACGATTGCAGAAACATATCGAGTGCTCTAGACTGAATGAAATCACCACCAAAAGAAAGAGCTCGATGAGATAAATCGAACGAAAGCTAAACCATCGAATTCTGACCACCGGAGAGAGAGTTATGAATCCAAGAAGCAACATCGCCGATTGGAGATCTATGGGGGCGGGATTTGAATCTGAGAGTTAAAGAGAAAGAGAAAGACGGATGTGGGTTGACTAGAGTTTAAAACTGATTTTAAAAGGGCATTTTAGGTATTTCAGGGTAGACAACGAGGGGTCTGTCAAATTAATTTCAAAATGAATGGGGTTTGCACCAATGTGTGATCCCCTCGATGGTTAGTTATATATATTTTGCATATAAGGGGTCACTAAAATAATCCCTTGAATATAATATATATTTGTACTTGGCTTTCATTATGATCACCTTAGGGGGAGTTGTGGCATGTTTAGTATCATTATTATATATTTTTTGATACCTTTGTTGAACATGGACTGGTATATATACCTGTTGAGTCTTCAGTAAAATATACCACTCCTGCTGGATCAAGTATTTTTGTTCGAAAATGGTAAAAATGTTAAAATATAACTTTTAGCTTTCCAAAACCAAGAAGGTTGGAGTGGCCTTATGTAAATTAGAATGTAATAAAAAAAAAATAAGGTAAACTACGGACATCATGAGGTATGGTCAAATTACGAAAAACCCACAACCGTAAAAAAAAAGGGGAGTAACCGTAATTACCCAAACATAAAGGAGTAATTGTAAAGAAAAAAATGGTTAAATTTGGTAACAATATATCAAATTTGATAAAAAGGGAAGAGTATTTGGACAAGTCATACAAGGGGCGGCACTACAAACTTTGAATAGTTGTTTGAACAAGGAGCTGTAATAATAATAAAAATAATAAAATGTAGTTGAATATGAACACAATAATAGCATCATATCAAAGTTTGAATACCAAATATACATACATGCAAAAACTCAAGCCAATGAGTTATGCATCTACTTTCCAAGCAAACGACGGGTACGCTGATTCGCACCTTTCACTCGGAAATTAATTTCCTCGACATCATCATGAACATGATCCAGAGCTTTGTTCTGCCTGCATTCGCCAAAAATTTAACAATTAACATCCATTTGGTTTAATAAATTTTGATTAAAATATGATCATCTAGATCAAGATACAATTAACCTTTCAATTTCAGATCCCATGTCAATAGCCATATTCTTTAGCTCTCCCAAAATATTACTTAAATCTACGAGGGCGTCGTCTTGTTTCACCTTTTCCACCTGTCACAAGGTAGATGCAATTAAAAATAATCACGTACGTAGAAACATGATTTAACCAGTTAAGCCAACTTATACATCAAAAAAATACACTTAATATCTATGGATTAATACAGTTGGGACCAGCCAGATTCTATTTTTTTAGCATGTTGTCTTCAATAGGAACCAGAAGAAAAAATATTATTTAAACGAGGTTATTAGTGTACCTCTACTTTCTGCAATACATTTGCGGGTTCATGAGGTGCATGTGATCGTTCGTCCTTCGGGGCCGAAGAAGTCAACCCCAATCGTTCCCTCTGCTCTAATTGGTTTCCCGTTCTATGCAGTACTGGATAATCTACGTAACCGTCGTCAACATGTTAAAACACAATTTACCAAGAAAATTCTAGATTAAAACATTATACCTTAATAAGGCAAAAACGATCACTCGTGGAGGAAATGTTGTATGAGTTGTAAAGGTTAAAATATGACGTACGTACCTTTGGTGATTGTAGGGCCGATTATTTGTCGAGTCATCTTAGGCTTCCATGTCTTGGAGAAAATTCCACCAAGACTTCCTAAAAGCTTCTCCCCCTAAAATCAGACGACAATAAATGTTCGGATTCAACAGCGCCCAATGCCCACCCAATTCCCGTGCATTTGTTGACTTGTGGTATATTAACATTTATCAGTTAATTAGTAGAATAAAAGACGTACCCGAGTAAGGTCACGGTCCATGTCAGCAGCAACCATGTGAGTTCTCGTAATTTGCTCTCCTTGTTGATGTAAATTTACTAATGTTCTAGAAGCATCTTCTCTTATGCCCTCAGCAATCTTGAGACAATTGTTGACCGTCTTAGTCGTCTCTTCAGCTTTAGAGACGGCGTATTCTTCCAGTTCTTGTAGGGGGGCCCGATTCTCGAATCCCCCACAGTCTGTGAAATCTTTCTTGTATCGATTTTCGGCTGCCGGAGAGAGATGGATTTGAGATGATGAGGTACCTTTTACATCACCGTCATCAAAAGGATTTGTGCTCAAATTTGATGCGGTTACGGGGTTTTTAATGGTTTGATTGCTATCCAACTCATCATCGTCCGAATCGAAAGGATTAGCGTACTTATTAACGGTAATCCCGTGATTAACCGACTTGTGTTTAGGTACCCCTTGTGAGAGAGAGCTCTTAAGACCAGACATTATGTAAATAGCAAAATAATGTAGGATGATTTATATGAGGCTATATGTTATTTTGCTGACAGAGTCTGAAGCTGCCCACCCCCTTTCAACATTGACACAAGCAAAGAAATAAAATCAGACCATGAGAGCAATAGCTATAAACCTTAAGCACCAAAGAGACAAATGAATTTCAAAACAGAAGTATTATGTTGACATTATATATACATACATAGAGAGAGAGAGAGAGAGAGAGAGAGAGAGAGAGAGAGAGAGAGAGAGAGAGAGAGAGAGAGAGAGATCAAAACCCACACACAAAAAATAAAAAAGGACTCAACCGGTGATCTCTAGTTCATGTGGTCAGCTAGGCATCCTATATAATTAGATTGATCAGAAGGGAAAAAAAAAAACAAGAAACTCAGAAAATAGGCAAACTCACCCAGAAACGTATACAATCTTCAAAAGAAAACTAAAATGTACGTTACTGTTTTAACTCTTGCTAAACAAACTTAACTGCATAACTGATCATAATCTAAAGACACAGAATCCCAGCTTTCTCTATTGAAAATTTACAGAAGCCCCAACACAAAGAAAAGCAATTGAAATATGTAGGAAACACAGAAAGAAATGTTTGGCATCAGCTTTACCTGAATTTCAAGAAAGATAAGAGGGATGATTTTGTATTGGGGAGAGCTCCGAGAATAACGCCTTTATTTCTTGTAAGACTATCCAGCCGATCTAGTAGAGGGATAAACAGAGGGGGAGAGAGAGAGTGGAGAGACAATTTTGAATTTTGAATTGCAATAAACAAAACAAAACCTTTTCCCCTATACGGAGATAACAATAAACAAAACAAAACTTTTCTTTTTAAGAATTGAGGTATTATTATAAAGGACAACATTCACTTTGCCCCTATAAATTTTCTAGATTCACACTTTTCCCCCTAAAATTTAAAAAACGAGATGACTCCCCTTTAAAATATTGTTCCGGTTGCACTTTGCCCCCAAAATCCTATTTTCGGTGGGCAACGTGCAAACAAAAAAAAAACATTTTAAAGATGCAGCATTCAACAAAAATAACTTTTGAAAGGAGCAACGTGCAATGAAAACAATATGTTAAGGGGTAATGTGCAACAAAAATGCGCAATTCAGTGAGTAATCCATCCGAAATTGGCTATTAGAGCAACGCGTAACAGAAATAAAAGTTTGAAGGCACACACTTTTTGAATTTTGAGGGCGGAAAGTGGCAAAATTGAAAATTTGTAGGGAGTGAAGTGCAATTTGCTCTAGATGAAGTTTTTTTTAATTGGCTATTATGTTCTTTTTATTACCCCATATTTTTAGTCAATCAATTATGTACGCACATGAATATTGGCATATACAAAAAAAAATCATAAAGCCCAAGAACAAAAATTTACAAATTTCAATATTTATATTATAAATCACCTCGGAACCAATAAAATACAAATCGAAAATATACAAATATATGCATATGTAACTACATGTTGCTGTATTAAACTATACTGAAAATAATTACATGTAACTGTAGTAAACTATAGTCATTCGTAGTTATGTTCGTTTTTTTTTACCCCATATTTTGAGTTGATTAGTTATGTACATACACGAATATTGGCTTATACAAAAGAAATTCATAAACCCCAACAAAAAAAATTTACAAATTTCAATATTTATATTATAAATCACCTCAGAACCAATAAAATACAAATAAAAAATACACAAATATATGCATATGTAACTACATGTTACTATATGTAACTAGTAATGTACTACAGTAGTAATGTATAGTAATGTACAGTAATGTATACATTCTGTTGAACACTGTAACTTGAAGCAGATGTAACTTCAACCAAAATTTTTGACACCTTGAAGGAGATGATCAATGGCTTTCATTACGCTGCAATAGCAAAATTGAAACAAAACAAATTTGTTTTAGTGCACTGCAAATTAACAAACATTGACGAAACATCAAAACACAGCTGCAAAATTCTACGAATTTCAGACCAAACCGCCAATGACTCCTCACCCCAAGCGCCTCCTACCAAAACCCTAGCCATCGCTAACCACCCAAGGTTCCGCGATCACAAATGAAAAAAATTATAAAAATAAATATGAGAATAAAAAATTAACGAAATTGCCATCAAAATATAGATCTCGACGAGACGAATCCAACGGTGGGTAGCCCGTCAGATTCCGACTGTCGGAACACAAATTTCACCTCCGACAAGACCCACCATCGTCGACATATGCACAGATTGCAGAAATAGATCTAGTTTTAAACTAAATGAAATTACCACCAAAAGAAAGAGCACGACGAGATGAATCCAATGGTAGTTAAACCATCGAATTTCGACCAATAGAGAGAGAGTAATGACTCCGGAAAGCAACTTCGCCGATTGGAGATCTATGAGGGCGACATTTGAATTTAGGAGTTGAGAGAGGAAGAGAGAGACGACTGTGAGTGGCTAGGGTTTAAAACTAATTTTAAAAGAATATTTTAGGTGTTTCAGGGTGGGCGAGGGGGTCTGTCAAATTAATATCAAAATGGAGGAGGTATGCACCAGAATGTAATTAACTTGGTGGTTAATTATATATAATTTTCGGGGTATCTAAAATAATCCATTATTAAATGAATACCGATTTCATATAATAACGGTCCACATACAAAACGTAAACGTAATGGCTACAACGAAAATCTACCAAAACTATAACGGATATATATATATATATATATATATATATATATATATATATATATATTATAAACGTGCAGGAAAATCTGAATAGTGCTTCTCAATTTATTTTTCATTTTCTTTATGCAGTTTTACCCCAAAACGGTGCCCTTTTTTCTTTATATCTACCTTTCTAAGTACATTGTCAATTTCTTTTTCGTTTTCATTTAATCAAATTTTTTTTCGGTCGGACCAAATATGTGGGCCCGCTCCCACTATTTTCCATTTCTTTTTCGTTTTGCCAGCAGCTAAAATTTGCTTAACAAAATTTGGAGAACGCGCATGCATTTATTGCCCTCATGGTCACAATGTTGTCAGCCTTCCCACTCCTTTTTTTTATCATTCCTTAAAAAAATAAGCTCACGGGAATTCATTTAAAATAGTTATTTAAAAAATATATTTATGATAATATACAATAGTTGCTAATTGCTATCTACATTTTAGTATAAACTTGATTCATTTTGAATTAACTCAAAATTATTAAAGTTTTAAGAATTAACATCTCAAATTTACTATGTTCACTCTAATTAATCAAATAACTATTCAAAATGATTAACTAATGACCATAATTTAATTTAATATTTACTATGTTTAATCTTTAAGTTTATATTTAAAAAAAAATAGTGTTATATTTAAATGAGTGTAGTTATTTTTCTTTTTTCTTTTTTTTCTTACTTATTAATACGATTTATATAAGAAAAACAAAAATCGTAACTTATAACTATGAATACGTTATGGTTCTACATTACTTCAGCTAAATAAGTTATTTCAAAGTTTATCTGCTGAAATAATTTTCCTAATTTCTTTTACATCTTAAATTTACTTTGTTATTTTAATATTTAATATTTTCCACATATTTTAATAACTAGACTTACATTGTGTGGGCCCATTTCCTCTCTCCTCCTACGCCTAACTCACTCCTCCACGCGCTTTATCTCAGCTTTCTTCACGTGCTTCCATTTAATGCATCATTTATCTGCAGCCACTTACTACGATAAAACGACGTCGTTTGGGTTCATGTTTACCTTTCCCCATGCAAACTAAAGATAATTACAGCTACATTTATTGCTTATTTCACATCTTTAAAAAGTAGACCCACCATCACATTCTTTATGTCTAATTTCTTTTTCACATCTCTCAAAAGAATTTTGAGGCTACCGTTTTTTTCAGTATCACATCAAACCACGTGGGAATAATTATGCAGAAATTCCAATAACTAATAAATTGAATCGTTAATTATCAAATAAAAATAAAAATAGATTGAATAGTTCTTTTATAATCAGTTTATACTTATTAATAAATATAAATATAAAAGTTGTTATCTTCACTACAAATTAAAACTTCTATATAATATTAAAAATATCTTATTTACGAATAAATATAAAATTATTACTAATTAAACTTCTAATAATTTATCATAAATTTATTATATGAGATATATTGCTATATTCACAACAAATTATTAAAACGTATAGGTATTAAAAATCTATATTGGCAGCTATCTATCCTCTGGGAAAAGCCCACATCATATTTTTTTATATTATATTATAATAGTTGTTTTTATTAATTGTTGTCCTTCATAGTTGTTTTTATTAATTTTAAATATTAAATTATATAATATTTTATAGGATCATCATGATATATCATAGCTTATGGTATAGACCAAATATAATTATTCATTTCTTCGTACTTCTGCTTCTCCTTCATTCGTTCAAAACAGATACCAACTCGCATTTCTGTAACAACCACCATTTCTCATAGTTTACTAAAATTCACATTTGGTGCTCTTTGTTTGAAGAATCCATTTCTAAATTTTATTTTCTGGGCTGATATTCAAAGAAATCATATTACATTTACTGTGTGTTACTTTAAGGTTATATCAAAAACTTTACTTTCTTACTTTACTTACTTTACTGTATGTTTCATTTATTTCTACAAGTTTCATTACTTTGGTTGCAAGTTTCATATGTTTAAATTTTATGGGCATCTACACTCTAACTGCAAGTTTTACAGTGTTTCATTTTTTTTTTCACCCGTTGCTCATTTAAAAGAAAGAAAAATGAGCCATACATTTAGTTGTTGAGTTGTTGTTAGATTTGTATTAGAGATAATTTTACCTATTTTATTCGGTACAACATTTTCTAAATTTAAATTTATTTGTTTTATAGATTCCTCGAAGCAACATCACATATTCACATTGATTCACTTCAACTTGGAAAGGTTTGTGTGCATATTATTTGATTATTCATAATTCCATGGGTTGTATGATATAAGCCTTTGCTCTGTTCTTTTTATAGTTTGAACTACATTATCCCATAATTATTCTATGTTTTTATTTGTTGTTAAAAATATATTATGTGTGTAATTTATGATGGATTTCATTGTCATTGTTTTTATGTGAGTCTAGAATAGTTAACCCAAGTCGAAATATTGTTGAGATATACGTATAGTCATGGATTCTTCTTCAAAGCAAAAAGAAATTCGCAATCAGAGAGCTCGTATAAGATATGTTGCAATGAGTGTTCAAGATAGAGAGAAATTGAATTCTAGAAAAAGGGAGAATTATGCACGCCGGGCACGGTCTGATATAAATGAGCCATCTGATTTGGCTCGGGCTCGTACCTTGAATGATTCATCTGTTGTGGCCAACTCCATTGGTCAAATTCATGGTGGTGAAGATGCATTTGGTGTAATACAAAGTACCGCGTGCTTGCCGACAAGATCTCAGAGAATTCCTCAAATTTATACTTCTTCTACTCCATTGCAAGAACAACCCTTTTTGCATGTACAAGCACAAAGTAAGTCATTGATTACTAAATTTCAGTTATTTAAAACTGCATACTATTTATATTTTACATTATAAAAAATCTTGCCCTCATTGCAGATGTACCAGAAAATGTGCAACAAAATTGCAACAATATTCGTCGTGTTGCAAACCGTTTTAAAAGAATGTCTGATATTGCGAAAATACCTTGGATACTTTCTATCACGCCTCCATGTTCCTACTGCGGGGCATTTCGTTTCTCTCGTGATGTTGTGGGATTTTGTTTTTCTAAAGGCCAGATTTCTTTGGTGGACCCTACTGTTTGTCCGATCTTACATTCCTTATTTACCGGGCAATCGGAAGTTGCGTGCCAATTTAGAAGACGATCTCGAACTTATAACAATGCATTTGCATTCACTTCCATGGGAATTAAAACCGATCTGCAGTCATGGTGGGCTAAAGATGGCATTTATGCTTTAAAAGTTATAGGTCAAGTCTACCATTTTATGAATCCTATTGGTGGTTCACCTAATACAAAAGATATGCTTCAGCTATTTTTCCTCGACACCTCTGAAGACTTGGATCCTCAAGTACTTCAATCAAAACAATTACGGGTTGATATTATGGACCTTCTAATTTCGGCTCTCTCAAAAAATCTATATTCCATCTTCTTTAAAAGGCTTCAGACTTGGAATGACCTCCGAAATGCGCACATTGTTATTAGATCAGATAGCAAACTAGATCAGAGAACTTATAATTTACCGACAGCCGATGAAGTGGCTGCTGTGTGGAACGATTCTGATGGTGTTCCATTGAACGTGAATGAGATATTCGTGTATACACTGATGGCGGCCACAACGATAAGGTGAAATATCGTTACGGTTGCTATGACCCGCTACAATATCCATTATTATTTCCATACGGAGAGCCAGGGTGGCATGCTGGAATAAAGAAGTTGGTGCAGACCATTTCTCCTTCGCGAAAAAGAAAGGAACCTTGTCAAGGTCAAAATACAACTGATCCTACCAATGCAATTTCGGCTGAAGCAGTTTTGGAAATGGAAGAAAACGGTACAAATAAAAATATGTTACTACTAATATAACTAGACATTCATTTATGTTTCTTATTAATAATATAATTTTATTATCAATATTATTTTTTATGTAATTTTATAAACTAACAGTAAGTTTTATATTCTTATTTACGTGCAGTTCTTCAGATAAACAAGAACTCTCGTATGAACGTATCATGTAGAGAGTTTTCGTGTTACAGAGCTCAAATGCGTGAACACGTTCCCTCTTATTTATTGCATTCAGGAAGATTGGGTCATCAATACGCAATTGATTCATACGTTAAGTTGGAGACATCTCGCTTGGATTATTATAGATGTGGCCAACTTCAACAAGAATTTCGGATCGAATCATTTCAAGGAATTACTGATTCTTTATGTATCGATGAAGAAAATGATCCCGCAAACGTCGGAAAAAAGGTTTTGCTGCCTTCTTCATTTATAGGTGGACCAAGGGACGTGAAAAAACGATATGTTAATGCTATGGCTCTCGTGCAAAGATATGGAAAACCAGATATATTCTTGACCATGACTTGCAATCCGGCTTGGAAAGAAATCAAAGATAAATTTCTTCGAAATGAAAAACCGCATGATAGGCTAGATTTAATCGCAAGGGTTTTCAAAGCAAAGCTTGAGCTCAAAGATGAAATTGTCAGAAAAAAACTTTTTGGTGAAGTTGCAGCGTATGTATATGCAATCGAGTCTCAAAAACGGGGTTTGCCTCACGCCCATTGGGTTATTATTTTGACGGACCGTCACAAAATAGTTTCATCAGATTTCTATGATGATATTATAAGTGCTGAACTACCAGATACTTCACATCCTTTTTTAAGAGAATATGTTGTTCGTCACATGATGCACGGTCCATGTGGTGATTCAAATCCATCAAACATATGTATGAGAGACGGCGTTTGTAAAAACCATTATCCTAAACAATTTTCTGAGGTCACTGTTCATGGGCGCAATTCTTATCCATGCTATAAAAGAAGAGATGATGGCAAGACAGTAGTCGTGCGCAAAGTCCGTCTGGATAACAGACACGTCGTTCCTTATTGCCCGTATCTGCTTGCAAAGTTTGATTGTCACATTAATGTCGAGATATGTTCAGATATCAAGTTAGTTAAATACTTGTACAAATACATCTACAAAGGACATGATAAGATGGCATATCACGTGGTTGGAAATAAATCTCATGGTTCATACGATGAGATTCAGGCTTTCCAAGACGGACGGTAGATATGTGCGCCTGAAGCTTATTGGAGAATCTATGCATTTCCAATGAGTGAGATACACCCTGCCGTTATAATTTTGCCAGTGCATTTGCCAAATCAGCAACCTTTGCGCTTCGGCCTCCATCAGTCCGTGGAGCAACTTCTGCAAAATCCTTTATCGTCAAAGACTATGTTAACCGAATTCTTTTGGATGAATTCCAATGATTCAAACGCAAAGCATCTGAAGCTTCTTTATAAGGAATTCCCAGAACATTTTGTCTGGGATTCTAAATTTAAAAAATGGAAGCTACAATAGAAACAAGTCATTGTTGGTAGGTTATCCACAGTGAGTCCATTTGAAGGTGAACGATATTATGAACGGTTATTGTTAATGCATGTAAGGTGTCCGCAATCTTTCGAAGATTTGAAGTCTATTGGAAATGACTTAGTTGGATCTTTTCGCGAGGCTGGTGTATTTAGAGGGTTATTGGAATCCGATGATTATATAGATAATTGTTTGGCTGAAGCAATTCATTATCAAATGCCATGCAGTTTGCGAAGACTGTTTGCGATGCTACTTGTCTACGGAGTCGTTCCCAATCTGCAAGTTCTTTGAGATAAATATTATTCTGCATTCTCTGAGGATTTCTCTAGATTTGATGGAATGTCTGAAGCTGAAATAATGAAGAAAACAATTAGAGCTATACACAATTTCCTGCTCTCTATGGACAAATCCATATCGGATTTTTCTTTGCGGTTTCCAATTTCTTATTCTTCTGTTCGTGATAAAATGAGTCGGGAGTATGAGCATGAGCAAAATTTGGAAATATCAAATGAAGATTTGCTTTCAAGTCATGCATTAAATGAAGATCAACGGATAGCTTTCGATATGAAAATTAACTCCAATGAAGGTGGTGTTTTCTTTGTAGATGGGCCTGGTGGAACCGGAAAAACCTTTGTGTACCGTGCATTATTGGCATATGTGCATTCTAAAGGAAATATTGCTTTAGTTGTGGCTACTTCAGGAGTAGCAGTTTCTTTGTTACCAGGTGGGCGAACAGCTCATTCCAGATTTAAGCTTCCATTTGATCTTCAAGAAAATCAATTGGTAACATCAGCAAACAATGCAGCCTTGCTAAAATGATAATAAATGCAAAACTTGTGGTGTGGGATGAGGCCTCAATGGCAAATCGTCATTCTATTGAAGCTCTTGATGAATTACTTCGGGACTTGATGTCTGATGACTAACCTTTTGGGGGGAAGTGATTATATTTGGTGGTGAATTTAGGCAAACTTTACCTATAGTTCCTGGAGGATCAAGGGAATCCATGATTGCGGCTAGAATTGTCAGTTCAGTGATCTGGCCAAATGTTACAAAGATTAGACTACAAGAAAACATGCGTGCTAAAGAATATCCTTGTTTTGGGTCGTTTTTAATGCGAATTGGCGATGGTGATGAGCCTTTCGTATATGAAAACAACATTACCATCCCCCAAAATACGCTTATCCCTTTTGTCGATACAAAGACTTCTCTTAATATGTTGATAAGTAGTGTCTTTCCCAGTTTCGATTTGTTCCACACAGATCATTATAAATTACTTAATAGGGCAATTTTGACTCCTAAAAACGAATGTGTTGAAGAAATAAATGATCTATTAATAGATAATTTCCCTGGAACTCTAAGGGAGTATGTTAGTTATAATAAGACAATAGATTCAAACCAACAAGGAGAATACGAAAACTATTTGAATAGTATTTTCGTAAGTGGCCTTCCCCCTCACATTTTGAGGTTAAAGAAGAATTGTCCGATTATGTTATTGAGGAATTTAGATCCTATTGAAGGCCTTTGTAATGGAACACGATTAATATGTCGAGAATTAGGGGAGAATTTTATTGGAGCAGAAATAGCAGTAGGTGATTTTAAAGTCTTTTGATAAAAAAAAGTCACGTGTTCATACCAAGGATTCCTTTAGAGTCTTCTAATAAAAAAAAGTGTCTGATTCCTTTTAAAAGGATGCAATTTCCCGTTAGACCATGTTTTGTTATGACTATAAATAAAGCTCAAGGTCAAGCACTTGATTTTGTTGGAGTTTACCTATGAGAGCCAGTTCTCACATGGGCAACTTTATGTTGCACTGTCAAGAGCTAGATCAGCTGATGCAGGTAAAATCTTGATTCAACCATCATGTGAAAAAGCACTTGTACCTGTACAATATACGAAGAATATAGTTTACAATGAAATTTACAATCTAGCTGAAGGCCATCTTTATACAGAATAATTTACTGTTATAATGAAATTATATTGATAACTTATGAGTTTTTAAATACTTTCACGGTTTTTAACGTTTTGTACACATTGTTTTGTACAACATTAGTAATATTTGGCTAATTTGTTTTGTGCAGAATGACTTCAGTTGTTTAGATCGGATCCAAGACGTCTTGCCAAGTATTCCTCGTTGGAGCATAAAAGTAGTGGTACATGACATATCAAAACCACAACAGTCGTACTCAAGTCCCAAACGTTACCAGAGGATTGTTTTTGCGGATGGAACAGTAAGTTCTTATTATGTCTTACTATCATAATACCAATTAAATATAACTTCAAGAAAAATAATTGCAATACTAAATTATTTTAATTTGATTGTTTAAAACAGGGACAAAAGGCTATGGCTACTATATTTGATAATGATATTTCAAAGTTCGAAAAAAATTCGTACTACTTGAGAAATATTCCAATGCTAAAATTACCCCTCTCGCTGAAAAGTATAATAAATTTGGATATCTATATCAATGGATCATAACTGCAAGAACTGCAATTAGTCGCGAGATAGGACATGCTATCCCTAGATCAGCAATGAATCTAAATTTTGCGTCAATTGGTCAGTTGAAGAGCAGCACACAAAATGATGAATTGAAAGGTATAGACGACATTCTCATTTTTTTTTTATAAAATGTGATAAATTCCTTGCATTGCTATGTGTTATTTTTTTTTATTCTACTTCAAAACAGATTTTCTTGTCATAGTTATTGAGAAACGGGCGATGCGAACTATAGTAGCTTCTGGGAAACAACACATTGTTCGTGATTTTGCCGTCATCAACCAAGAGCACCTAAATAATTATTATGTCAATATTTTATTTTTTTAATTATTTAATATTACACTTTTTTTTAATAATATGTTTCAATATTGAATTATTTCAGCAAAAAGCCAGTAATTTTAACCCTATGGAATAGTGTAGCTGAGACGGAAGGAAAGATAATCGAGGAGGCAGAAGAAAATATGTCAATCATAAGAGCAACACGACTCTCTGTTTCTTCGTACTATGGTACATAAAAAAATATTTTGCATAATACATATAATTTTGACTCCATAAAATTTTAATATATTCCAAGGCTATAATGACGTACTTATTTCTATTGTAATAATGTCTCTCTCTTGCATCAACTCCAACAACAGCTATAACGGTGGATCCCCAGATTGTTGAAGCTCAAAACATGAAAAATTGGTACAAGTACTTATTTGTATTTTTAACACATGGAGGTTAGATACATTGTACAATTTTGTTATAATTAGAAACTCATTTAAAATAATAAATTGTAGGCGTGCAAATAACGAAACAATAATATATGATGCCTTAGCCAGCAAGGAATATCTATTTCACGAAGACTCCTTTCACGCAACTATTGAAAAATGAATTTACCCCTTGATCGATGTGGTAGCTCTGAAACAAGTAATTTATTCGTTAAACATTTTTACTATTTTAAATATGCTATTACGTGTTTTCTGACAAATCTTATTCACACAGAAAGACAAATTTGTGGTTCGGGTCAAAGCTAAAATAATAGACTATGATCAAAAGTTTTTCTACATGGCATGCAATCAATGCTTTTCTGGTGTCGATGCAGAGCTAAACCATTCATATACATGTGCAAGTTGCAAGGAAGATGCTCTTGCAAAGCCGAGGTATAATTACAACAAATAAATACTAATTGAAAAAACATAGTAATTTCATCTTAGTTATATTATATATATGTATAATTCAGGGCAAATCTTTTCCTCAATATTTATGATGGTAGTGGAGAACTTGATGTCATTGTCTTTGGGGATGCCAAAATACTTCAAGTCAACTCCACAATGAGCATGGAGATGTACAATGCGGTATGCAATAAAAAATGGTTGCATGAAAGTAAGTTGGTTGAAATACATTTTCTTTTTTTATGATCTGATGATTTTAATCATGCAGGGTGATAGTACATATATAAACAAAACTAAACTTTGAAATGGCTGGAGAAACATTTTTTATGAAGCTAAAGAAAAAAGAAAATGTCATGAGAAATGTTTCTCAAACTCAATATCTTGTTATTAGCTTACAATTGGAAAAATGATATGAACAAGCAACCCCTTCACATGGATTCACCCGCAACTAATGATTTCCTTAATGATTCTGGGACTCCTAAGAAAACAATTGTTGCTAGAAAGCTTTTTGATGAAGGTAAGTTAATACGTATATGATTCAGTGACTTTCCTATTCTCTCTTTTAGTTTTTCGATTCAACTATTTAGGCTACTTTTTGTCGTATCTCTTTCATAGATATTGTTGATCAATCATTGCCCGTCGAAGATGATTGTGGAACATCTACCAGCAAAGATCTATAACTTAGACTGCTGGTTACAGCCGTAGAACAAATCAATATTAGGCAGCATTTTTGTACGTATTGCCATGTAATTTTAGTATCATTCCTCTATTAATTATATCAACTTTTTGAATTGAATATCTCTGTATAAAACTAGAACTCAAAACTTCTTTTGTGGTTGCTTACAACATATGGCAATATCTTAAGCAATTTATGTAATATGCTACGTCAAACTATGTTTATTCTATTGTATTGTCTATTTGCATTAAATTAACTATATGATATTGAATATAATTGACCGTCAAAATATATAACAAATTGTGAAATTTCATATCTACCGGGCATTACGTACTGCGCATAGCGCGGTTCGACTCCCCTAGTATATATATATATATATATATATATATATATATATATATAAAATAGATATTAGATAATTAAATATTTTATTAAAAATACTAATGGTGTGAATATTATTAATTGATCAATATTAGATAATTAAATATTTTATTAAAAATACTAATGGTGTGAATATTATTAATTGATCAATATTAACTAGTTTTAATATTTAATATGGAACTTGTATATATATGTGTATATACGGTTATGTATATATGTATAAATACACACACTAATTAATATAATATAATATTATACACAATATAATATAATATAAATATATATGTATAGAGAGAGAAAGTGCAGCAAAAAATAGTGTATTGTATTACTTTGCACACATTGCTATTTATAGGCTTTTGCCCAATTACAATTAGACATTTGTCAACACTAGGAAAAGCAAAGGACACCTATTTCTACACTTGTCAACACTAGCCTTTTCTCCTATCTTGTGTCTACACTTGGCACATAATTGTGTTGAGTCCATTATATTATAATACTCCCCCTTGGATGAAACACATTCAATACATATAGATTTTAAAATGAGTAAAAAATTTATGCCTCATTAAAACCTTAAGTCGGAAAACCCATTGGGACAAAATCTATCAGAAGGAAAAAGAGTGCATTACTCAAATCTGAAGTCGTGTGCATAAGCTGCCTCATTAAAAACCTCAAGCTGGAAAAACCCAATGGGATAAAAACCAGACATAAGGGAAAAAGAGTACAGCGCACTATCGCTCCCCCTGAAAACGAGCTATAAAATTTCCCAAAATAATTGTCAATCTTGATTTACCTTGACTCGTCTCATACCAATGTCGTATACCAATTTTTGAAATGTAGATATTGGTAATGATTTGGTAAACAAATCGGCAAGGATGTGACATGAACGAATTTGTTGAACATCTATTTCTCCACTTTTCTGAAGTTCGTGCGTATGGAAAAATTTTGGTGAGATATGCTTGGTCTTATCTCCTTTTATATATCCACCCCTTATTTGTGCTATACAAGCAGCACTATCTTCATAGATAATAGTGGGCCTTTCTGTAACTGGATTTAATTGACATGTATTTTTTATATGTGCTATAACTGATCTTAGCCAAACACATTCTCTGCCAGCCTCATAAAGGGCTATATTTTCAGAGTGATTTGAAGAAGTAGCTACCAATGTCTGTTTGGTGGAACGCCAAGATATAGCTGTACCGTTATAACAAAATAAATATCCGGTTTGAGAGCGAGCTTTATGTGGATCAGATCAATATCCGGCATCGGCATAACCAATTAATCCCGAGTTTGGAGATTTCTTTGAATATAATAATCCCAAATTTGTAGTACCACGAAGGTAACGGAAAATATGCTTTATGCCATTCCAGTGTCTACGGGTTGGTTCAGAACTATATCTAGCAAGCACATTTACTGCAAAAGAGATATCTGGTCTGGTACATTGTGCTAGATATAATAATGCTCCGATTGCATTAAGATATGGTACTTCTGGACAAAAAATTTCTTCATCGGGTCCTTTAGGTCTAAAGGGATCCTTTTTTGGATCTAGAATGCGTACGACCATAGGTGTACTTAAGGGATGAGCACTCTCCATATTAAATCTTTTGAGTAATCTCTGAGTGTATGCTGATTGATGAATAAGTATGCCGTCGTTTCTATGCTCAAGCTCGAGATCAAGACATAGTTTAGTTTTTCCTAGATCTTTGACCTCAAATTACTTCTTTAGATATTCAGCAGCATTCTGTAGCTCTTCAGGGGTGCCAATTAGGTTTATATCACCTACATAAACCGCAATAATAGCAAATCCGGATTCAGATTTTTTGATAAACACGCATGGGCAAATTTGATCATTTTTATAACCTTCCTTGATAAGGTATTCACTCAATCTATGATACCACATGCGACCGGATTGCTTAAGACCATACAATGATCTCTGTAATTTGACTGAGTACAACTCACGAGGAGTATTGGGTGTACTTATTTTAAATTCATCGGGAATTTTCATATAAATATCAGAATCTAATGAACTGTATAGATATGTCGTTACTACGTCCATTAAACGTATGTCTAATTTCTCTTGGACAACCATACTAATAAGGAAACGAAAAGTGATTGTATCCATTACTGGTGAATAGGTTTCATCATAATCAATTCCAGGTCGTTGAGAAAATCCTTGAGCTACAAGGCGAGCTTTATATCTTACAATCTCATTGTTCTCATTTCTCTTACGGATGAATACCCACTTGTATCCGACGGGCTTTATATTATCCGGAGTCTGAATAATTGGCCCGAATACATCTCGTTTCTCTTAAGAAGATAATTCAGATTTTATGGCTTCTTGCCATTTAGGCCAATCTTTTCTCTGGCGACATTCTATTACTGAACGTGGTTCACTATCGTAATCATCATATATGATTTCTTGAGCAACCGAGAATGCAAAAATATTATCAATGCTTATATTCTTTCTATTCCATATTTCATTGTAATAACTTATGGAATTCTCGGTGTTCCCGGGATTTAAAATTTCTTTTTCTGAAGTATAAGGCTCTACAGATTCATCTGGAGCTTGCTCACTAGGACCCACTTGATTAGTGGTTTCGTCTAACTTTCCTTTTCTTTTTCGAGGAATATAGTCCTTTGAACCAATTGGTCTACCCCGTTTTTGTCTTGGGGGACCATCATCCACTTTTTCATTTTCATTGAGAATATTAATTCTAGCTGGAGCATTTACAGCTGGAATATGGGACTTTGTGACTCTACTAGCATCATTAAATGCATCAGGGAGTCTATTGGCAATGTTTTGTAGATGGATGATTCTATTGACCTCATTTTCGCATTCAGAGGTACGAGGGTCGAGATGAGACAAACGTTGTTCATACCATGTAAGATCTTTGGTTGGTTTTGATTTATCATTATTTGGGACGTCTTTGTCCTTACCAATCGTTGGTAATATTGTCTCATCAAAATGACAATCCGCAAATCTAGCGGTGAATAAATCACCCGTCATTGGTTCCAGGAACCTGATAATTGACGGTGAATCGAAACCAACGTAAATGCCAAGTCGGCGTTGGGGACCCATTTTTGTCCTCTGAGGAGGAGGAATTGGCACATGTACAGTGCATCCAAATGTGCGTAGGTGCGAAATATTTGGTTCAAATCCCAATGTCAGTTGCATTGGGGAATGCATGTGATAAGCCGTCGGGCGTAATCTTATTAATGCTGATGCATGTAATACCGCATGGCCCCATGCTACATTAGTGAGCTTAGATCTCATCAACAAGGTACGAGCAATAATTTGGATTCGTTTAATCATAGATTCTGCCAATCCGTTCTGAGTATGAACGTATGGTACTGGGTGCTCGACGTTAATTCCCAGTGCTACACAATAATCATCAAAAGTTTTTGATGTAAATTCTCCGGCATTATCCATCCTTATACTTTTGATAGGATAATCAGGGAAATGTGCACGGAGTTTAATAATTTGTGCTAGCTGACGTGCAAAAGCTATGTT
This sequence comes from Erythranthe guttata, assembly GCF_000504015.1. The sequence goes on along the minus strand of NW_012193895.1, from coordinate 90,071 downwards.
ATGTGTGGATAACAAACACACATGTGACCATCTGCAAGATGTGTCCACTAAAACCATAAAATATCTAAATGGTCCACTTGCAGGATGTATTGGTCCACAAATATCGCCATGAATTCTTTGTAAAAATGATGGTGATTCATAACCAACTTTTTCAGTAGAAGGTATTATAATGAGTTTTCCCCTTGACCAAGATTCAAAGAAATAATCTTTTGACATCAACATTTTTGTATTATTTAATGGATGTCCTTTAGTATGTTCTGCAATTCTACGCATCATCGTTGTTCCTGGGTGACCTAGTCGATCATGCCATAACCCAAATATATTAGGATTAACCAGTTTCCATGACATAGTGGCGTATGATTCAAAGGCACGAATTGGGACACGATACACTCCAGAAGTCGTTGCTTCAAATTTTTCATGAATAGTCTTTTTATTCATATCATACGATGTGATACATATATATTCCTTGGAATATTCGAAAAGAGTTTCTAAGTGATACCCATTATGCCTCACATCTTTAAAACTCAATAAATTTCTTTTTGATTTAGTGGATAATAATGCATTTTCGATGTGTAGCGTGGTACCATTAGGTAATACAAGTGTTGCATTCCCGGAGCCATCTATAATTTCAACAGGACCTGATATGGTTTTAACTTGTGCTTTGCACATTGTCATACTCAAGAAATATATTTTATTAGACAGAATTGTGTGCGTTGTTGCACTATCAAGTAGACAATAATCCCTTTTGTCGATACTTCCCATGATATCCTGATTAAATAATATAAATTTAATGCTTACATCATAACATTATGTCCGAATGATAATAATAAGTACAATATATTATTTGGAATACCAAAATACAAGTTCGACCTTGGGAATGTATCATCCAAGGGAAATTACACATGTACATATATTTTATTTATAATACAAAATATCTAAACCTCGGGAATTATACTTCCGAGGTAAGACTATATACCGTATATACAACATATTTCAAAATAACTATTAAACTAATAGTATTTGATCATCGATCAATCGATATCCATAAGAAAATCTTGCAACTCAAGAGACTTTGCATCATGAATAGGAGCTTGATCAGACATGATTTCAGTTGTGTTGGCCTCAAGAAGAACATTTGGTTTTTCTGTTTCTATTGCATGCGTCTGGATGCTCTTTCCTTTATTCTTCTTTGAACTTTGGTATAGATCTACAAAGTGTTGGGCAGTCCTGCAAACTTTGGCCCAGTGTCTATTCATCCCACATCTGTTGCAAATACTCTCAACATGCTTTTCTTTGTCACGATTTCCATGACCGAGTTGTCTTCGTTTAGCCATATAATTATTTTTGTGGAAATATTCACGTCCACCTAGGAGATTTCCATGATTATCTCGACGTTGACCATTGTGCCAATTGTTATTACGTGCACCACGCCAGAATTTTCGGCCACGACCTTTGAAACGGTTCGTTTTTTTATTAGCATGTGCTTCTGGCACTCCTTGAGACCCACTGGGTCGCAAATCGTGATTTTTCAATAACAACTCATTAGTCTTTTGAGCGGTAAGAAGGACAGAGATTAACTCTGAATATGTTCTAAACTGGCGTTATCTATACTGCTGTTGGAGTACAAGATTTGAAGCATGCATGGTAGAAAAAAGTTTTCTCTAATTTATCAAATTCTTGCAGTTTTATACCCCATAGTGCTAGACGAGACTCAATCTTAAATAATGCTGAATTATAATCCGCAACGGATTTAAAGTCTTGCAGTCTTAAATGCTGCCACTCATATTGAGCTTGTGGTAGGATTACTGTTTTCGTGTGATCAAATCTCTCCTTGAGTTTTTGCCATATTTCTGATGGTCTTTCTAATTGTATATACTCATCTTTCAGATCCTCAGAAAGATGATGGCGTATAAAAATCATAGCATTTGCCTCATCTTTCCGATTTGCCTCCTTGATATCTACACACTCCAATGTTTTTAAAAGATCTAATCCTTGGAGGTGTAATTTCATATCCAAGCACCAGGATAAATAATTATTCTCACTAACATCGAGGATCTGAAATTTTTGTTTCTCGATTCTAGCCATTATATAGAGTAGTGTAACTAAAAAATATAAAGAGAATAAAATTTTAATTATTACAAACCTTTGGTATATTTGAGCAGAACCTCGTGCTGATAACGTGTTGCAAAATAGATATTAGATAATTAAATATTTTATTAAAACTACTAATGGTGTGAATATTATTAATTAATCAATATTAACTAGTTTTAATATTTAATATGGAACTTGTATATATATGTGTATATACGGTTATGTATATATGTATAAATACACACACTAATTAATATAATATAATATTATACACAATATAATATAATATAAGTATATATGTATAGAGAGAGAAAGTGCAGCCAAAAATAGTGTATTTTATTACTTTGCACACATTGCTATTTATAGGCTTTTTGCCCAATTACAATTAGACATTTGTCAACACTAGGAAAAGCAAAGGACACCTATTTCTACACTTGTCAACACTAGCTTTTTCTCCTATCTTGTGTCTACACTTGGCACATAATTGTGTTGAGTCCATTATATTATATATATATAATCATTTACATGCGTGATTTCAGTATCAGACTTTAAACATAGGGGATACCCACAAAAATCTAGTGGATCGGATTTTTTTGACATAAAAATATTACATGTAGTTATTTTCAGTACTGTAAACATATTAATTTTACAAAAATAATTAAAAACAAAACTAAAAAAATTAAAAAAATATAAATATAAATTATTTTTTTAATTAAAAATAATAAAAAATATATAAAATAAACAAACAGGTTTAAAAAATAATAATAATATTAAATATATCAGCGAAAGTGCTAAATGCAGAACCAGAAATGTTGAACGCAGTTTGGCTGAAAATTACATATAAGGGTATTATAGTACTTTCGCCTTTCCAATGAGGTATGTCAAATGATGATTTTGGCTTGAGTTTATCCTTAGATTATTTGGTACCTAGGGGGTATATAAAATAAACTCTTTAATAAATTGTATGTAAGCTGCGGCTATATCCAATATTAATTTCACTTGTGCAAGACCAAATTGAAGAAAAATTCCAAAAGATTCTATTTTATTAAGATAAATTAACACATATACCCATAAACTAAATTGGCTTTTGTTTGCTCATGCAAGATCAAATAACAAATAATGAAAACAAAATGTAGAATAAAAAAAAAAAAAGGGAGAAGACCCAGCCCCTCCCTGTGAAACCCTTCTCGTCGTCACAGCAGCGCCGCCCAAGCCCCGCCGCCGCCAGCCCTGCCGCTCACAACCATGAGCGACCTAAATCCGCCCAAAAATGCTTCAAAAAAGTTAATTTCTCATTTTAGTTCAACCTTAAGAAAAAGAAGAAAAATAAATAAATTTGAAACTAGTAAAAATCGACCCCAAGGTGTCGAAAAACTATGCTAGAAATCGACACTTAAGCGTCGAAAAATAGACCCAAAAAATTCGACATCAACAGTTGGTAGAATTTGTTAGGTAAAAATCGACACTGTGATGTCGAGTTTACAGCAGAAAAGTCGAGATTGTGAAATGTCGAATTTGCTACTACAAAATCGACATGGCATTGTCTATTTTTACGTATCGAATTCGACCTGTACATGTCGACCGCGTCTGTCGGGTGTTTTTTTTGGAAAAATGATATTCTAGCTAAAAAACACATAACTGCATACATTCTTGGGTTCTTCCACAGTAGAATATTCTATTTTGATGTCTTCTGACTCCATACTTGCCATCTTTAATTTGTAAGAGTTGTTGAGTTTTGATGATTTTGAATGTTTAGGTTTTGTGGGTTTATGCAGGAGGAAGGAGAAAGGTTTTGTGGGTTTAAAATATGAAGAAGATAAGAGTTGGTCTTGTGGTTTTGTGATAGGATTTTTTGTGTTTTTGAGTTTTTGGGTATTGCATATTTGGATTTTTCTATTTTTTAACAAGTAAGGGTATTGTAGTATTTATACATTGAAAAAATCTAATTTTGTCTTGCACAAGTGAAATTAGTATTGCATATTGCCGCAACCTTATATATAACCATATAATTCGTTAAATTAACTAATAGGTATGTTATAAATTGACTTGTAGTTGCATGCATCATATTTTGAAAGAGGAAATTTGCTAGATGGATAAAGGCATAGGTGTTTGACCAAAAAAAATAATATAAATAAAATAAAATAATTAGTATATAGACATAAACACTCTCAATTAATTAAGAAAACAAATCTCATATATCACTCTCTCTCTCTCCAATCTCACGTTTCTCTCACCATATATATAGTCCATCATCTCTCTCTCCTTGTATCTCATTTCTCTCTCTCTCTCTCTCTCTCTCTCTCTCTCTCTCTCTCTCTCTCTCTCTCTCTCTCTCTCTCTCTCTCTCTCTCGTGCTTCTCATTTTTTCTTTCTTTCTTTTTCTTTATTTTTTTTTGATGAAGAAATATTATAGAGAAGGAAAAAATAAAAAGGAATCTTTTTAGATTATGAGATAACTTTTTGGTGAAAGAATCAACGGGGACAACAAACATGCACTCCCCCTTCCAAAAAAAGAAAATCAGAAATCTAAAATCCTAGCCAAAATTTGCATTGTGTCTTCCGTATGTGGAACCTTCCCATCGTTTGTTGTTAGCAATTTCCGTTTGCAGGTTGGTTTAACTTCGTTTATTGATTGAAGAATTGCGTTTGGTGTTGAGATTCAATTCCTTCGGTTTACAATTTGCAAGGTATGTCTTAAGTTACATTATACAAACACTTTGTTTAATGTTTTTGATGTTTGCAATGTGTTCCATAAACAATTTTTTTGTTGATGTTTTTAATGATGTTGATTTTTTTTTTTTTGAGTTTGATGTTTGCATTTGGCGAAGTCATAGGTAGTTTATTTCTTGCCATTCAATAATGCAAGTTATGCTGATTTTTTTTCTTCAGTTTGCTGTTTGCATTTGGAGAAGTAATGGGTAGTTTTTTGTATGCAATTCAATAATGCAAATTTTGGATTTTTTTTTTCATTTTGATGTTTGCATTTGTGGAAATCATAGGTATTTTGTTGTTTGCAATTCAATTATACAAATTCTAATTTTCAATTTGCTATTTGCGATTCACAGAGTCATATGTGTCGCATTTCACGGAGTCATAGACAGCGGTGGCGCGGCGGCGGTGGCGTTTTTAGAGTATGAGTTTGTAAAATAAATAGTATATTTTTTTACGAATTAATTTAATTTTCTTAGTTAATATTTGGAAGAGAGATGTTTGGGAATTTGTTTTGATAGAGAGATTTTGGGGGATTTAATTTGATTTGACTAAAGATATTTTTGGCACAATAAATATTATTAATTTATTAAAACATGGAGATTTTGACTTGGATCTATACACATAAATTATAATATTGAGGGACCTATAGCAAATTGCTCCAATTTGAAATTGAAAATGTGAGAAAGAGATTAGAAAAAAATCTTTTAAGGGTAAATTGTCAAATCCGAAGGAAGATGAAGTCCTTCCTTACTTTGAATTTTTCCATGAGACGCTAGCTTATAGGCAAGATGATTACCGATTCTTTTAATAAATTGCAAATCGCAAAATATAAACGATGAAGCTATTGCTACGACATCGTAGATAAAAGCTCCAAAAGGTGCAAATTCATGATCTTCATCTTTAAAAGTGTTGATAACCTCTAAGCAATCCCCTTCAAGAATAATCGAGCTCCAGCTGTGAGAACGAGCCATGTTTAGCACTTCGAGATCAACGTGAGCTTCCTCTTCCACCGCCCACGGTCGCATTTTAAAGCTTCACACCGACCAACCCGCGCATCGTACGTCACTGTCTCGTACAACTGAAGCCACGTTATAAATGTCCCTTAATGATATTAACTGCTTTGCACGTTGCCCCATTAAAATTGTTATTTTTGTTTTACGTGTTGTCTCTTTAAAATGTAATTTTGTTTTGTTACCCACCAAAGATTGGATTTTTGGGAAAAGTGCAACCAAAACCATATTTTACAGGGGTCGTCTCATTTTTTAAATTTTAGGAGGGAAAGTGTACGTCTGAAAAATTATAGGGCCCAAGGGCATTTGTTGTCCTTGATGATAAAATTCAATTCGACTCTTAACAAGAATTTTTCATTTGTTTATTGTTTTCTCCGTATGGGACTAAATCCAATTCAAAATTCTTTTCAACTCTCTCTCCCTCTGTTTATCCTATACGATCTCTCCCCAATACAAACACCAAGGACTCAATTCCAGTGAGTAACTCATCGGAATTAGGCTATCAACGAAATGTGCACCAAAAGTAATATTTTGAAGGGGGAAACTTTTTTTCCTTTTTTAGGGGGGGGGGTGGGGGTTGAGAAATTAGAAATTTATAGGGGGTTGAAGTGCAATTTACCAGACTTAGTTTTTCTTATTGGCCTTATATAATGTCTTTATGGCAAAATAATTTGATCCACTAGCTATTTGTTATTACTGATACGCAACAATTCTCTCTCTCTCTCTCTCTCTCTCTCTCTCTCTCTCTCTCTCTCTCTCTCTCTCTCTCTCTCTCTCTCTCTCTCTCTCTCTCTCTCTCTCTCTCTCTCTGAGGCTCCTTTTTCTCTCTTTATGAGAGGCTTTCTTTCATGATTTTCTGGTGACGTTAATCCATGATCTCCCCTGTCTTGAATTCTCTGAATTTTTCTATCATTCAAAGATGACTTGAGCATTAGAGGATTTTCGGGGGACCGATCCTAGACCCCAAACATTTTTTTTATGATGGAGGTGGTGCCCATGCGAGGAATCAAGAAGTGCGAGGGAGGAATTGCAAAACGTGAAGTGGAACCGTACCACATCATTTTGGCGCCGTCTGTGGAAAAACACTACCTGGTCATTGAGAATGGAGTTCCACTCATCGAGAACATGTGAGATTGGCAATGGTGGAAGAGCAAAAGAAGTATCACTTCAAAATCCAACTTGCAAAGAAAAGATTAGAGGCCACCTCTCCCCTATCTTTTCAACACGTGAATCACCAAGTGATCACTCGATTAGTACACTGCCCCCACTGTACTGAAGGAAAGACCCTCAAAGGAAGTTGAACACTCCAGAAAATTCGGTAGAGATATTACAGGCTCAACCTCAAAGTCAGTGTAGAAATCAAGCTCAGTCCTCAAAAGGTTAATTGTTCCTCCAGAACAAGCGTCAACTCAAATTTGCGGAGAGTCCCTGATCACATTGACAAGTCCTCCAATTGCACGCCCTCTAGCTGCCACCGGCTTCTCATCGAACAACTTTTCATGCACTGCACTCATTCTATAGTTTGTCATCTCTTTGCAGGTTGACACGCTTTGAATTGTCATTACTGAAGCTGTGACATCCACAAAGTAGCCGCCGTACAAGCCGACTGTTGGGCTAAAATACTAACACGCAAGTGCATGTATCTCTAAAGTAAAAGTGTCCTCAAAAGAGTTAAATTTCAATCCCACGTGAATACTCAAATTATCTAATCCTAAGTTACGAATTCTACCAACTATATTCGTATCCAGCAATTCAAAGGTTGTCAAGTTTTACGATCTAAATAAATAAACTATCTATGAAAGCAAATCAATAAATACGATAAAATATCAATAAAAACAAACCTAAAATTTTATCTTTCCCCTATGCTAGACTTGCTCATCCAAACCCTTTAGTTATGTAATATACGATTCTTGATGATTAACCTGAGACACATATTAATTATAACCCGCTTTCGCATGTAGTATAATTCTATTATTCAAAACCAAATTAATAGATGTCTATGCAATCCGATTATGAATAAAGCATTAAAGCATAAGTCTCAACAATTGTTATCTAAGGTGAATATTTGTCAGTCTACGATACAACATTCAATTAACACTTTAATCGGTGAAAACTACTCGAAGGTTTTTCTACTTAACGTCTAATTATCAAAATAGAATTGTCGAGTCAATTCCAATAATCATAGATAAAGAACATAAATTGATCAGATTAATGCACTAACAATCATAATAAGTAAACGAAATCATAATTGCATAATCTCAGGAAAACAGGATCACAATCCCGACATAGGGTTCCAATAAAATCTTATATAAAAACTTAGCTGCTCATGTATTTTACGAAAAACAACATACAAATATAATAGAACATAGATCTAAAAGAATAGAAGAAGAATAAAAACTATGTTGGAGATTTTTCAGATCTCCGCCTTGTTCTTAGCCACCTTCTTGTTCTTCTCTACAAAATTTGGTCCAAAAAGCTCCTCTTTCTTCTCTTGGAAACTCCCTCTTTCTACCTAAACTTGTAGCCCAAGTTTCCAAGTTTCAGCAAAATTCTGCATATAACACTTCTCGAACCGCGGTATAAGATTTGTAATAAAAAGTCATACAGCAGTCTGAGAGTCCAGATTCTTGTTGATTCACTATCTCAGACCGCGGTATGAGATTTATACTATAAAGTCATACCGCCCTCTGAGACAACAGTAGTTTCGCTTCCTTTTCTTTTCTTCTTAGACTGAGGTTTGAGACTTCTCCATGATTATGAGACTGAGGTCCCATAGGGTAGTAACTACTTTTTTTTTATCGTTTTTTACCTGTTTTTTATCGTTTCCTCCTCAAGATGCCCAAATCTTCAATTTGTACCTAAAATACGATAACCAAGTCATTAAGCACCATTATATCAATAAAATTCAACAAAAATCCGCGTAAGAAAGTATAAATTGAGTATAAAATATATACTCAACACACCCCAAACTTGAACTTTTGCTTGTCATCAAGAAAGTACTAGAAACTTTCAAAGCAACCCAAGCAACAAATGCACCTCATCACATAGATCAATGGTCAACTTTACATTTTCAGAACTTGCAATTATCAAGACATTTCTAAAAAAATTACAAGCTCGCACTTCAAAGATACTTATTCACTTACCCTTGCTAAAAACCACGAACCATGCTATCGCTTCAAGTATTCAATATTTGTAATCTAAAAAATGGAGAAAGTTTATGCTTACATAATAATGTTCGACTCTAAAGACTCACCAAATTTATTTACTCTGTTAATATCAAATAATTGAGCTATTGGGATCATTATGAGTTTTTGACTTTCAAATGTTGGTCTTTTAGTACAAGGTAAAAAATATGGGTAAAAGTAGCTACTCTTCTCCTTTCGATCTCACAACTAATAACTATGAGTTGCATTGAAGGAATTTTTAGCTCTCATTCTTGACTCGAGGCATTTTTGCCGAGATTTGACTTTCGGAAGTATTGCTTCACCTATAAGGACGTTTTACCTAACTTGATTCTCAAGAGTTCACTCCACTTTTGCTCTTAAGGTGATGGTTCGAGATTTTCTTTTGAAATCTTGCTCAAATCTTTCCCTTCTATTTCTTCTCTTTTTTTTTTATATCTAGCACACTCCAACGGATATATCCAAGAAATATCCACCTATTCTACCCGTTTAAACATGGCTAAATGAAAGAACACCGTTTCTTCAAATCTCAATCAAGGTTCTACGGATAAATAAATTAAATGGGTAGGCTTGAAAGGCTCAAATGGTTCAAAGAAGGCCCAAAATCACTTCCCAAATTACTGAACAACTCAATACTTCGCATGCGTTGGGCTTGAAAATTCCTGAGGTGAATCCTAAAACAGAACATCATATGATATAACATAAATTAATTCTAATTTTAAAACAAAAAACTTTCAAAAAAAACAAGGCATAGTTGATGGTTAATAACAATGACTCATTCCTAAGACACTTTGAATCGAAAACTCACCAAAAAATGATCATATTCAAGACAAAACAGGCAATTTCATCATTAATTTGACCATCTTTCATCATCATGACAACCGATGCATTCATCTTAACCATTTTATTTTTCATAAAAGCAACAATAAACAAAAACAGCTAAGTGAAAAAAAAATCCTAACGCATGCAATCTAAAACATGAAAAGCACATAAAAAGTGATTTCCCACCCCCAAACTTAACCTTTACATTGTACTCAATGTAATTAGAACAAAGTCCAAGGATAGAATATACCTGATTCGTCGAAAGGTCTCTTCGGGATGCACTATTTGATGTTCGTTTCCTCCACCTTTAACGGCCGATCCCTTAGTGTTTGACTTTCGACCTGAAAATTAAAAAAGTAATAAATTATTAGTTTGCATGCTTACTAATATCCTAAGGAAAAATATAAAAAAAGAAAAATATTAAAAACGATATATGCTCGGGTTGCCTCCCGAGAAGCACTAAGTTTTTAGTTTTCACCCAGACTTTGCTTTGTCGGAACTATTATGCCCAATTCAAAACCTTGTCACATTCATCCATTAGAACCACCTTAGAACTAATTAATTTGTGATGTCTCTTTAATGCACGCCCTCTAGCCGCCACCGACTCCTCATTGAGCAGCTTGTTTATGGATTGCTACGATTTTATAATTTATCAGCTCTTTGCAGGTTGACATCTTTTGATTTGTCATTACTCAAGCCGCCATCCACAAAGCAGCCGATGTCCAAGTCGGAACTATGCACCATACCTACTCGTTGATGCGACCTGAAAATACCACATTGAAATTCACTGTTTTGCTAGCCACCACCTCGTGAAGCATTATCCTGGAATTATGATATATGGTTACATGTGGCATCTTTTCCAAAGATTGCTCTTTTAGGACTATCATCATCCAGCACCTTTGTCAAGATGACATATTTTAAATTGTCATCACCCAAGATGACACATTTTGAATTGTCATACAAGGTTGTACATTTTTCATCACCCAAGCCGTCACCTTTTGAAAGGTCATCACCAAAGATGGCATCTTTTGAAATATCATCACCCAATATGGCACATTTTGAATTGTCATCACCCACGCTAGCATACTACAACCTGTCATTTCCTAAATGGTTATTATGTGAGTAGTCTACCCCTAGATCTGATGCAAAATCGGCACGTCTTGGGTATGCATCTCATAAACCACCACTTCGTAAAGGCAGAAAGTTGCTACCTCCCACTTTGCAGTATTCGTCCAAAAAGGCACCTCGCGGGCGAAACAAATGACGTCACCAGACTCACCATCTTGGCAAATCATTATTTTGTAGGTCACATCCCCCAAATCCACTGCAGTGCAATTGACAATTTCGATACTATCGACGCCTCAGGTTACTACGGAAAGTCTTTCGAAAATGGCATCCCTTGACCGGTCTCTTTCCAAGACGACACACCTTGAGCCGTCTTGCCGTTGATTGGATTGCAAGCTACCGCCCATAAAGTTTTCACCGCTAATTTATCGTCTTCTTTCAGGTTGCCCCCTTCGAAGTCGGTACACTCTAAGCTAGCACCCTGCGCTCCGTCTCTGGTGGCTCAATGAACTTGAAAACCTTTGAGATGGCACCCTATAGTCCATCTCTAATTGGCTCGAGCAAAGACCTTGTACACCTAATCTTGTGCTTTTCTATTGAGAACATGGCATCCTAACGTGTGCGTTTTATGCAGGAAACGGCTTTGTTCTCCCAATTGAAGATGATTGTCGAAGGATTGCTTTTATTCTCGAATATTTATTGCAGGTTCAAGAATTATCTTAAGGTCTCGACCGTTAATATACAAACGACCACCCCGTATTACTGCGTGTCATTCTGTGGCAACACCTTCCTACACAATTCGTTTGACATCAATCACAATATCACGAATTACGCACACACACATGACTCCTCTAGAGCTCTATACAATCATTTTAACATCAATCACGATATCAGAAATTGCGCACATACACACGACTCTTCTACAGCTCTATACAATCCATTTAACATCAACCACGATATCACAAATTGCTCACAGACACACGAATCCTCTAGAGATGCCAACTTGAAAATGAAGTGGTGAGTTGTCTAACACCAGTTGTTCAGCCGATCATGGACTCACGACCTGACAAGAGCCATCTATTAGCATTTATATTATTCATTGATCAGCTCACAGTCTCACGAGTTGGCGAGCCATCAATCGCGATTTTATTAATAGTTGAGCCTCTCACGACCTCACAAGCTTGGAATCCATCAATCGCCATTTCTACTAATCTTTGAGCCGCCCACGATGTCATGAGTTGCCTAAATTCCAATGGAAAGGCAACCTGTCAAATTTCATTTGTACTAATTATTAGGTCGCCCTTGCATGCCAATGGTATGTCAAGAGCTTTCATTTCTAATAACCATTGAGTTGACCATGGCCTCATGACCTGCCTACTTGTCAATGGCAGAGCAAGCTGTCAACCGCCACTCATTTCTAATAACCATTGAGCCGACCATGCCACTGTAAATTTTGAGTTGCCTATGGTCTCACAAGTTATTTATTTGTCAATGTCTTACAACTGCCATTTCTACTAATCTTTCAGCAACACACCGTCTTAGCAACACACCGTCTCATGAGCTGCCAAAATGTCAATGGCATTGCGTAATGCCCTACGACTATTTTCACAAATCGCCAAGTTGCTTCAACTACGAACCATCAGATCGACTATCTAAATCACAAGTGTCCCAAATATGACTACACTCACTAACTACTCTCCATCAATTCTCGCTACTCGAGATCCGATCGAGAGTGGGGGGCTTACGATGGGTCCATGCCCAAAGGCCCATATCGACAAGCCATAGAGGCACACAAATTAATCCCAAATCGACTAAAAATAATACAAGCACAAGTTGGCTAAGGCCCAAACTGGCCATGATCTAAACAGTTAAGCCCAAGTCGGCCCAGAGAATATATGTCTTCATATAAGTACCCGAAAACATCACAGTCAAAGGTACTCAATTCATAACTCCCTAGCAGTCTCTTGAATTCTCTAAATTCTTTTATGATACAAAGCTGACTTGAGCATCAGAGGGTTTTTTCCGGGACCATCCAAGCGCCCTAAGGATATTTTGTGATGCAGGTAGTGCCCACGCGAGGAATCAAGAAGTACGAGAGATGAATTGTTGGAAAATTTTGAAGTAGGCTTACATATTTAAATCTAGTATTAAATGTTGGAAACATAATCTATGCATCGCGTAGATAATCATAGATTAATTACTCAAAATCCAATATGGGATGAATGAGAAATTAATTTAACTACTTCAAAGAGCTAAAGTAAGCTCAAATGGTTTGGTGGGAGGTGGAAAGTCACCTAACCCACAACAGAAAAAAGAGCACTAATGTAAACACTTTAAATAGTGTTCAGTAGATAACTAGACGTATAATCAAGTGTGAGCTTCAGTACGAAGCCACATGTGCGCCGCTGTCGCCCGCCCTGACCGAGACCTAGCCCCAGCCCGTGCCCGAGTCACGTGGATCGTTGGGACTTTGGGCTTTGGGCTTTGGAGTTGGGCACGTTTTGGATGCAATTTAATTAAGTTCTTAGGCTTAATTATTTAAATTGAATTTATTTATTCTAGCAAATTTTAGCAGACATTTGTACAAAGATGACATCATCACACTTAGACGAATGTGCCTCTCGGTTAGCGCGTCAAGTAGGCACCTATTCATACGAATAGGTGGCAGTTTAAACACGAATTGGTGTTTAATCCCTACGAAAATGCATAGCACATTTCGGCACATCTTTTTCCAAGTGTTGTGACTTTTGGAACACAACTTCTAGAAACTATAAATCGGGGCCTAGCTTTCCAGCAAACTCACTCATTCGTCCAAGCATTCATAAGCATATTTATGTATCCTCTTTCCTTCATGTCATAAAGTCCAAAACGTCTTTTCGTTCGTTGTGTTCGAATAGTTGTTGTGCTTCTCTATTCGAAGTGCAAGTCGTTGTATCTTGGGAGGCAATTGCCAAAACCGAAGCACTGTTGCGGGCCAATTTTGTCTTAAGGAGAAAAAACAAAGTTCTTGCCTCGACTTTTCTTTGTCATTAAATTTATGTCAAAAAACTCTGTCCAAATTTTCTATTTCGAAACACCTCAAATAACAGGAATTTGCTTAACGTGACATGAAATCGTACCTCATAACATTCTTACACATACACGCTGTTGGGTTTCGGGCACGCATACGCAGCGGAAAACAAAAATTTATGCGATTTAAACGACTTTAAAACACATAAGAACATGCCCGATAAATTAAATTCAATTAATTGCGTACCTTTGCGCTTCCAGCGAAAATAAAACAACATACATGCTAATAAATTTAACCGTACTTAAATCAATTAACATGCTCGCAATTTAAACCAAATAACATGCTTGCAATGATTAAAAACCGATTACACATAATCACATAAAATCATACAAATACAAGCATGAAATCATAGTTTAAACTAAACCCTAAACGAAACTAGGGTTTCGTATATTTACCTCTTGACGCGTGAGGTAGGAGCGGTTAGCACTTCGTGATTGCTACGGAAACCAATCCGTAGAATCGGGGCAGCAGCGGTGCAACGGCAGCAGCGGCGCGTGAGGTCACGGCGGCGCGTGTAGCGTACGCGCGGCTTCGGGATGGCGCGTGGGGCAGCGTGCGGCTTCGGCTCGTGCGTTGCTCCTCGACTTTTCGATCTACAGTCTTCCTCCTCTCGGATTTCACCTCGTATACTTCGATCTACTAAATCGTGGCACTAGACACGAAGTAGTTAGAATAAAACGGAAGAAAAAGAAAAGAGAAAGAATACCGAACAAGGAACGGCCGACGAACGGCCGGTTCCGGCGACGGAGCGGCGACGGTGGTGCGGTGGTGGCCGCGCGGGAGAGAGGGCGAGAGAGAGAGGGTCGGCCGCTTTAGGGTTAGGGTTTCATGTGGTTGTGTAAGGGCTATAAGTCATGTATTTATAGTCCCTTGCATATAACCCTAGCGGGCTTAAGTTGGACTGGGCCCAACAGCTTAAGCTCGTTAGTTCCTCTACTTGCTCGTATCTCTCAATTCAATGACCGAAAAATTGCAACGATTACATTTTCGGAATCATTATAACTTCCTCGTCATTACGAGTGCCATCTCTTGTTTTCCAACTTTCCAAAAGTGGAAACCCTAGTTCAGTGGACTTTCTAAATTTGGAAACTTCTTGATTTAGAAAGTTCACTAACATGTTCGCCTATTCTTTTCCTTTTCTTATTCTCATTCGTAATTCCAAATTACGAATGTTGGATTCAATCATATTGATTTCCAATCATGCAAAGATAAACTATTTTATCTCTGACCGTTCATTCAAAGATCTCATGTGCACGAGCAGTGTGACCCTCGATGGTTCAGGTGTAAGCTAGCCGTGGGCCCACAACCCTTTGTGGTCAAAACTCGTCCCCTTCGAGTTACGATTAAGATGAAGCTCGTTTCACCTTAATCACCCAACGAATCAAGATTGGCGTCTAGCAACTACGCGTCATGATTCCCTAGATACAAATGAAGTGCCTGCAAGAACCTTCAGATATAGTTAACGTACAGTACGGTCCCTTCGATACATATGTCCCGATCGAACTAGAGGCATTGGTTCATCGAGACCTCTCTATATGTTCGATGACGGTGCGATCGTTCTAAGTGTTGTAATCCTTACGTGCATGACTTAGAGAATCAAATTCTCTAATCATCACTTAGTCAGCTCTGGCCAGAGACTTAGAATGATTACAAACTTTCAGAACACACAGGACATCCAAGACTATTCTAGCGATCGAATCCCCGACTACAATGCACAGACCTCCCACTAGATTTCGGACTGCACGAACACTGGCCCTTGGGATGGTCCTCGGTGGAACTCAGGGACAGGTCACGATACAGCTGGTCCTCTAGTGAAGTCACGGTGATGTCTAGGTCATAAGG
Source organism: Erythranthe guttata (assembly GCF_000504015.1). Next base: position 74,277 of record NW_012193895.1, on the reverse strand, counting down.
ACTAATGGTGTACAACTATACCATAGATTTCTCTACTCGATTATTGGGAACCACTTAGAGATTTCTAGGGTGAGGGAGTTCAGTGAACTCGTCAACTTACGAGCACCCACTTATGCATGCCGATATCACAATACCATTTACTGATGAGATGCAGTACACATACACTAAGTGCTAGTCTTAATGGGAAATGCCGATATCCTCATTAGTGGCGTAACCCTTCGACTAGGAACACGTTTAACAGTTATAATACTTAAGTAAATATCTCACGATCCTAACGATCAATTACTAGTACTTGTAATAACTGTAAGGACTATATCTATGCTTGTGACAAAGGGACAAAGATATAGAATGCCAAGGTGTTTTATCATTAATACGAATAAAGGTTCGTTTATTACAATAATAAATACGAAAGACCACAGCCACAAGTTGGCTTGTTGGTCACCTACTCTAACAATCTCCCACTTGACCTAAAGCCAACTACCCATAAATCGCAATCCCATCGACTCTCGATGTTTCTCATGGACCGATCTCGGTAAAGGCTTCGTGAAGGGGTCTGCAACGTTCTCTTCCGAGGTGACTCGTTCAACCTTAACTTCACCTCTATCAATGATCTCTCGGATCACGTGATACTTCCTCAGAATATGCTTTGACTTCTGATGAGATCGTGGCTCCTTAGCTTGTGCCACGGCTCCGGTGTTATCACAGTACAACGGTACTGGATCACTAGCATCAGGAATGACACCCAACTCTTGGATGAACTTCCTTATCCAAGTCCCTTCTTTTGCAGCTTCAGACGCTGCAATGTATTCCGCTTCGGTAGTGGAATCGGCCGTCGTGCTTTGCTTGGAACTCTTCCAACACACGGCACCACCATTAAGCGTGAATATAAATCCAGAATTCGACTTTGAGTCGTCCACGTCCGATTGAAAACTAGAGTCGGTAAAACCCTCTAATTTCAACTCGGCACCCCCATAGACCAAAAATATATCCTTAGTTCTTCGCAAGTACTTGAGGATATCTTTCACGGCTTTCCAGTGAGCCGGGCCGGGGTTAGACTGATATCTGCTTGTGACACTCACAGCATACGCAATATCGGGTCTAGTACATAGCATGCCATACATTATGCTTCCTATGGCAGAAGCATAGGGCGTCCTTTTCATCTCTTCGATTTCACTAGGTGTTTGGGGACACATAGATTTCGAGAGACGAACCCCATGGGACATTGGCAAGAATCCCTTCTTGGATTCTTCCATGCTAAACCGTTTCATAACGGTGTCTATGTACAGGCTTTGGGATAAGCCAAGCATCTTTCTTGCTCTATCTCTATAGATGCGTATTCCTAATACATAAGATGCTTCTCCCAAATCCTTCATTGAGAAACGTGTGGACAACCATGCTTTCGTTTGTTGCAACATTCCTACGTCATTCCCAATGAGTAGAATGTCATCAACGTAAAGCACTAAAAATATCACTGCCCTCCCACTAACCTTCTTGTATACACAAGGTTCCTCCGGATTCTTCTCAAAATCAAACTCTTTGATAGTTGAGTCGAACCTAATGTTCCAACTACGGGATGCTTGCTTCAATCCATAAATGGATCGCTGGAGCTTGCAAACATTTTGCTCACTTCCAGAAGATATGAAGCCTTCCGGCTGCGCCATGTAAATTTATTCCTCAATATCTCCATTAAGGAAGGCGGTCTTCACATCCATTTGCCATATCTCGTAGTCGTACCACGCAGCTATGGCCAGCAAAATCCTAATGGACTTCAGCATCGCGACTGGCGAAAAGGTTTCATCATAGTCAACACCTTGCCTTTGAGTGTATCCTTTTGCTACCAATCTAGCTTTATAGGTCGATACCTTTCCATCAACTCCAATTTTCTTCTTATAGATCCACTTGCAGCCTATAGGAACAATTCCTTTGGGTGGATCTACCAAGGTCCATACCTTGTTGGAGTACATGGAGTCCATTTCGGATTTCATGGCAGTTAGCCAATGTCCCATGTCCGCATCCGATACGGCCTCATTGTATGTTCTTGGATCTCGTCCAAGATCAACATGATCTTCATCATTTTCGAGGAGGAATAACCTATCCGGCATTTTCCGAACTCTTTCGGATCTACGTACCGTAGGTTCAGGAGGTATATTAGTGGTTTGTTGTATTGGTTCGATTGCTTGATCTTGTGTTTGAACTTCACTTTGTGGTTCTTGAACTACTTCAAGTTCTATCATGCTGCCCTTTCTATCGGATAGAAACTCCCTTTCCAAAAAGGTGGCATTTCTCGAAACAAACGTCTTTGCTTCTTTGACATAGTAGAACTCGTATCCCATCGAGTCTTCGGGATACCCCACAAAATAGCACAGGTCGGATTTACTATCCAACTTATCTCCCACTAACCGCTTCACATAAGCGGGACAACCCCATATCCTAATATGTTTGTAATTGGGTTTCCGGGAATGCCAAAGTTCATACGGTGTGGATTTAACTGCTTTGGTGTTAACTCTATTCAGCAAATACGCGGCAGTACGAAGTGCATGACCCCATAAGTATGCCGGTAAGTTTGTGAACCCCATCATTGATCGAACCATATCTAATAGAGTTCGATTCCGACGTTCGGATACTCCATTAAGTTGAGGAGTTCCCGGTGGAGTCCATTGGGACTGTATCCCATTTTCTTTTAGATAGTCAATGAACTCGATGCTCAAGTATTCCCCACCACGATCGGATCGCAGCTTCTTAATACTTCGTCCGAGTTGCTTTTCTACTTCGTGTCTAAAATCTTTGAACCTTTCAAATGTTTCAGACTTGTACTTCATCAAGTATACATACCCATACCTAGAATAATCATCGGTAAAGGTAGCGAAGTAGTTATATCCACCCTTCGCACTAACACTTAGTGGACCACATACGTCTGTATGGATCAAATCCAAAAGACCCTCGGCTCGTTCCATTACCCCTTTGTAGGGTGACTTGGTCATTTTCCCTTTAAGGCAAGATTCACAAGTTTGTAGTGATTTCACGTCCTCCAAAGAGAACAATCCTTCACTAACAAAATCGTTCATCCTTCTTAAAGAGACATGACCTAATCTAGCGTGCCAAAGTTGTGCGGGGTTTTGATCTATCTCCTTACGTTTTGCTGATATAACGTTAATAGGTATTTCACTTGGATTTAGTTCATATAAGTTGTTTAATAGCCGTCCTTTGCAAATTAAATTCTCATTCTTTTGTATAATGCAAATCGAATTTCCAAAAACAAAAGTAAAACCTTCAATATCTAATACAGGAATAGAAATAAGGTTTCTAATGAGCGACGGAACAAATAAACAATCGTTCAAAACAATAGGAAAACTAGAATCCAAAACATTTAAGTAAATTGTGCCAATGGCTTCAGCAGCAACTCTTGCTCCATTCCCCATCCTTAGGTAGGTCTCACCCGCTCTAAGTCTTCGACTTCTTGTCATTAGCTGCAAATCATTGCACAAATGTGAGCCACAGCCCGTATCCAATACCCAAGAAGAAGAGTTGACAGACAAATTTACGTCAATGAAATACGTACCCTTTTCAGAACCTTTCTGCTTTAGGTAAGCCTTGCAGTTGCGGCGCCAATGTCCTTTCTTTCCACAGTGATGGCAAGCATCATCAACTTGTTTGCTAACCTTTGCTTTGGGGCCCCCACTACCTTCACCCACTTCGAACTTGCTGTTAGGGAAAAGAACTCTTTCCTTTCTCTTCTTTTGGAAAGAACTCTTCTTTCCAGAAGTAGCAGCAACGAGAACAGACTTCTCTTTCTTAATGGTGGACTCGAAGCTGACCAACATGTTCATTAACTCATTCAAGGGAGGATCTAGTTTGTTCATGTTGAAGTTCACTATGAACGATTCATAGGAACTAGGAAGAGACAACAGGATCAAATCCAACGAGAGCTCGGCCGGGAGGGTGACATCAAGATTCACTAGCTTTTCAAGGAGAGTGATCATTTTGAGACAGTGCTCGTGGACCGAAGTCCCTTCGCGCAGTCTCGCCGTGATCAACTCCTTTGTAGCAGCGTACCTCGATGCCCTAATATTCTCACTATACATGCTATCGAGATGAGCCTTTATATCGAAAGCATGCAAGTGAGACTCATATTTCCTCGCAAGCGCGGGCTCCATGGCGGCTATCATATAGCACCTAGCATGGGTGTCATCTTTCTTCCAAACTTCATAAGTTTCCTTTTCAGCATCAGTCGCTGTGGCAGGTATAGTGGCGGGAAGCCTCTCGTTCAAAACATAGAGACGCCCCTCAACAGTTAGCACAAGCTTAAGACTACGCAACCAATCTAGGTAATTAGGGCCATTGAGTTTATTGTCGAGGATTGACATTATGGGATTCTTAGACATAATTATCTGAGACATATAGAGAAGAGGATTATTAGAGATTCGCGTTAAATGATTGTTACAATTAAATGTTTGGACTTGTGTTATTTAATTGTTCTCCCACTAATTTTATCGAGTTCCACTTCCCTCTAGTAGACAAACGAGAAAACTGATTTTTCTTAATGGGCTTTAGGTCCAATAGACAAATATAACCCGTAGTTAATCTAGCCCGATTATATTTGCCCAAAGGTAGATCACAATCAATCATATCCACAATATGACCCTAAATTAATTTTCCTCACACTTGATAATGACCTAAGTTAATCTCGCGAATATCAAAATCGTCGTGTGTCAAGTCTAACCTACCAATCAAAGATGCTCATAGAACTTGATTATGCCAAACTAATGCAGTCCCTAGTTAATCTAGCCGACCACGTTAATCCAACATAACCCTTTTCTATGGCTACCTTCATCAATATGTCAATTGAATTACAGCTTACTCTACCATAGCACTCCCCGCTAACACAGCTTACTGCACTACAGCAAAGGGCTACACATAATCCAACCGTTGGCAGAAGGAAAGAAATAACTCAACAGATTGGGTTTTTCTTTATAGCTTGAAATGATTCTTAATTAAAAGAATGAGGGATTTTAATTAAAGTGTTTTATCTCATCAGAAGGTTTTGGATTGGTCTATGTGATTCCTACATCTATGTTCTCTAAAGGTATATGGAAGCGCATATTGTCCTAAGAGGAACATACGACCTAATTTCATAATTAATTACATTAATTAATTATCGAGTTTTTCAAAATAATTATAGAACCTCAACTAGCATAAATCATTCAAATAATGTTGAGGTACTACTAATTAAGTTGAATATATAATCAATATTATATATGTGTTCCATTAATTGAAATCAATTTAACAATTTAAATTAATTAATTAATCTAACACCTATTTACTAAAATAGATGATTGTCGATCCAATTATCTAATTGGGATTAATTGAAAATAATTTTCCAAAAATTAAAATCAATTTGTTTTAAGTTTAATTTTAGAAATCTGAAATTTTTTTTTTTTTTATTTTCAGTGAACCGGTTCGGCCCAACCGGTCTGACCGGTTCGGACCGAAGCGGTCCGGTTCTGTCCGGTCCAGCTGACCCAAATCAGTGGGCCGGGTTAGTCGGACCGAGAACCGGTCTGACCAACCCGAATCCACTTGGATTCGGTCAACTAAACCACACACAACCATCGAACCCGCCGGTTCGACCGGTTCGATCCGATTAAACAAAAACCGACGTTTTAAAAACAATTTCAGATCCGATTTTCCAATTTTAAACATTTTTAAAGCTGGAAAAATTCTAAACAATATTTCAAAAATATTTTAAACTTACGAAAACTCCCAATTACATAACACGACAATTGCTACTTTAATAAATCGAACATGCATATTAAAACGAACGCAATTAATTGCGCAACGAGCTCTGATACCACTGTTGGGTTTCGGGCACGCATACGCAGCGGAAAACAAAAATTTATGCGATTTAAACGACTTTAAAACACATAAGAACATGCCCGATAAATTAAATTCAATTAATTGCGTACCTTTGCGCTTCCAGCGAAAATAAAACAACATACATGCTAATAAATTTAACCGTACTTAAATCAATTAACATGCTCGCAATTTAAACCAAATAACATGCTTGCAATGATTAAAAACCGATTACACATAATCACATAAAATCATACAAATACAAGCATGAAATCATAGTTTAAACTAAACCCTAAACGAAACTAGGGTTTCGTATATTTACCTCTTGACGCGTGAGGTAGGAGCGGTTAGCACTTCGTGATTGCTACGGAAACCAATCCGTAGAATCGGGGCAGCAGCGGTGCAACGGCAGCAGCGGCGCGTGTAGCGTACGCGCGGCTTCGGGATGGCGCGTGGGGCAGCGTGCGGCTTCGGCTCGTGCGTTGCTCCTCGACTTTTCGATCTACAGTCTTCCTCCTCTCGGATTTCACCTCGTATACTTCGATCTACTAAATCGTGGCACTAGACACGAAGTAGTTAGAATAAAACGGAAGAAAAAGAAAAGAGAAAGAATACCGAACAAGGAACGGCCGACGAACGGCCGGTTCCGGCGACGGAGCGGCGACGGTGGTGCGGTGGTGGCCGCGCGGGAGAGAGGGCGAGAGAGAGAGGGTCGGCCGCTTTAGGGTTAGGGTTTCATGTGTTTGTGTAAGGGCTATAAGTCATGTATTTATAGTCCCTTGCATATAACCCTAGCGGGCTTAAGTTGGACTGGGCCCAACAGCTTAAGCTCGTTAGTTCCTCTACTTGCTCGTATCTCTCAATTCAATGACCGAAAAATTGCAACGATTACATTTTCGGAATCATTATAACTTCCTCGTCATTACGAGTGCCATCTCTTGTTTTCCAACTTTCCAAAAGTGGAAACCCTAGTTCAGTGGACTTTCTAAATTTGGAAACTTCTCGATTTAGAAAGTTCACTAACATGTTCGCCTATTCTTTTCCTTTTCTTATTCTCATTCGTAATTCCAAATTACGAATGTTGGATTCAATCATATTGATTTCCAATCATGCAAAGATAAACTATTTTATCTCTGACCGTTCATTCAAAGATCTCATGTGCACGAGCAGTGTGACCCTCGATGGTTCAGGTGTAAGCTAGCCGTGGGCCCACAACCCTTTGTGGTCAAAACTCGTCCCCTTCGAGTTACGATTAAGATGAAGCTCGTTTCACCTTAATCACCCAACGAATCAAGATTGGCGTCTAGCAACTACGCGTCATGATTCCCTAGATACAAATGAAGTGCCTGCAAGAACCTTCAGATATAGTTAACGTACAGTACGGTCCCTTCGATACATATGTCCCGATCGAACTAGAGGCATTGGTTCATCGAGACCTCTCTATATGTTCGATGACGGTGCGATCGTTCTAAGTGTTGTAATCCTTACGTGCATGACTTAGAGAATCAAATTCTCTAATCATCACTTAGTCAGCTCTGGCCAGAGACTTAGAATGATTACAAACTTTCAGAACACACAGGACATCCAAGACTATTCTAGCGATCGAATCCCCGACTACAATGCACAGACCTCCCACTAGATTTCGGACTGCACGAACACTGGCCCTTGGGATGGTCCTCGGTGGAACTCAGGGACAGGTCACGATACAGCTGGTCCTCTAGTGAAGTCACGGTGATGTCTAGGTCATAAGGACTAATGGTGTACAACTATACCATAGATTTCTCTACTCGATTATTGGGAACCACTTAGAGATTTCTAGGGTGAGGGAGTTCAGTGAACTCGTCAACTTACGAGCACCCACTTATGCATGCCGATATCACAATACCGTTTACTGATGAGATGCAGTACACATACACTAAGTGCTAGTCTTAATGGGAAAGGCCGATATCCTCATTAGTGGCGTAACCCTTCGACTAGGAACACGTTTAACAGTTATAATACTTAAGTAAATATCTCACGATCCTAACGATCAATTACTAGTACTTGTAATAACTGTAAGGACTATATCTATGCTTGTGACAAAGGGACAAAGATATAGAATGCCAAGGTGTTTTATCATTAATACGAATAAAGGTTCGTTTATTACAATAATAAATACGAAAAACCACAGCCACATGTTGGCTTGTTGGTCACCTACTCTAACACACGCAACTAACGAGTTTATAAGAAAGATTTTAGTCATCTAAAAAATTAAGGGGTTTTTGTGCATAAGTCCCCAACCAAGCATCTTTATTATTCTAGGTTTAGGGGCTATATCTCTTTCACCAATAAGCCCATCCCTTTAATATTTATTATAAATAAAGAAAACATTCATGTATATGCCAATATTACCCTCAACCCTTTATACCCAATTCTTAATTGTAACCCCATTTTAATCAATTTTGTCCACAAAAATCAAATTTAGGCCACAAAAATTCAATTTTTGAGTTTTTTTTAAAAACTATTTTTTTCAAAAACTTATTTTGGCCGCCGGAGCATATTATTTTTGACTTAATTTAATCTCAATTTGACCCAAAGTTCACAAATTATTCAATTTTGACCCAAAACTTTTCTTTTTCAAAAAAACATTTTTTGCCGCCAGATTCTGGCGTTGACTTTTTTTTTTTCTTTTATGTTTTCTTTTCTTCCGGAATTTTTCGCCGGTTACCGGCGTTGACCGGCGGTTATCGGCGTTGACCTTTTTTTAGTGTTTTTTTAAGTTTTTTTTTTGTTTTTTTTACGTCCGCCGCTAAACGTTGACCGTAATTGTGCTGTCACTAAAAATAAATTAACAAAATTATACTGTCAATGACAGTTAATTAACGTAATTGTACTGCCGTTGATAATACATTTATGTAATTGCTCTGCCGTTGACAGTAAATTAACGTAATATTATTATTTTTTATTTTTTGTTATTTTTTTTATTTTGTTTGATTTGTTGACAAGTCAACGTAATTATATTACTGTCGTTGACAGTAAAATAACTGTAAAAACAATAATATTATTGTCAACAACATCAATATTATTATTTTTTTTGATTTTTTGTTTTGTTTGAGTTATTCACGGAGTAGCGTAATAATATTACTGTCTATTATTGTATTTACTGTAAACACAATAATATTACTGTGGTTGACGGTAATATTACTGTTGTTATAGTAATATTGCTGTCAACCACATCAATATTATTATTTTGTTTGGAATTTTTTGTTTGTTTGAGTTAGTCACGGAGTAAGGTAATAATATTACTGTCTATTATTGTAATATTACTGTGGTTGACGGTAATATTACTGTTGTTATAGTAATATTATTGTCACTCACAGTAATATTAATTCTTTTGGCTTTTTATTATGTTTACATTTGTTGAACGGTCAACATAGTAATATTACTCTATCACACAATAATAATGAGTTTTGTTGTGTTAATATTAGTGTGCTAAAGATTAATATAGCAATATTATTGTGTTAAACTATAGTTTTGGTAATTTTACTGTGTTTAACAGTAATATAGTTAATATTACTGTCAATCACAACAATATTGTTGTTTAAACGAAAAAAAAAGTTACAGAAAGAAAGAAAAGAAAAAAAAAATTGAAAAGTCAACGCCGGAATCCGGTAGGAAAAAAAAATTGAAAAAAAAAAGTTTGGGTCAAAATTGATAATTTGTGAAATTTGGGGTCAGATTGAAGTTAAATTAAGTTAAGGATGAAATTGGAGCATATTAAAGTATGAAGGGTTATTTTACTCATTTACAAAAATCTGGACCATGTGTGGACTTATTGGTAAAGGAGTTTTTTGTCTGAATCTCTTTATGAATAAGTACCCATTGATGGGCTTATTTGTAATGACCCAAAAAATTAATATTCTTGATGCGTCAATTGGCTCAAGAATAATCTTATTATTTCCCCTAATTGCAATTTTGATATGGCCCCCAAGAGACAAGTACACGGCTTAAGGCTTTCTCCCTTCAATGCAAATACATAACGAAGAAAAAAGACCGTAGTAGCAAAATAATATCAAGAAAGTGTTAAATCCCTCAAGTTACCAATTCATCCTTATAGGGTTAGATGGGAAACTCCGATTATGGATTTTGCTATGTTGAATACTGGTGGGTCGGCTAAGTATGGAGTGACGACAAACGGTGGTATTCTCCGCGATTGAGGAAGGAATTTTTTGTCAGGTTTTTCAGCACACTACGCATATGGGACTAATAATGCCGCGGAGCTCCAGGACATTGGTGACGGTCTCCGTCTCTGCAAGAAATTACCCATTTCCGACATCTTTGTTGAGAGTTTACATACATTATTCACACTATAAAGAATTTAAGGGAGCTCTTATTCCAGTTATGTCGCATAGTTCGCCAGAAAAACCTTGTTGTGGACGACATAGCTAATATCCATGGAGAGTTTACATACATTAAGGACTGTTGATGTCCTGCCCATTGACACACGCAAAGCCATTCGGGCAGATGAGTTTTGTCTTAGCTAGTAGAGACCATAACATCATGAATCACATCTTCAGTAGCATTTATTAGGAATGATCTAATTTTATATTTTTGTTCTCTTTGGAAACACCGCCAATATTTAAATGTAGATAGGAGTTCTTTCTTTTTCATATTTTGTAATATTGTCATTTAGAAATGAGACATTCTTTTCGCTGTTAAGACCACTAGGTTTTTAATTGAAGCTCCTCATCTATATATATATATATATATATATATATATATATATATATATATATATATTGTTGGCAACAAATTTCTGTTAGTGAAGATTGAAGAAATCCACCATACGTGGAAACTAAAGATTGGCAAAGATTTGTTTTCCATGTTTATTTTGGAATTAATTGGAGTCCTATTCTTGTAATAGTTTTATTAGGACATAGATTTATTTCCATGTATTATATTCTAGTTAGGTATCTTTTGTACTTATCTAGAATAGAAGTAGAAATCGACTAAGATTCTATTAGCTAGTTAAATCGATTTCTTAGGGCCCAAGTTAGATTTAGGGTGGTGATTTCGTGCCTATATAAGGCCCTCAACCTCATATGAGTCCTATGGAGCTTTAATAAGAAAAATCCCAGCATAAAGGCTTTGAAGGGTGCAGCCCGTGCTGCAGCCCCGTCGGCACATCAGGTGTGGAAACACAACAGGTTTCTTCTACCACGCCATAAAGAAGATCGGCGATTCGGGAGAAGTGCTTAAAAGATCTCGGGAGAGGTCGATCCGCCGTTTGAAGGGAGTTCAACATTGGAGGAAGTCCAAGAGTGCGGAGGAGGAATTGCTTTGATTATCAACAAGTTCGAGTCGTGTGCAAGAACGGCGTATCACATAAAGAGGGAGTCTTTAGTGTTTTATTAAGTCCTATTAATGTATACTTAAATCTGAACTAGTTTTGCAAGTCCTCGTGGATGTAGGGTACATTTGTATCCGAACCACATTAAATTCTTGTGTTCTTTATTCTACTTTTAGTAGGTTAGTTACTGTGACAACACAAGAATTCCGTTACCACACCAAATGCCGTAACACGTAGTCTGTCTCAACAGAACAGTGGACTTTGATAGGCATTTAAATTCAACATATATATATATATATACATATATATATATATATGTATATATATATATATATATATATATATATATATATATATATATATATTGGAAGCGAGAACTTGACCGTTTGACAAGATCGCTGGATGATCTGCCCGATTTTGTAGAAGGCAGATTCACGGCCGTTGCTGAGGAGATAGAACTCATTGATGTTGTTGAGACGAAGCTTGAGGGAATGCTTACGGATTTGACGGTGCTGAAGAGAGCAGTTCGAAATGAGGCACCTAGTTCTGATGGCAGAACGTCGAGGTCCAAAGTTCATGTGCCGGAACCGACTGCGTTTGATGGTGGCTTAGTGCCAAAGAAGTCAAAAACTTCGTGTGGGATATGGAGAATTACTTCGAGGTGGCCAAGGGCCCGGATCGCAAGAAAGTGAGCATTACAAGTATGTATCTAATGGGTGATGCAAAGTTGTGGTGGCGTGCTCGTTTATATATATATATATATATATATATATATATAATCTCGATTTCTCGTCTTTTTTATTGGTATTTTATGTTAAATATTTTGTTATAACGATTTTTTTTCTAAATCTGAACAAAATTAGGATATAGAGTACGTTTAATAATATAAAAAACATTTTTTGTTATGAGTAAATTTGTTTTGAATTGAATTGGACATCTAAGAGAACATGAATGTAAGAAGATATGTTGTTGACAAAGAAGGGGTTTAACAATTTAGCAAAGAGAGAATTGTATATATATTATAACCTAATGAGAGGACTTACATGCACATATGTCCACACCAAAAACCGTTTTTCAAATAAATTCATCCCATGTATTTTTCCTAAAATACCACTCATAATATAATTTAAATCACTTTCATCAATTAAACACCAATATTCCACATTGACCCCGGAGTTGAACAAATATATCATATTACCCATTTTCAGAATTTATATACAATATTTTCTTTTCCCAGAAAATAATTGTTATATCTAATTTTTTTTTTCAGCCAATTTTTGGCGTATAATTTTTTTTTTAAAATTTCTTTTATGAATTTTGTTTCCCAACCGGTCGCCGCCGTCGACTAATTTTTTTTTTTTTCACCCAAATTATTGTGTTAACAACAGTGTCTCAGACAGTAATATTGAAAGCCAAACTAATAATATTAATATTAACACAATAATATTACTATCGGAGATAATAATATTGCAGGCCAAGACGATAAAACTAATTAATATATTAATATTAGCATGTTAACAACAATATTAATGCCTGAGACAGTAATTGTTGAGCAAGACATTAATATTAATGAAAATAGTTTTTCAAAAAAAAAAGTTATTGCCGGAGACCAGCGGTCAACAGCGTCTGAGCCGGGAAAAAATAGTTTAGAAAACAAAATCGAAAAAAAAAAAAAAAAAGTTGATGCCGGAGACGGTGGTCAACGGCTGCTGACATGCCGGAAAAAAATTCTAAAACAAAAAAGTTTTCAAAAAAAAAAGTTAACCGTGGCTAACCGGCGATTACAGTCGGAATTGGTTTCAAAATTGGTTAATTGGAGAAATTGAAGATAAATTAGGGTTTAAATCATGAAATTGGAGTTAAATTAGGGTTTCAAATAGTTAGAGGTAATTTTAATATATATAATAGAATTATCCATATAAAAAATAAATTTAAGTGCCCTTGTCATGATTTTTTTTTCTATTTTCCCTTTAGCAAAAGGAGATGTTGTGTCCTATTAAAAAACAAAAAAATAAAAATAAACCGTGCAATAAATTATGAAATCATGTATGTTTAAATAAATATCATAAAACAATTTTGCATCTACATATTGCAATTGAAAAATCCACCCTTCTTGTCTTAAAGTAAAATTTTCTTTAAAATCACATACTTGAACTTGCATTGAAAAATAAATTGAATATATTTTGAAATTAAACAATCTAGATTTTTTGTTTCAAAATCTAATTGTATTTTAAATTACATACACAATTAACAATATAGAATCGATTAAAAAAGTGCGAGGCCTGTGCTGTTTTCTAGTAATTATTAAATTTTTATTAGTGCCAAATATCCAACAAATGGGGTTAAGAAAGTTGAGCTCACTATTGCACCATAAATTTGAGAAGAAAAAAAATATTTACCATATCTCTGACAAAAAATTTCGGACCAAATATTTTTCCTAAAATAATAGTTCAATGGATAAGCTTCATACAGAGACAAATCACCTCCATTCTAATATTATTTACAATATAGTATTAACATGAGCAATACACGTGCACTTAACTAGTATATATACATGTATACTTAAGAGGGGTAGTAAAGTTGATAAATAAACACATTGCTTAATGTTGCAGTCAACGTTGATCCGTATATGTTTATTGGATTTGAAGATAGAGTGGTCTTTCCAATACCTTCTCCAATCAAAATCAGATCACTCTTTTCGTGACCAATATTGACCATTTCATTGCAATCTCCCTCCCCAATGTGAATGCACACTTTGAGTTGCCTGTAGTTTGGGGATGTTTTCACCACATTGGACACAGTTGTGAGTTGGCCATAATTCCATCATTTGAAACTGAAGTGTTGATTTCGTACCTCGACAATGTTGTTATTTGTTTTGGATTTCTGGTTAATGGAAAGCAATAATGCACCCAACATAGTAGTTATTAATATAATACTTATTATGAACCCCTTGCTGCTAAGATGACGGGTGGTCGTTGTTGTGTGACTTATGTGTGATGTTGATTTTAAATGGGAAAATATAATGTTGGAAGAGTTTTCAGAAAGAGATGAGGAGGAGGAGTTGGGTGTAGCACAAAAATCTGAAATATCCTTATGTTTGTGATGGATCATAATAAGTAGGTGGTGTAACTGGAGCATGTGAGGGTCTAATTTCTCCACATGATCCACATGAATGTCGATTAAAAATGACGACGTTTTATTATTATCAATACTTGCAGTTGATGTAGTTGAGGTTGAACTACAAGAAGGGATCATTTCATCCAATATTTGGCATATAGTAGGAATAAGTCACAATTGGCTTGGAGCATTTCTAAAGTTTCAGCCAAAAAAATGAAAAAGAAAGCAAACTCAAATCTAACATTTGAGAGAATAAAAATATAAAGTACTCTTTTTTTTTCACAAATGGATTGTAGCCTCAATGTACACTTGCTAAATCACAAGAAAATCATTCTCTCGTGATGTGTTTGACGCAAGGGACTCGTTTACTTCCTACTTGATCGATATATGATATAAATAGATGTATTGATTAATTCAAATAATAGTTGTAGGATATGAAGCCATTTAAGCGTCAATAGAAATCAATATATCTTCTCCACTGTTCGCGACTCTATACACAATACAACCAATATGTCTTCTCCACTGTCAACTTCATTTCAAGCCAAACGCAAATATTTTGTAAGTAAACCTGAATAATGTGGTCATTAGGCCAACGCAGTTCTGACCCAAACCAAGCAAAACAGTTCAGCCTAATTCAATGATATTCAAAAAAATGTATCCACAATTTTTCTCATACTAGAAAATACCAAACCAAATATTATTCATCAATGTGTCAGCTTCATAAAATGATAAAACATCTTCATTCTAAAAATATTTTACACGTGCAACGCACGTGCTCATTACTAGTATAATTTAAATGTGTAATTGACAGAAATTATTTAAGTTGATAAAAAAAATGTAACATTGTCACATGTTCATTATATATATATATATATATATATATATATATATATATATATATATATATATATATATATATATATATATATATAATATAGTGTAGGTCTATCAAATGAAACTCAAATTGATACTTACTAAAAAGAATCTTTATTTTTCTAGATTGATGGCAAATAAGAACAATGTTAAAGTTTATGTGCACTTTGGAACAATAACGGATCCAGCCTTGTGCTATCGAGTGCGACTGCACACCCTTGATTTTAAGAAAATATTCCCGATATATTCATACTTCATTATATAACATTAGGTGTGACAATTTTCATAAGTTGACGGATAGTTCAAGTAGTAAACAGTTTAAAATGCACAAGAAACGTACACGGTTTGAATCCCCACTTCCACTCTTTGCAAATACATAATTGTTTTTCTAAATTGTTTACCTTTATCCACTCTTTCAAATTATCTAATCTTTTTTTCTCTAAATTTCTTGTATATTGGATAAAATCCATTTACCACTCTATCATTCCCTCGAGAAAAAAAAAATCAATTTTTCCACAATTCTTCCAAAAATTGTAAATGTTGTTGTCAATTTTGATTTTTTTACACATTAATATTATGTTATGTGTATATTATTATATATAAAAAATCGAAGGTCCCTTGAACCCCCATAAACTTTAAGTCCATTATTTTTATTAAGAGTTATTTATATTTCTATTATACTGATCAGTTTTGAACACCCTTGGCTATATTTCTAGATTCGCCACTGCATTAGAGGTCATAAAATTCTTGATGATTGGGTAGCAAGAAATATAATTCCCCATAATATTGCATTCCGAATTAAACGTCATGACTTGTCGTCCTCTCAGTTTTTGTTGAAGTTGTATCAGCGCCTAGAAGTAGACAGTAATCAGTTTGGGCTAAAGGTGTTTGATAAATCATATATTTTAAATGGAGAAAGAATGAAGGAGATGATTATCAGGATGGTAACATATGAAGATTTATAATATATACTGACTCGGAATAAGGGAATTGAATGACATACACAATGGAATTATTTGTTGAGATCAACCAAAATATACTGATGATCACCCACCATAAGTGAGTGTAAGGGCATTCGATTTGAATGAACCATATTATTCGTAACCACAAGTAATACGAACCCCGTAGAACTTGTTATTATTGGAAATCGATTTACGTACACGCCCCAGAAACAAAAACAAAAAATCACATAAACATATTCATGTGATTAAACGTACAAGCATATAGAGATAAATTGTGTACCTTAATTGCTCCACTAAAATAAACATGCGTATAATATTAATTCAAAATTAAATACAACACATAAGGATGCTAAGAAATTCGAAATAAGTAAATCATATGAGTTCGAATCACCTGAATTGACATTCAATTTCACGCAAATAAATTATCATACAATTCATAATTTTAATAATTCATTCACGAGTTAACGAGTCTTACTTCCGATGCGTGTAATTCTAGAAGGGAATCAATCCACTAACAGCGAAAGGCATGCGGAGGAGGCCAGTTTGCTGGTAAAACAACAGGACCTCCGACTGTACTAGCTTTGCCGGTGGCCGTGAGGCGGCTGGGTGTTAGAGTAGATGACCAACAAGCCAACTTGTGGCTGTGGTCTTTCATTTATTCTTGTAATAAATAATTCTTTTTCGTATTAATGATAAAACACCTTGGCATTCTATATCTTTGTCCCTTGCATCAGCATAGCTATAGTCCTTATAGTTATTACTTATTATAATTACTTATATTTGATCTATTAGGATCATGAGATATTTACTTAAGTATTATAACTGTTAAACCATGTTCCTATTCGAAGGGTTACGCTACCAATGAGGATATCGGCATTTCCTATTAAGAGACTAGCACTTAGTGTATGTGTACTGCGTCTCATCAATAAAAGGTATTGGGATATCGGCATACATAAGCGGGTGCTCGTAAGTTGATTAGTTCACTGAACTCTCTCATCCTAAAAATCTCTAAGTGGTTCTCAATAATCGAGTAGAGATCTCTGTAATATAGTTGTACACCATTAATCCTTAAGACCTAGACATCACCATGACTTCACTAGAGGACCAGCTGTATCGTGACCTAAGTGATGATTAGGGAATTTCATTCTCTAAGTCATGCACGCACCGATTACAACACCTATAACGATCGCACAGTTATTGAACTATAAAAGAGGTCTCGATGAACCAATGCCTCTAGTTCAATCAGGACATATGTATCGAAGGGATCGTACTGTATGTTAACTATATCACACGGTTCTTGCAGGCACTTCATTTGTATCTAGGGAATCATGATACGTAGTTGCTAGACGCCAATCTTGATTCGTTGGGTTGGGTGATTGAGTTGAAACGAGCTTCATCTTGATTATAACTCTAGGGACGAATTGAAACCACAAAGAGCTGTGGGCCCACGGCTAGCTTACACTTGAACCATCGAGGGTCACACTGCTTGTGTACTCGAGTTCTTTGAATAAACGGTCAAAGATAAAAATGTTTAATCTTTGCATAATTGGAAGTCAATACAATTGAGTCCAACATTCATAATTGGGAATTATGAATGAGAATAAGGAAATGAAAGAACTAGGCAATCATCTTAGTGAACTTTCTAAATTGGGAAGTTTTCAAATTAAAAAAAGGGTTTATTAGGGATAACCCCCTTGTTCATATTTTCTAATGAGGTAGATCCAATTTTTTTTCCAAAAAGATAGATCCAATTTTGCCAACTGGTCAAAATATATTATATAATTTTCCTTTAATACCCCTTTTTTATTTTTAAAAGGCATTTATTTCCTTTACTACGTGATTTGAGATTTGCTGATACGTTGCCTAAAATCACGGAATAAAATTACGTGAGATCATTGGCCGTTATATCAAATCGTGTACAATATTTTTCGAAGGTTCTCTTCAGCGTTCCAGCGGTTCTTTATCGTCTTTGAAGATTTCTGCACCGTCGTTGAAATATGATCGAATTTGAGCGTTCGTTGTTGGACGTTGTTAACCGGGTATGAATGCGTTATTCGTTTTTATTTTTCGCTCAATGTCTAGGATTGTCGATTACGGTGGTTAGAAATTTTAAGGGTTGTGTTGATACTTGATTCTATGAAGTAAAACATTTTTTAACAAAATTACGTCGTCATATATACATCGTTATTTTTGGCGGATGATGTTTGTTTGGAAGAGGATTGACAGAGTTAGAAGAGGATGCTTCACGCAGATCGGACCAGAGTTGTTTTATATGAGCTTCGTAGTTGGTTTATGCAATAATCGGAATAATTGTCCGTTGTGGTCGAGTTCATGTTTTTGATCCCGATCGATAGTTTGTTTATTTGTTTATAACAGTCGATTTAAGTGTGCTGGGTAGTACATTAAAATATAGTTCGTAGTCTTTTTTAAATTAGCGTATGGATTTTGCATTTTAAGTTTATTTTTGATGATATTAATGTATTGTCATTCAAATGTATTTGCAGTCTATTTAATCATTTTTTAGTATTCTGCATTTTTAATTTTGTTTCATGATTTTAGGTTTTTTCGATGGCGAATTTCGTAAGGATTTTGTTGAGGTTTGGTGGGTTGGTTGCTATAAAGAGGTGTTTACGATGTAATGGCTCGGTAACTTCGGTTAAGTTTTAAACCGTTGTAATACAGTAGTATACTATTATGAATATCGTATGATACTACCATTATCATTTTATTATACTATTATGAGATTATTAATGTACTAGAGTTTTTTAACTCGACATATTGATTTTATTGTATTATGATGTGTTTTATGTATTTTATCAAAACCCTAGATTGAAATTATGAGATTATTAATGTACTATTTTATTGGTTATGTTGGAATATTTTACGTTGGTGTTGTTCTCAATGTTCTTGTCATTTCAGTGGTATATTGTTTGTAACACAATTCATATCACTACTATAATCGTAATATACTATCATAGCAGATCAATGTACTATATTGAAATTATTAATATACTATGTGGTTGAATAA
This sequence comes from Erythranthe guttata, assembly GCF_000504015.1. The sequence continues at coordinate 55,118 of NW_012193895.1, read as the reverse complement.
TACGGGATCCATAGTCGATTAACGAGATCCATAGTCGAATTAGATGAATACGATAGTCTAATACATGATATAAGGAAAATTACCCTAATTGATTAGTATTTCAAACAAACATATTATTCAGTTTCCATATATATTATTATTTTTTCATATATATCATTATTTACCCTAATCGTTTTCATATAATAAGGAAAATTACCCTAATTGATTAGTATTTCAAACAAACATATTATTCAGTTTCCATATATATTATTATTTTTCCAATAGTCATTTAACTAAACCCATAGTCGAATTAGATACATGGGATAGTCTATTAAAAGATATGAGATAGTCTATTAATTTTAAAACACAAATCCGCCGCCGTCACTTCTCAAATCTAGGGTTTTGATGATTCTTCGGCCCATAGTCGATTAACGAGATCCATAGTAAAATTATACCAGTGGGATAGTCTACTAAATGATATGGGATAGTATATTAATACAGATGTAATTCGACTATGCATCTCGTTAATCAACAATGGGCCGAAGAATTATCAAAACCCTAGATTTGAGTAATCCTATATTCGAGTAACCCTAGATTGGAGCTGTGACGGCGACGGCGACGGCGGCGGCCAACGACGATATCACTTCTGGTGGATGTCCTGCCCATCAATTGTTGCAATATCACTGATTTAGTGCTCGAATGCGGTATGCGATTATAACAGATCTGCAAATACACAAACGTGAGATATCAACAAATCGATGGATGATAGCGATTCAGCGAGTGGCGACGACGTACCTACGATAGCTTGCTCGGAGTGCACGAAAATCGTCGTTTCACGACAGTGCATACGTCTTCCCCTTTCAATCGGCCGCACCGGGAAGTTGTTCTGGGAGGTTTTGCAGTTTATTCGATAGTGGGGTTTGGGATGATAGTGATTTAACGGGAAAATAGGAAGGGATTTGATTTTATTTCAAAAGGTAAAGTAACGGGTTTTGTGGGATTTGATTGAGGGTAATTATGTAATTAGAAAAAATTTGGGTTGTTATCAAAATGGCAAATATAAATTTGGGTCTACCCCTATTATTTGAATGTTTAAGGGGGTTATATCTAATAGACCCTTAAAAAAAAGCACGTCCACTAAATTAAGGTTTCCACTTTTAGAAATTGGAAATCAAGAATTGGCATTGGTAATGACGAGGACGTTTGAATGATCACGAAAATATAATTTTTATAATTTTCCATTCTTTGGTTTATGAGAAACGAACGAAGAAAAACTAACGAACTTAAGTTGTTGGGCCCGGTCCAACTTAAGCCCGTTAGGGCTTATATACAAGACACTATAAATACAAGAGTTATAGGTCGTGAATTGCACGCATCGCCGCTGCCAGCGCGTCCGTCGCCGCCACTCCTCCCGACTGCACGGATTGGAGCAAGACAGGTGTACAGAGACCCCTATACAATTAATAGTGGTAATTTAAGGGAAATTGTTGGTGAGTCGAGTGGGACAAGACAGGATACGTTTGGATGACGATGACCCTATATGAGACTCATTTGGGCCGAATAATCCTACGGATTCTGAACCATTTGATCTCGGAGAGAATGACGATGAACATGATGGTGTAGAAGATATTGATGTTTATGATGTTGAGATGTTATTGCAGCACAACAAAGGGACAAGGGCAGAAGCAGAAGAACAACCAACGCATGAATCAATTTTTTTTTTCTCTATCATTTCCAGATATCGAGGTGATTAGTAGATTTTGAAATGAGCCGATATGATAAGTTCTAAGACAGTGATTGAGGTATTCTTGAGATCGAAATAGTGTTTGAAGAAAAGAATTACTTGTGTGCTACGGTCAGAGACCATTCGATTCGGTTTGCTGAACGAGAATTTACAGTGGTCAAAAGTAAGACGGAGATATGGAGTGTTAAGTGCAAGCATAGCACGCCCGAAAGATGTTGAAGATGGTCGTTGGGAGAATCTAAAAAATCTTGCGAATGATTCTTTCTTATTACAAGATATGGTGGGTCACACACTTGTATTGGATTAAATGAATCACCACAAGAATTTGGATATGAACTACATTTCTTAACTGTTGGTTCAATCTGTTCGGGAACATCTAGCTTGTAAAACATTACAAGCACAAATATAGTGAGTTCTCAATTAGGATTTCAAGTTTCAAGGTTGCAAGCTAGCCATAGTTTGAAGCGTTGCAAAGAGAACTTTTGTGGGACTTGGGGGAGATCAATGAACAAATTGCCCAAGTTTATGAAGGCACATTGCAAAACGAACCCAGGTACGTCAAATGAGTGGGTATTGAAACTAACTGAATTCCAACACAAAAAATGATCAGATACTTTTTTTGGTGCTTCGACCCATGTTTTAATGGATTCAAGTTTTATCGTAAAGTTACTAGTGTGGATGAAACTCATATCTACACTAAGTACAAACACAAGTTTCTTATTGTTGTATGTTTAGACGTTAATCAACAAGTTCTACCACTTGCATTTGTTGTTGTTGATAATGAAACCAGAGCCGCGTGGAAGTGGTTTCTTTAAATGCTCCACAGACATCTAATTTCTCAACTTATATCTATACAAGGTGTTTGTATAATTATTGATCGATCTCGGGGAATTTTACAAACGTTAGAGGAGTTACCTGAGTTTGCTCTCCTCGCGTTTTTCATAGATTTTGCTTGAGACATGTGCCCTCTAATTTTAATAAACATTTTAAGAATGTTTATTAGGAGGATCTATGTTACAAAGAGGGATCGGGGCATCAAATTTGGAAGTTTAATCATATTCTAAATGTGATCAAATCTCGGAATGTTCAAGCTTAAAATTACTTGTGGGCTATTGATAGGCATTACCACATGATGGGGCAAACGTTATGGTCAACTTACTACGAACATGCCAGAAGCTCTTAATGGAGTTCTCAAGGGAGCTAGTAGACTTCCAATCTCACCAATTATTGGCATCACATTCCAGCATTGTGTCAAGTGTTTTCTAAATAGTTTTGAGTGTGGCAATGGGATGGTTTAGGAAGGACAATTGTGATCCACGTATGCTTATGACATGTACAAGTTGTGGGAAGATGAATATGCTAACTGTGTCACGACTTAGTTTAATCAACAACTATATTTTGTCGAGGTAATGATTATATCTCATCCAAGTGGAGGTGGTTCCTGATCGCATTCGCAGTTGTTAACCAAGAGACAAACGACAACTGGGATTGATTTTTAAAATATTTTAAGGGTTGCAATAGGGACGGACAGAACGCTAGCCTTCGTATCTGACAGAAACCACGGCATTCTTAAAGGTGTCAAGAACGTCCGGATTGTGTGCATGGATATTGTTATAAACATTTAATTTTGAATCTCAAAGATAAATTTAGGGGTGCTACTAAGAATTATTACAATGCAGTCCTCAAACAGTTTGAATACTGCGCATATGCTGCTACTAAACAAGAATTTGACAGGGCCTTGGTGAAGCAGCGAGCAACGGGCGGACCCAGAGTTTGTAAATTTCTGTCAGATGCCCCTAAAGATAACTGGTCCAACGCATATTTTGTGGGACAGCGGTATGGCCAGATGACGTCAAACGTTTTTGAATCGTGGAATTCACAAATTAGGATAGGGAGATTACTTCCGATAACGAATTTAATTTATGGTATTCGCATATTGGTGATGGCACAGATGCCACGTAGACTAGGTGAGGCGTATGATTGACCAATTGTGTTGTGCGACACCTTTGATAAAAAGATGAGGTTGTTGGTTGGTTGACAAAGGCCGATCTTGGCAGGTGAAAAAGTCGTCCGATTATGTAACAGTCGTCCATTGTTTAGACGGGATTGCTGAAAACGAAGGACAACGATGATACCGGAGTGGATTCCGAGGGTGATTTGGGGGATAAATATTGGGAGGATTTTTCGGTAATTTGATATTGGAAGGGATTTTGCATTAATTTACCGTATTTTTTTATTTTAAATAATTATACTAATTAGTGGGGGCATATAAGGTTTTTGAGGCCCATTAGGTTTATGTTAAATATCAATTACAAATAAAGGATTTATCAAGAAGTAAAATTTCAATGATAGGTGTTTATCAAATCCCCCTTCAAAAAAGGCCCTCCACATACAACAAATGAAATATGCACCTAATAATATTTAAAATACATTTATCATTTTTTATTATGCATTTAACATGTTTATTTTTGCATCTAATATTTTATTTTTATTTTTTTGTATGTAGAACACGATCATTTTTGCCTTTTCATTTTAGTATTTTTTTGATATTATAAAAATCTATTTTTTTCCCTTTTTTTTCTACATAATATTTCGGTCATAGTCACCCATAGACACCCGTAGGAACCTGTAGTAGTTGTAGTCACCCATAGTCATTCGCATTCAAATTTTGAAAACACTAACTTCCCCTTTGAAACCGTAGCCGCCGGTCACGTAGACACTTGTAGTAATCCATAGTTACTCGTAATTATTCACGCTCATAAAAAAACGAAATCCTAGATCTACAACCACAAGTAGCCATCGTCTTACATATCTCCATAACTACCCTCCACCCAAAACCGAGACAATCACCACCCTAACCGCTTTCATAACCATTCTCCATACCGACCGACTCCATAGCCGTCGCCAGCCACGAAACTTGCCTCTATCCCACCGCCGCCATAGCCGCCACCAGGTCCACCACCAACCATTAGCCATTTCCATAACCAAGCCTCACATCCAGAGATATGCCTCAACCAGCCCAACCATATCCGCCGTTGTCACTCACCATAGCCGTCTCTATAACCAACCCACCATACCTTCTACCGCCACCTAACAGATCTGCCAAAAAGAAAATAGGAAAAAGGGGAGGGATTGGAGCGGCAGATAAATGTGTGAGAGAAATAGAGGATGAGTGGTGCGGTGGAACCAAGAGAGAGAGAGAGAAGGGGTGGGGTGGGGCGGCTAAATAAAAAAGGGAGAGGAGAAAGAGAGAAATGAGAAAGAACCGTTATTTATTAGTTATATTAAGAGTATTTTTTGTTAAATTAAAATCAATGATCAAATTTGGTTTTGAACCTTGATTTGAGCCTCGGAGAAAAGGTGTTCTTTCTTTTAGCCAATGTGTATAAGGTAGAAAAGTGGAGATTCTTGAAAAATTACCCCTTGAAGTTCGGTCGAAAAATTTTATAAGGTCCTTCTTCTTCGAAAAAAAAATTAGAAAGAAGAAAAAAAAAATATATATATATATATATATATATATATATATATATATATATATATATATATATATATATATATA
>NW_012193895.1:7598-49736 GCF_000504015.1 Erythranthe guttata | reverse complement strand
TATATATATATGTATATATATATATGTATCTCTTTTTTTTTTTTTTTTTATATATATATATATATATATATATATATATATATATATATATATATATATATATATATATATATATATATATATATATATATATATATATTAAAAAAAAAGAGAAAAAAGAGAAAAAGAAGAAGTCAAACATGTGCATGTAAATATAAATTCTTTCTATCTTTAATTTGCAAATATTGGATGCCTGAAGCAATTGTATGAATTGTGGTTTTTGGTAATGGTTAGTGACTAAGTGTTGTTGAATTTTGAGCTTGCGAATGCCTAAGAATTGTCATTATAATTACAAGTTCTGAAAACGTGAAGTTGATCATTGATCTATGTAATGAAATGTAGTAGTTGAGTTATTTGCTTATTGGTAGATTTTGCTTGAGGACAAGCAAAATTTCAAGTTTGGGGGTGTGTTAAGTGTATATTTTTACACTTTATCGTACCTTTTAATTGGAGCTTTTGATGTGTTTTAACGATAATTGGTGCTTAAAAAGTTGATTTATTGTATTTTAGGTACAAATTGAAGAATTGGAAAAGTATGAGGTAAAAACTGCAATTTTGGAGAAAATATGGGCCAAAAGTGAAGAAATCAAAAATCTGAAGAAATATAGCCAGGAAGGCCTTCTGAGATTTACACTTAAAACATAGACGGCCGTATGAGAAACAGAAGAAGTCTCTGGTTTTGAGACGGCCGTCCGAGTTTTAGTACAAAATTCGGGACGGCCGTCCGAGATGACGAAAAGGCGCAGTAAAGGAATCCTAATTGCACAAGGAAACTACCTTCTTCTATAAATTTTCCACCATATATAAGACCAAGCCAATGACACAATTGGGGATCCATCTTTTACGCAAATTCAAGAGCAAAGAAGATCAACGAAGATTCAAGCATAGTTTTTCTTATTTAATTTATTTATTTTATTTTCTTTATCATAAGAATCACGAGTAGCTAATTCTTTATTTATAGGATTTTATTTTGAACCCTATATGGAATTTATGAACCCAATTCTATGATTTTATGCAAGTTTTAATTCCGGATTATTTCTTCTACTTGTTTTATTAAGTGCATGAACTTGATCAACTTATGTGCTTTTATGTTATTATTAATTGCATGAATCGGAAGATCGGATTAATAATTAGAACTGCGGGTGAAGAGCTTTTGTGGCATTAATATAGGAATATAGTTAACATCTTAGGTAGTCATTATTGAGATTTGTGTTTAATGTTGTGTTCTAGAATTAATTGCGTAGGAATACAGTAATTGAATCTAGAATATTAGAATCGTAATACACGCGAAAGCGGGTTATGATTAATTTAGCATCTCAGGTTAATAATCCGGGTTAATTACTTGCATAATTGAAGGAATTGGGGGAATAATAATCACATAGGGGGGAGAATAAAATCCTAGGCTCGTTTTCTCTGATTAAATCTTCGTTTTACATTGCTTTCTTGTTTTTGCTTGCTTTTTAATTTAGTTTAATTTAGTTAATCTTTTCCAAATTCGACTGTGTAGGGTGTGGGCTTGAAAACAATTGGTAGAATTTAGCGTCTAGGATTAGATAATTAAATATTCTCTGTGGGATCGATACTTGGACTTTAAAAAATCCACTTTATTACTTGTATGATACGTGCACTTGCGTGTAGGTATTACAACCAACAGTACATATTCATAGTCGATTAAGCTAAATCGACTATGTTCTGCTAGTTGATTAAGGTTGATCGACTCCATTTTTTTTTTTTACTTTTTTTGGATTTTTCGTTGATTGATTCCAATTGTATAAATCAATTATAATGTTTGTATACTTTTTTGTTTTTATAATATATAGTTGATTTTGCAATTTTTTGCAGTTGTTATTTATTATTTTTAGTAGAAGATTCTTAATCGACTATGCTCTGGTAGTCGATTAAAGTTGCTCGACTCCAATTTTCCTTTTTTTTTTTTTTTTTTTTTTGGTTATTGATTCCAATTGTATAAATCATTATAATGTTCTTATATTTTTTATTTTTTTGTAAAATATAGTTGATTTTACATTTTTTTTCAGTTTTGATTTATTATTTTTAGTAGCAGATTTTTGATCGACTATGCTTCATCATAGTTGATTAATATACTGATATAGAAAAAAAAATTAAAAAACAAAAAAATAAATAAAAAAATTAAAGAATTTCCTTAATCGACTATGAAGCATAGTCGATTAAGGCTAATCGACTATGCTCCATAGTCGATTAAAAAAACTGGTACAGAAAAGAAGGAAAAAAAACGGAAAAAAAAAAGAATAAAATAATAAATAAATAAAATTGTTGAGCGCGTGACCCAGTGATTATGTGGCGGGCGGGGACAAAGCTGGAAAACATAATAGGTCGAAATGGGTTTGGGCTTTTCTCAAATGGAGAAAAATATTTTGGACCTCTCTCCATTAAAAAACATAACGAGGGGGTTTCATCAAAGAGCCCCTATAACAAAAGGTATATTCTCGATACATTTTCACATCTTGTAAGAAAATTGTGCATGTAATAATCTCTTCATTCTCTTCATCTTCATCTTCATATTGAACAGCTACAACATAATCACAAACCTACAACATTTTCATATAAAAAAAATCACATCAATTAATAAAAGAACCATCAACATCGGAACATTTTAATCAACTGACGGAGTTGACTCTGCTTCTTCTTCGAACTCGTGCTTTTGACACGGCAATCTTCGACAAATTTCTTCGGGATTCCAATTTCCGATTCAGAACCACAGATAAGATTAAACTAATTAAATAAATGGGAATCCGCACAAGGCTCCTCGGATACTCCGCAGGAAATTGGAGTTTTCGTCTTATAAGATGGAACCTGCATTACATTTTAACCACGTTAAAATGTATTAACAATGCAATATAAATGATAAGATGAATTTATCGTCACATACCTGGAAGAACACAAAATTCGGAAGAAGATGCGATTTTCGAGTTTTGAGGCCCTTAGTTTAATGTTTCATTGATTCCTCACAACAAGATCTCGAGGGCTGATGGATTTCTGCCGTTCTTTCGTAATCTTCATCATAAATGAAAATTATCGTTCAGAAATATCGAAACTTATTGGGAAACAAAAAAGATAAAGATTCAAATACCTGAGCCTCCAATTCGGTTATTCTTTGTAAAGATATTTGTTCGATGCTAGCACGACGCTTACACTCTTTATCGAGCATGTCTGTTAGATGATACCTTAACTCAGCCATTTCCTGAGCTAAATCCTCCGCTTCTTCTTTTGCTTTCAACCTTTCATCTTTTACTTCTTCCTGGAAAAAAATTTACGTTACGTTACGTTACAGGGTTGACTGATATAGAGATTATAGTTTTATTTTAATTTAAAAACAGAAAAAGAAATGATTGGACGAGCTTATAAATTAAGGATACCTTAAGCTGCATTACAAGACATTCATAGTCATCTATCTGACGAGACATTTCAGCCATCTTGTTCCTCAAATCTGCATCTGATGATGCCATCGGAATGGCAAGTTTGGTAAATAGTGGACCCAAAAAATTGCCAAATGTGCTGCTGCAAGTGTATTTTGAACGAAGTCCAAATAAGTTAAAGACGCAGTACCACATTATAATACAAGAATGACAGCACCCAGTATTGTTATTATTATTTCAAATTAACGATCAAGAATGGAAGACTCAAGTATCAACATATTAAATCATGTTTGTAAGGATATAAGACGTATATGCAACCTTGGGTCCTCGATTATAAGCCATTATCAGCTTCCAACAAAAACCCTGAGAAATTTTGTTCCTCCAGTCGATTATATGATGAAAGTATTGACAAAATATGCTGCTTACAAATTCAGCTTCCAACCTTGGGCAATGATGTTCGATTGTTTTAAATTTTCCATGCAAATTTTCAAACAAGAAAGGAAACACGGAAAAGAGATTATGCAAAAAGAAGCAGAATGATTTAGCTCAGCTAAAAAATATATACAGAAAAGTCCCACAGACATTATTTTCTAAGACTTAACACACTACAGAGATCACAGCTTCCTATCATCAAAGAGAAAAGAATTAAGAATTACAAAGTTAAGAAGATATATGCCGTTCTCGTAGAAACATTTTTTGTAACCCAAAAATAATCAAATAGGTTTAAATTGAAATTGTAAAAAAAGAATTTAAAAATCAATTTCGCAATCTGACATGATTACTTAACATTTCAGTATTTACTTGCTAGAGGGTCTGATCTGATGTTACATGTTTGCATACAAGTTTATCAAAACTGGCATGCGCAATCATATAAATATAAAAAATTAAATATCCAAATCTGCAATCTCGGGATTTTCTAGTACGACTGGATGGGATTCCTAGTACAAAACAAACTTTCAATCTAATTAGAGGCATGCGTTAAATTTTCAACATTTCATTATTTTCTTCATCCTTCACTATAATCTCGTAATTTTAACTTCAAGTAAATGGTGAAATAACAGTGTCTAAACAAATCTTTGGCCTTTGCACTGCTATCCCAAACCCCAAACGTGAGTTGGTGAAACATTATTTTCCTTTCTTATGATTCAGAAAAAAGATAACTAAGCCAAAAGATAATATAAGCTGACGATTAAATGCAATACTTGATATTTAAGCTTACCTCGTATCTTTCTCCAGTTTACTCAAGGACTGGCTATCGTTATTACCCAACCACTCATGAAATTGCTCTTCCAACTTGGTCAGAAATGATTTGATATGCATATCTGACCTTTCTAACTCTTCTTTCAAATCTTTATTTTCCTTTTCTAATCTCTCTATAACCTTATTTGCGTCTTGATTTTGCAGCTGAAGATCTCGAATCAACTCATTCATCCCAGTATTTTCTAGAGTTGTTTCTTCTAGTAATTTCTTAGTCTCGAAAAGAATCTTTTCGAAGGAAAATAACTCCAGCTTCATGGTCTCGATTTCACATTGATATTCTAATGCCATGGAAGAAATTGATTCCTCCAGTTTTTCAACGTGCGAGGCTGAATATCTTATTTCAACTTCTTTATCCTCTATTTCTTGCATAAGCAACGACCTTTCAGATTCGGATATATTTTCTGTGTCCGCAAACTGATAGCTGCGCATTTGCTCGCTCGGAAAATTTTGGTCTGAGCTCCTCATATTCAGTTGATCCTGCAAGTAATCTGTGAGAAAGTTTATAATCGATCAAGTAAAAAAGGACAAAGAAACGACTCGATTCAGATAAGTGAGCACAGCCATCTTTTAAATCTTTCGGAAAATCTATTTGAGGAATACACAGAAAACAACAGATTATTATCATCAACAAAGATCATACGGACCTAGAGATTATTCAATCCTTAAATTGGCAATGGGTAGATTATTCAATCCGTATATAGAATAATAGATATAAAACCTTAGGAAATGGAAAGTTTTTATTCGTCAACTTTAAGTGAAGATCCCAGTTACTTCCACGTCTTAATAGCTGTTTCATACTATTAGGAAGAAATGGACCTTGACCTCTTATGCTATTAATTACTAATGTACACAATAAAAAAATAATATAAATAAAACAATCCTCTCAAAACGTGTTACTATAAGTCACTTCACTTGACCCCTGTTGGCCATATGGAAAGTGAAAGAGTTTGCATTAAGAAGTTGCTAAAATATTCTATTGGAAAAAGAAGACGAAGATGAGATATAGAAACACATATATACGAGTGTGTGTGCGTGTGTGTGTGTTATAGAGGATGTCACCACCTATTTCTTGGATGGAATTATTGAGTTCTCTTTCCAAATCAGCAATACGTTTCTTGTCTTCTTCACGAGATTCAGATAACGTCTTAAGGTGGGATTCCATTTTCTGCAATTAAAAAGGGTTGTACTTTAGTGTCTTTGAGCCCAGTAACATCAAAATTCCGTTTACGAGCATCAAGATTTGATTTTTTTCAATACTTTCAAAAGAAATCTCGAGGACAAAAGTATCACTATAAGCATCTTAATAATGTGACAAAAATCATGAACCGATGAGAAACATTCTTGATTTGCCCATTAGAAAGTCAAACAAGAAGAAGACCATTTCCAAATGTGACCAAATGCCTTTTGCACAATTGAAAGGGAACATGTTGAAACAATATAAATAGTTTATAACATTTAAGATACCAGAAAGTAATAAAAAGTTAAAAGATAGTACTCTGATTAGTTCAAAGCTCTCGGACTTGGTATCTGTTAGCATCTCCTTTTCCTTTGTCAGCTGTATCAGAGAACAATGTGTAATAGTATTAAAATGACTAAGTTGACAAATTGAAATGGAGACAGTACCCTAGGCCTCGTTTGGTTTCCAATAAAAGATTATCCAATCTTATGAGACCCCAATTGTATAATTGCACACAATTTTGTCAAAAGCCGAAATAAGAGCTCATTTTTCCATAAATTGCGGGTCGGCCCCAAAGTTATTGCACAATCCAAACATCAAATAAGACCTCTAAAAATTACTTAATTAACATGGATTATTTACCAACCCAACGAGGCCTTAGATAACAAGGAATCATTTAAAAGCGAAATTATAGTTCAGATGACTAAATTAGAATGGAACCAATGACTCGGAACAGCATTTGTGTTGATTAAAAGCAAGGATACTGGAAAGCTCCTCATATTCTCATGGAACGAGTTGGAAGTTGGTTTCGTCCAATCCTTGAAGTTTGAAGGAATCGCAATCCACTAAAAGAGTAATTTGTTTTCACCTATCAATTGCTAATTCTTGCAACTATATTTCCGCGATCGTCTTTTCAAATATGACAACAAACTGAAAATTGCATATTTCAAGATGAGTCGTTTGTTTTCACCTATCAATTGCTAATTCTTGTAACTATATTTTGTGCGATCGTCTTTCCAAATAAGACAACAAACTGAAAAATTCATATTTCAAGAAAGAGTCGTTTGTTTTCACCTATCAATTGCTAATTCTTCCAACTATATTTTGTGCGATCGTCTTTCCAAATAAGACGACAAACTGAAAAATTCATATTTCAAGAAAGAGTCGTTTGTTATCACCTATCAATTGCTAATTCTTCCAACTATATTTTTTGCGATTGTCTTTTCAAATTAGACGACAGACTGAAAATGCATATTTCAAGAAAAATTGGATAAAGCATTGTACGGTAGGAATGCTATGACCGTAATAAAATAAGATAGAGAAGTCAATATCAACAATGGCACACCGATTTCAATTTCAATAAGAGTTTACCTCTTTACATCGTTCTCTGATCTCAAATAGTTCATCGTCGTCGTCATCTTTGAAAGAACAGTCATTTACTTCACTTAGTCCATCAGACATCTGCAAATAATTAATTAATTCATTCATTCATTATAAGCATACTAAATTCAATGCCATTATTAAAACTGTTGACAAAACTGAAGAATAAAAAATTTACCATTGCCTAATTTAATTACTGGGAATAGCAGATGCTCCGTCACGCCAAAAATTAATAAATTCAATGAAACGGGTCATCGATCAAATTAGCGTGACAATTTCACAAACCCAGAACCTGAATCCCGCAAAATAAAAAAGAATAAATTAATAATTAAACAAACCTAGGTCGGAAAAGTGCCCTAGGTAAAAAGGGATAAACAATAACAAGGAAGATGAGAAATAATTTTCAAAAAAAATATAAATTTGTTATCCAAAAGATAAATTGTTTTCAGAGAGATGGGCGAATTACTGATTCTGGGGCGTTTGATTCCCTGAAGAAGAAGAGCCTCAAAGATTCCATACAGAAGAATGTAGGATTCAGAATTGTAAATTTCTTGCACGTTTGTTTGGTTCAGCTTTTAATAATAGTTTTAACCAAGAATTGATAATGACAATTGACAATTGACAAATGAGGAATGAGGATGAATATGATGGCCGATTTGAAATTTGCTTAAAAAGAAGTTTGGCAACCTACACTATGGAAAGTTGTTATTACATTCAGAATGTTAATAGTTTTTTTTTTCCCCTTCTTTTTTGATAAGAAAAAAGGGAAAATTAGCATTGAAGTCCCTCAAAAATATTTTCTATAGCAATCAGGAAGGGAGGTGATATTCGCGGTAGCAAAATTACGAATGCGGGTTTAAAAAATCCACTCTCTACCTTTCTTTCTCTTGCTACAATTTTAGCTTTTATATTAAAAATCATTCCAAATCCCATGTTATTGTAGTCATTTGCAAAAAAAAAATATGAGTGCATCGAATGAGAATCGAGATACGGAATCCAATGAGGTAAATTTTTTTCGTTTTTGTTCTATACTCTATTCATTGTCTAAAACATGCTCGTAAAACAGTTTTTAAGACGAACAACTCAATTTGAAGTTATAAGCAAAAACGACTAGATAAAAAGGAAATCGAACACTTTAGAAGTTTTAACTTCGAAATGTATATCTCCTAAAATATTCATCCAAAAAAATGATTTATTTACATAAGACTATATTTGTTGTTTAAAATATGCTCGTAAAACAGTTTTTAAAACAAACTACTCGATTTCAAGTTACAAGCAAAAATAGGTAGATGTTGGTCGAAAACCTACACGCAAGTGCACGTATCGTACAAGTAATATAGTGGACTAAAAGTCCGGATATCGAACCCACAGGGAATATTTAATTATCTAATCCTAGACGCTAAATTCTACCAATTATTATCAAGCCCACCCTACACAGTCGAATTTTAGAGAGAATTAATTAAATTAAACTAAATTGAAAGCAAGCAAAAACAAGAAAGCAAATAAAACGAAGATTTAATCAAGATAAGCGAGCCTAGGATTTTATTCTTCCCCCTATGTGATTATTACTCCCCCAATTCCTTCAATTATACAAGCAATTAACCCGGATTATTAACCTGAGATGCTAAAATAATCATAACCCGCTTCCGCGTGTATTACAATATAATTCTAATACTCTAGATTCAATTACTATATTCCTATGCAATTAATTCTAGAACACATCATTAAGCACAAATCTCAATAATGGCTACCTAAGAGATTAACTATATTCCTATGTTAATACCACAAAGGCTCTTCTACCACAGTTCTAATTATTAACCCGATCTCCCGATTCATGCGATTAACAATAACATAAAAGCACATAAAGTGGCCAGTTTCATGAACTTAATAAAACAAGTAGAAGAAATAATCCGGAATTAAAACTTGCATAAAATCATAGAAAAGGGTTCATAAATCCCACATAGGGTTCCAAATAAAATCCTAGAAACAATTAATTTAGCTACTCATGATTAAAGCAAAAACGCAAATAAAATAAATCATAGACGATAAATCTTTGCTTGGAGTCTTCGAATTCTTCGTCTTCGTTATTGCTTTGTTGCTCTTGAAATTGCGTAAAAAAGATCCTCAATTGTGTGCTTGGGTTGGTCTTATATAGGGTGAAGAACTTGGGGAAGAAGGCAGTTTCCTTGTACAATTAAAATCCCTTTACTGCGCAACTTCGGATTCTCGGACGGGGGTCCCACGATTTGCACTAAAACTGGGACGGGGGTCTCAGCATTAAATCTTCATAATTTTGATTTTTTCACTTTTGGCCCATATTTTCTCCAAAATTGCAGTTTTGACCCCATACTTTTCCAATTCTTCAATTTGTACCTAAAATACAACAAATCAACTTTTTAAGCACCAATTATCATTAAAACACACCAAAAGCTCAAATAAAAAGGTACGATAAAGTGTAAAAATATATACTTAACAGTAGATACAGAGGAAATCGACACTTTAGTTGTTTTAACTTAGAAATGTAATATCCCTCAAAATATGCGTACTAAAAATTTGATTTTTTGTACAGAATACTCTATGCATTGTCTGTAATAGTCTTGTGAAACAGTCTTTAAAACTGATATACCTAATTGGGCAGACCTAATGGGACCTAAATTATCTAATAAATAGGCCGGATACATGAAAGTCCAATCACTTACAATTGGGCCCATTACACGAAAGCCCAAGTCCTTTCAAAGTAAGGCTTGGGCCCAACAAAGTAAGCCCAACCCAATCAACAACATATAAATGTTAGAGTAGGTGACCAACAAGCCAACATGTGGCTGTGGTCTTCCGTATTTATTATTGTAATAAACGAACCTTTATTCGTATTAATGATAAAACACCTTGGCATTCTATATCTTTGTCCCTTTGTCACAAGCATAGATATAGTCCTTACAGTTATTACAAGTGCTAGTAATTGATCGTTAGGATCGTGAGATATTTACTCAAGTATTATAACTGTTAAACGTGTTTCTAGTCGAAGGGTTACGCCACTAATGAGGATATCGGCCTTTCCCATTAAGACTAGCACTTAGTGTATGTGTACTGCATCTCATCAGTAAACGGTATTGTGATATCGGCATGCATAAGTAGGTGCTCGTAAGTTGACGAGTTCACTGAACTCCCTCACCCTAGAAATCTCTAAGTGGTTCCCAATAATCGAGTAGAGATATCTATGGTATAGTTGTACACCATTAGTCCTTATGACCTAGACATCACCGTGACTTCACTAGAGGACCAGCTGTATCGTGACCTGTCCCTGAGTTCCACCGAGGACCATCCCAAGGGCCAGTGTTCGTGCAGTCCGAAATCTAGTGGGAGGTCTGTGCATTGTAGTCGGGGATTCGATCGCTAGAATAGTCTTGGATGTCCTGTGTGTTCTGAAAGTTTGTAATCATTCTAAGTCTCTGGCCAGAGCTGACTAAGTGATGATTAGAGAATTCGATTCTCTAAGTCATGCACGTGACGATTACAACACTTGGAACGATCGCACCGTCATCGAACATATAAAGAGGTCTCGATGAACCAATGCCTCTAGTTCGATCGGGACATATGTATCGAAGGGACCGTACTGTACGTTAACTATATCTGAAGGTTCTTGCAGGCACTTCATTTGTATCTAGGGAATCATGACGCGTAGTTGCTAGACGCCAATCTTGATTCGTTGGGTGATTAAGGTGAAACGAGCTTCATCTTAATCGTAACTCTAAGGGACGAGTTTTTACCACAAAGGGTTGTGGGCCCACGGCTAGCTTACACCTGAACCATCGAGGGTCACACTGCTCGTGCACATGAGATCTTTGAATAAACGGTCAGAGATAAAATAAGTTTATCTTTGCATGATTGGAAGTCAATATGATTGGATCCAACATTCATAATTTGGAATTATGAATGAGAATAAGAAAAGGAAAAGAATAGGCGAACGTGTTAGTGAACTTTCTAAATCGGGAAGTTTCCAAATTTAGAAAGTGCACTGAACTAGGGTTTCCACTTTTGGAAAGTTGGAAAATGAAAGATGGCACTCGTAATGACGAGGATATTATAATGATTCCGAAAATGTAATTGTTGCGATTTTCCGATCATTGAATTGAGAGAGACGAGCAAGTAAAGGAACTAACGAGCTTAAGATGTTGGGCCCGATCCAACTTAAGCCCGTTAGGGTTTTATGCAAGGGACTATAAATACTAGATTTATAGGCCTTGCACAAACACACAAGACCTAACCCTAACCCTAGCCGTCCACCTCTCTCTCTCTCGGCCTCTCTCTCCCGCGGCCATCACCGGCGCCGTCGCCGGATTCTCGCCGGAATCGGCCGTTCATCGGCCGACTGCCTTGGTAGTCTCTTTCCTTCTCTTTATCTTCCGTTTTTCTAACTATTACGTGTCTAGTGCCACGTGTTTAGTAGATCAAAGTATACGAGGTGAAATCCGAGAGGAGGAAGATCGAAGATCGAAGAATTGAGGAGCAGCACACGAGCCGTCGCCGCACGCAACCCCACGCGCTGCCCGAAGACCGCGCGTGAGTTACACGCGCCGCCACGGCCCGTCTCGCCGATGCTGCCGCTGCACCGCTGCTGCCCCGATTGTACGGATTGGTTTCCGTAGCAATCTCGACTTGCTTAGCGCTCCTACCTCACGCTTCAAGAGGTAAACACACGAATCCCTTGTTTGGATTCGTTTACGTTTAAACTAAATATTCATGTTTGCTTTCGTATGATTTTATGTGATTATGTGTAATCGTTTTAATCGTTGCGAGCACGTTAGTTGGTTTAAACGCGAGCATGTTAATTGGTTTAAATTCGATTAAACATTTTAGCATGTATGTTGTTTTTAATTTCGCTGGAAGCGCAAAGGTACGCAATTAATTGATTTTAATTTGTCGGGCATGTGCTTGTGTGCTTTAAAGTCGTTTAAATCGCATTAAATTTTTGTTTTCCGCTGCGTACACGTGCCCGAAACCCAACAGTGGTATCAGAGCTCATTGCGTAATTAATTGCGTCGTATAATATGCTATGATTTTATGCATGTTCGATTTATTAAAGTAGTGATTGTTGTATTATGTAATTGGGAGTTTTTGTAAGTTTAAAATATTTTTGAAATATTGTTTAGAATTTTTCCACCCTTAAAATTGTTTAAAATTGGAAAATCGGATCTGAAATTATTTTTTAAACATCGGTTTTTTAATTGTTCGGATCGAACCGGTCGAACCGGCCGGTTCGATGGTTGTGTACGATCTAGTTGACCGAATCCACGTGGATTCGGGTCGGTCAGACCGGTTCCCGGTCCGACTGACCCGGCCCACTGATTTGGGTCAACTGGACCGGACAGAACCGGACCGCTTCGGTCCGAACCGGTTAGACCGGTTGGGCCGAACCGGTTCACTGAAAAAAAAAAAAAAAAAAAAATATATATTTCATATTTCTAAAATTAAACTTAAAACAAATTGATTTTAATTTTTGGAAAATTATTTTCAATTAATCCCAATTAGATAATTGGATTAACAATCATCTATTTTAGTAAATAGGTGTTAGATTAATCAAATTGATTTAAATTGTTAAATTGATTTCAATTAATAGAACACAAATATAATATTGATTATAAGTTCTACTTAATTAGTAGTACCTCAACATTATATGAATGATTTATGCTAGTTGAGGTTCTATAATTATTTTGAAAACCCGATAATTAATTAATGTAATTAATTATATAATTAGGTCGTAAGTTCCTCTTAGGACAATATGCGTTTCCATATACCTTTAGAGAACATAGATATAGGAATCACATAGACCAATCCGAACCTTCTGATGAGATAAAAAACTTTTAATAAAACCCCTCATTCTTAATCTAATTGAGAATCATTTCAAGCTATAAAGAATGACCCAATCTGTTGAGTTATTTCTTTCCTTCTGCCAACGGTTGGATTATGTGTAGCCCTTTGCTGTAGTGCAGTAAGCCGTGTTAGCGGGGAGTGCTATGGTAGAGTAAGCTGTAATTCAATTGACATAGCGATGGAGGTAGCCATAGAAAAGGGTTATGTTGGATTAACGTGGTCGGCTAGATTAACTAGGACTGCATTAGTTTGGCATAATCAAGTTCTATGAGCATCTTTGATTGGTAGGTCAGACTTGACACACGACGATTTTGATATTCGCGAGATTAACTTAGGTCATTATCAAGTGTGAGGAAAATTAATTTAGGGTCATATTGTGGATATGATTGATTGTGATCTACCTTTTGGCAAATATAATCGGGCTAGATTAACTACGGGTTATATTTGTCTATTGGACCTAAAGCCCATTAAGAAAAATCAGTTTTCTCGTTTGTCTACTAGAGGGAAGTGGAACTCGATAAAATTAGTGGGAGAACAATTAAATAACATAAGTCCAAACATTTAATTGTAACAATCATTTAACGCGAATCTCTAATAATCCTCTTCTCTATATGTCTCAGATAATCATGTCTAAGAATCCCATAATGTCAATCCTCGACAATAAACTCAATGGCCCTAATTACCTAGATTGGTTGCGTAGTCTTAAGCTTGTGCTAACTGTTGAGGGGCGTCTCTATGTTTTGAACGAGAGACTTCCCGCCACTATACCTGCCACAGCGACTGATGCTGAAAAGGAAACTTATGAAGTTTGGAAGAAAGATGACACTCATGCTAGGTGCTATATGATAGCCGCCATGGAGCCCGCGCTTGCGAGGAAATATGAGTCTCACATGCATGCTTTCGATATAAAGGCTCATCTCGATAGCATGTATAGTGAGAATATTAGGGCATCGAGGTACGCTGCTACAAAGGAGTTGATCACAGCGAGACTGCGCGAAGGGACTTCGGTCCACGAGCACTGTCTCAAAATGATCACTCTCCTTGAAAATCTAGTGAATCTTGATGTCACCCTCCCGGCCGAGCTCTCGTTGGATTTGATCCTGTTGTCCCTTTCTAGTTCCTATGAATCGTTCATAGTGAACTTCAACATGAACAAACTAGATCCTCCCTTGGATGAGTTAATGAACATGTTGGTCAGCTTCGAGTCCACCATTAAGAAAGAGAAGTCTGTTCTCATTGCTGCTGCTTTTGGAAAGAAGAGTTCTTTCCAAAAGAAGAGAAATGAAAGAGTTCCCTTCCCAAACAGCAAGTTCGAAGTGGGTGAAGGTAGTGGGGGCCCCAAAGCAAAGGTTGGCAAGCAAGTTGATGATGCTTGCCATCACTGTGGAAAGAAAGGACATTGGCGCCGTAACTGCAAGGCTTACCTAAAGCAGAAAGGTTCTGAAAAGGGTACGTATTTCATTGACGTAAATTTGTCTGTCAACTCTTCTTCTTGGGTATTGGATACGGCTTGTGGCTCACATTTGCGCAATGATTTGCAGCTAATGACAAGAAGTCGAAGGCTTAGAGCGGGTGAGACCTACCTAAGGATGGGGAATGGAGCAAGAGTTGCTGCTGAAGCCATTGGCACAATTTACTTAAATGTTTTGGATTCTAGTTTTCCTATTGTTTTGAACGATTGTTTATTTGTTCCGTCCCTCATTAGAAACCTTATTTCTATTCCTGTATTAGATATTGAAGGTTTTACTTTTGTTTTTGGAAATTCGATTTGCATTATACAAAAGAATGAGAATTTAATTTGCAAAGGACGACTATTAAACAACTTGTATGAACTAAATCCAAATGAAATACCTATTAATGTTATATCAGCAAAATGTAAGGAGATAGATAAAAACCCGCACAACTTTGGCACGCTAGATTAGGTCATGTCTCTTTAAGAAGGATGAACGATTTTGTTAGTGAAGGATTGTTCTCTTTGGAGGACGTGAAATCACTACAAACTTGTGAATCTTGCCTTAAAGGGAAAATGACCAAGTCACCCTACAAAGGGAAAATGGAACGAGCCCAGGGTCTTTTGGATTTGATCCATACAGACGTATGTGGTCCACTAAGTGTTAGTGCGAAGGGTGGATATAACTACTTCGCTACCTTTACCGACGATTGTTCTAGGTATGGGTATGTGTACTTGATGAAGTACAAGTCTGAAACATTTGAAAGGTTCAAAGATTTTAGACACGAAGTGGAAAAGCAACTCGGACGAAGTATTAAGAAGCTGCGATCCGATCGTGGTGGAGAATACTTGAGCATCGAGTTCATTGACTATCTAAAAGAGAATGGGATACAATCCCAATGGACTCCACCGGGGACTCCTCAACTTAATGGAGTCTCCGAACGTCGGAATCGAACTTTATTAGATATGGTTTGATCAATGATGGGGTTCACAAACTTACCGGCATACTTGTGGGGTCATGCACTTCGTACTGCCGCGTATTTGCTGAATAGTGTTAACACCAAAGCAGTTAAATCCACACCTTATGAACTTTGGCATTCCCGGAAACCCAACTACAAACATATTAGGATATGGGGTTGTCCCGCTTATGTGAAGCGATTAGTGGGAGATAAGTTGGATAGTAAATCCGACTTGTGCTATTTTGTGGGGTATCCCGAAGACTCGATGGGATACGAGTTCTACTATGTCAAAGAAGCAAAGACGTTTGTTTCGAGAAATGCCACCTTTTTGGAAATGGAGTTTCTATCCGATAGAAAGGGCAACATGATAGAACTTGAAGTAGTTCAAGAACCACAAAATAAAGTTCAAACGCAAGATCAAGTAATCGAACCAATACAACAAACCACTAATATACCTCCTGAACCTACGGTACGTAGATCCGAAAGAGTTCGGAAAATGCCGGATAGGTTATTCCTCCTCGAAAATGATGAAGATCATGTTGATCTTGGACAAGATCCAAGAACATACAATGAGGCCGTATCGGATGCGGACATGGGACATTGGCTAACTGCCATGAAATCCGAAATGGACTCCATGTACTCCAACAAGGTATGGACCTTGGTAGATCTACCCAAAGGAATTGTTCCTATAGGCTGCAAGTGGATCTATAAGAAGAAAATTGGAGTTGATGGAAAGGTATCGACCTATAAAGCTAGATTGGTAGCAAAAGGATACACTCAAAGGCAAGGTGTTGACTATGAGGAAATCTTTTCGCCAGTCGCGATGCTGAAGTCCATTAGGATTTTGCTGGCCATAGCTGCGTGGTACGACTACGAGATATGGCAAATGGATGTGAAGACCGCCTTCCTTAATGGAGATATTGAGGAAGAAATTTACATGGCGCAGCCGGAAGGCTTCATATCTTCTGGAAGTGAGCAAAAGGTTTGCAAGCTCCAGCGATCCATTTATGGATTGAAGCAAGCATCCCGTAGTTGGAACATTAGGTTCGACTCAACTATCAAAGAGTTTGATTTTGAGAAGAATCCGGAGGAACCTTTTGTATACAAGAAGGTTAGTGGGAGGGCAGTGATATTTTTAGTGCTTTACGTTGATGACATTCTACTCATTGGGAATGACGTAGGAATGCTGCAACAAACGAAAGCATGGTTGTCCACACGTTTCTCAATGAAGGATTTGGGAGAAGCATCTTACGTATTAGGAATACGCATCTATAGAGATAGAGCAAGGAAGATGCTTGGCTTATCCCAAAGCCTGTACATAGACACCGTTATGAAACGGTTTAGCATGGAAGAATCCAAGAAGGGATTCTTGCCAATGTCCCATGGGGTTCGTCTCTCGAAATCTATGTGTCCGCAAACACCTAGTGAAATCGAGGAGATGAAAAGGACGTCTTATGCTTCTGCCATAGGAAGCATAATGTATGGCATGCTGTGTACAAGACCTGATATTGCGTATGCTGTGAGTGTCACAAGCAGATATCAGTCTAACCCCGGCCCGGCTCACTGGAAAGCCGTGAAAGATATCCTCAAGTACTTGCGAAAAACTAAGGATATATTTTTGGTCTATGGGGGTGCCGAGTTGAAATTAGAGGGTTTTACTGACTCTAGTTTTCAATCGGATGTGGACGACTCAAAGTCGAATTCTGGATTTATATTCACGCTTAATGGTGGTGCCGTGTGTTGGAAGAGTTCCAAGCAAAGAACGACGGCCGATTCCACTACCGAAGCGGAATACATTGCAGCGTCTGAAGATGCAAAACAAGGGACTTGGATAAGGAAATTCATCCAAGAGTTGGGTGTCATTCCTGATGCTAGTGATCCAGTACCGTTGTACTGTGATAACACCGGAGCCGTGGCGCAAGCTAAGGAGCCACGATCTCATCAGAAGTCGAAGCATATTCTGAGGAAGTATCACGTGATCCGAGAGATCATTGATAAAGGTGAAGTTAAGGTTGAACGAGTCACCTCGGAAGAGAACGTTGCAGACCCCTTCACGAAGCCTTTACCGAGATCGGTCCATGAGAAACATCGAGAGTCGATGGGATTGCGATTTATGGTTAGTTGGCTTTAGGTCAAGTGGGAGATTGTTAGAGTAGGTGACCAACAAGCCAACATGTGGCTGTGGTCTTCCGTATTTATTATTGTAATAAACGAACCTTTATTCGTATTAATGATAAAACACCTTGGCATTCTATATCTTTGTCCCTTTGTCACAAGCATAGATATAGTCCTTACAGTTATTACAAGTGCTAGTAATTGATCGTTAGGATCGTGAGATATTTACTCAAGTATTATAATTGTTAAACGTGTTCCTAGTCGAAGGGTTACGCCACTAATGAGGATATCGGCCTTTCCCATTAAGACTAGCACTTAGTGTATGTGTACTGCATCTCATCAGTAAACGGTATTGTGATATCGGCATGCATAAGTGGGTGCTCGTAAGTTGACGAGTTCACTGAACTCCCTCACCCTAGAAATCTCTAAGTGGTTCCCAATAATCGAGTAGAGATATCTATGGTATAGTTGTACACCATTAGTCCTTATGACCTAGACATCATCGTGACTTCACTAGAGGACCAGCTGTATCGTGACCTGTCCCTGAGTTCCACCGAGGACCATCCCAAGGGCCAGTATTCGTGCAGTCCGAAATCTAGTGGGAGGTCTGTGCATTGTAGTCGGGGATTCGATCGCTAGAATAGTCTTGGATGTCCTGTGTGTTCTGAAAGTTTGTAATCATTCTAAGTCTCTGGCCAGAGCTGACTAAGTGATGATTAGAGAATTCGATTCTCTAAGTCATGCACGTGACAATTACAACACTTGGAACGATCGCACCGTCATCGAACATATAAAGAGGTCTTGATGAACCAATGCCTCTAGTTCGATCGGGACATATGTATCGAAGGGACCGTACTGTACGTTAACTATATCTGAAGGTTCTTGCAGGCACTTCATTTGTATCTAGGGAATCATGACGCGTAGTTGCTAGACGCCAATCTTGATTCGTTGGGTGATTAAGGTGAAACGAGCTTCATCTTAATCGTAACTCTAAGGGACGAGTTTTTACCACAAAGGGTTGTGGGCCCACGGCTAGCTTACACCTGAACCATCGAGGGTCACACTGCTCGTGCACATGAGATCTTTGAATAAACGGTCAGAGATAAAATAAGTTTATCTTTGCATGATTGGAAGTCAATATGATTGGATCCAACATTCATAATTTGGAATTATGAATGAGAATAAGAAAAGGAAAAGAATAGGCGAACGTGTTAGTGAACTTTCTAAATCGGGAAGTTTCCAAATTTAGAAAGTGCACTGGACTAGGGTTTCCACTTTTGGAAAGTTGGAAAATGAAAGATGGCACTCGTAATGACGAGGATATTATAATGATTCCGAAAATGTAATTGTTGCGATTTTCCGATCATTGAATTGAGAGAGACGAGCAAGTAAAGGAACTAACGAGCTTAAGCTGTTGGGCCCGGTCCAACTTAAGCCCGTTAGGGTTTTATGCAAGGGACTATAAATACTAGATTTATAGGCCTTGCACAAACACACAAGACCTAACCCTAACCCTAGCCGTCCACCTCTCTCTCTCTCTCGGCCTCTCTCTCCCGCGGCCATCACCGGCGCAGTCGCCGGATTCTCGCCGGAATCGGCCGTTCATCGGCAACGCTGGGGCCAGTTGTGCACTTTATTGGTCAAACCCTTGAAAAGGCCTACGCCGGGGCGAGCTGTGAGATGGAAGAAGCCGGAGGGGGAGCGATTTACTTTGAAGGCGGAGTGGAACAAGTCGCCCGTGGGCTCTATAGAGGACGAGCAACATACCTTCGACGAACAGGATCTCGCCGACGAGCAAGAGATATCCGACGAGCAGGATCTCTCGGACGAGCAGCATACCTGCCTTGGTAGTCTCTTTCCTTCTCTTTTTCTTCCGTTTTTCTAACTATTACGTGTCTAGTGCCACGTGTTTAGTAGATCAAAGTATACGAGGTGAAATCTGAGATGAGGAAGATCGAAGATCGAAGAATCGAGGAGCAGCACACGAGCCGTAGCCGCACGCAACCCCACGCGCCGCCCGAAGACCGCGCGTGAGTTACACGCGCCGCCACGGCCCGTCTCGCCGCTGCTGCCGCTGCACCGCTGCTGCCCCGATTGTACGGATTGGTTTCCGTAGCAATCCCGACTTGCTTAGCGCTCCTACCTCACGCTTCAAGAGGTAAACACACGAATCCCTTGTTTCGATTCGTTTACGTTTAAACTAAATATTCATGTTTGCTTTCGTATGATTTTATGTGATTATGTGTAATCCTTTTAATCGTTGCAAGCATGTTAGTTGGTTTAAACGCGAGCATGTTAATTGGTTTAAATTCGATTAAACATTTTAGCATGTATGTTGTTTTTAATTTCGCTGGAAGCGCAAAGGTACGGAATTAATTGATTTTAATTTGTCGGGCATGTGCTTGTGTGCTTTAAAGTCGTTTAAATCGCATTAAATTTTTGTTTTCCGCTGCGTACACATGCCTAAAACCCAACAATAAATAGATGTTTTACTCATTTGTAAAGGTACGTTCTATTCATTCACAATCAAGCTAGAGTATTATTCTCTCTGCCATATCCACCATATGTATATCTGATTTGATCGTCGGAGGGGTTTCCGCCGGATCCACCCCCGGCTTAGTTCAAATGTGCTCATTTCACAGGGACCTCAGGATCATTAAGTTGACAAGCTACTGATCCGCTTTGCTCTCCCAGCTCGTTTTCTACACTACCCTAGGTGATCTAAGAAATTAGCATCATCTGTTTGGCGCCGTCTGTGGGAACGATGCAAACCAGATCACGTAGCCAACAAGATCCTCCTGAGGCGTCTGCTCGGAGAGAAAATGACACAGCTAGCAACCTCCCAGTCCGTGGAGGATCTGGCTTGCCACCTCCTCCACGTGCTGCGGACCCTCCTCGCGAGGTTCAGGTGATCCCCCCTCGGGACCCACCACTCGCCGATCCGCCACTCCCTGCTCCTCGAACGGTTCAAATAACTGAGGATGCGCTCTAACGCATGATAGCATAAGCCTCAACTCGCGCCGCCACCGAAGCCGTGACTCAATATATCGCCACGATGGGATCAAACGCTCCCAATGTGATACCTGTGCCAGCTCCACCAGTGGTGCAACCTATGGCACCACCGCCAGTTCAGAATCAAATAAGTGTATCATCCTCCACCTCGGACCCACGGTCCCGAGTGCAGCTATCCACCAATCACAGGGGGGGCACAGCCCCGACAGCAACGTCAGCGCTCACCCCCACGGGGGAATGCGTCCCCACAGAGACTCCCTCTCTTTAATGAGGGAGAAGGCGAGATAAACAGTAGAATGTCTCGCCAAATTCCTTTCCCCCAACCGAATAATCCAATGGGTGAAAGAATGACCGTCCCAGTAAGCGCAGTCCTTCACCATAGACATTCTCAACGAGGTATTACCTCAAGGAGTGAAGATCTCGGGGTTACCTCAATTTGAAGGGACCACCGATCCACAAGAGCATATAGAGAAATTCAATGCCATGGCGGATTTATACGGCCCGACGGACGCAGTGATGTGCAAAATGTTCCGCACCACTCTCTCAAATAGAGCTATGAATTGGTTCAACTCTCTACCCACAAGATCGATTGACACCTTCGCTCGGTTGTCAACACGGTTCACCAATCAATTCGCCATCAACAAGCAGTATGCCAAGACCCCAGCCCACATTTTCTCTGTAGTACAGAGAGATAACGAAACGCTCCGCAACTACATCAAGCGTTTCGTAGAAGCCGTCCATGAAGTCCCCAGTGTAGGGCAAGACATGCTGTCTGGGATTATGCAACAAAACTTGAAGCCAGGTAGATTCAAAGAATCAATCGCCGGAAGGCCTCCAGGCAATCTAGAGGAATTGCTGAATCGAGCCGAAAAATATGTACAGATAGAGGAAGCCTCTACCCATGCTCCTCCTAAAAGGAAAAGGGAAGATGACCGTCAGGACAATAGGAGGCGGGATGATCGACGTCCACCACTTCCACCTCAAGGTCAACCATCTTCCTCCTACAATAGGTTCACGCCGCTAAACACTCGCCTCACTGAAATCCTCCACGTGATAGAACAAAGAGGTTTAGCAGAGCTTCCACGTCCTATGCAGCCAAATGCAAAACAAGAAAAGTCGGACTGCTACTGTCGATTCCACAAGGATAGAGGACATACTACCGAGGATTGTGCACAACTCAAGGTAGCCATTGAAAGATTGATCAAGCAGGGCCACTTAGGCGAGTACATCGATAAGACTCGAAACAAGCTCCGTGATGACCTCCCACGCCGAGATAACAATCGAGATCAAACACAACGAAGAGAGGAGGGAAGTCATCGGCGAGGACAAGATAACAATGACAATCAACCCACCCTGGGAGCCATTAACTTTATCTCCGGAGGACCGGCGGGTGGCGATTCACAAAATGCGAGACGCAACCTCGCTCGGTCAGCACGTATGAATCAAGAGCATGCCTCTTCGTCCGCCTCTATCTACCAGATACGAAGACCTGATCATAGCATAATCTTCAACTCTTCGGACCTTGAAGGTCAAGATGAATATCATGTTGATACACTGGTGATCACAGCATCGGCCGCCAATTTCCTGGTTAAGAAGATATTGGTGGACGGTGGAAGCTCAGCCGACATAATATATCTCCACGCTTTCAAGCAACTAGGCATAGATAATGCCCAGTTTAACCCCATCTCCACGCCCCTAAAATGATTCACGGGAGAGGGCGTGTTATCCATGGGTGAAGTGGAATTGCCTATCTCCTTAGGGGAAAACCCTTGTCGAATCACCAAGATAATCAAATTTCTCATCGTCGACAAGTCGTCCCCTTACAATGTCATCCTAGGGAGGCCAGCAATCCACACATTCAAGTCAGTGCCTTCATCCTACCATCAAAAGTGGAAATTCTCCACTCCTTATGGAATGGGGGAAGTATTGGGAGATCGACGTCTCGCCTGAGAATACTATGCAAGGGCCCTACGAGAACCTTCCAAGAAGCCTAAACCGTCCGGAAGGGGAGACGACACTCAAAAATCCGACAAACGGAAGTGGGTCAACGTAATCATCCAGGATGATAAAGAAATCCTTATCAGTGTACCAGACGACAGCATCAAGCTAGCAGCCGTCGAAGAGCTTAAGGTCATAGAGCTCACACCCGGAGATGATTCCAAGCTTATACGAATCGGATCCGATCTAGATCCAAAGACGGAACAACAGCTAATCAACTTCCTACGACACAATGGAGATGTGTTCGCATGGAAAGCCCAAGATTTGACGGGCATTCCTCCTCAGGTAGCTCTACACCGGCTCAACGTCGACAAAAGTTTGAAGCCAGTCAAACAAAGGAAACGGACATTTGGTCCCGAACGCAACAAGCATATCAAAGCGGAAGTGGCAAAACTTCTTGAGGCAGGACATATACGACCAGTTTAGTATCCTGAATGGTTGTCGAACGTAGTACTCGTTCCCAAGCCGGGTGGCAAGTGGAGATTATGCGTAGACTTCACTGACCTCAACAAAGCTTGCCCTAAGGACCCATTTCCTCTACCTAGAATCGACCAACTCATCGATTCGACCTCGGGGTGCGAGCTCCTCAGCTTCCTCGATGCATATCAAGGGTACAACCAGATCTTACTCGCACCAGAAGATCAAGGGAGGGCTAGTTTCTTCACTGACCAAGGCATCTACTGCTATCAAGTCATGCCTTTCGGGTTAAAAAACGCGGGATCCACTTACCAGCGTCTAGTGAACACAATGTTCGCAGACCAGATCGGTAAGAATATGGAGGTGTACATCGACGACATGCTCGTCAAAAGTGTCAAGGTCTCGGACCATTTAACTGATTTGGATCAATGTTTTGCCACCCTGCGAAAATATAAGATGAAGCTCAACCCCCTCAAATGTTCATTCGGAGTTCGGGGAGGCAAATTTTTGGGATATATGATTTCGCAGCGGGGAATCGAAGCTAATCCCGCAAAAATCGAAGCAATCACCTCCATGCCTCCACCAACATCTATCAAGAAAGTCCAACAGCTTAACGGTTGTTTGGCGTCTTTGAATAGATTCATTTCTAGATCAGCAGACAAGGCCCTCCCCTTCTTCAAGATTTTAAGGGGAGGAAAGAAATTCGAATGGGATGAAGCATGTCAAAAAGCATTCATTGAGCTGAAGTTGTATCTCGCATCCCCACCCTTGCTCACAAAACCTCAGCCAGGAGACACCCTCCTACTGTACTTAGCTACCTCAGCTGATGCCATCAGCGCAGTCCTCATCCGAGATGGAGGAAAAGGTCACCAACCCATATATTACATTAGTCGCGCCCTTCAAGGAGCCGAACAACTCTATACCAATATGGAAAAGCTCGCTCTTGCCCTCATCAATGCAGCTCGGAAGCTTCGACCTTACTTCCAGTCACATCAAGTGGTGGTTCTCACCAATTATCCTCTGAAGCAGATACTAAGGAGTCCCGAGACATCCGGGCGATTGGCAAAGTGGGCGATAGAGCTAAGTGAATATGGGGTGGAATTCAAACCCCGCCCCTCTATCAAAGCGCAAGTACTGGCTAACTTTCTAGTCGAAATGACCTCAGTAGAAGGAAACACCTCTATACCTACTTGGTTTGTCAGCGTCGACGGATCTTCCACTGCCACATGAGGTGGATCGGGTATCGTCCTAACAAACCCTGACGGAGACGAGTTCGAATATGCTCAACGATTCGAATTCACAGCCTCAAACAACGTCGCTGAATACGAAGCACTGATAGCAGGAATCCGCCTCGCCCTAGCTGCCGGAGCACGTAAGCTCCTAATCCAAAGCGACTCTCAGCTCGTCGTTAACCAAGTACTCGGCGTTTACGAGGCCAAATAAGACACCATGGCCAAATACTTAGCTCTCACACACACTTTATTATCCAAGTTCGAAAGCTACGAAATTAAACAAGTACCTCGCTCCAGTAACGTTCATGCGGACAAATTGGCTAGGCTTGGAAGCTCCATGGCAGGCATTGGAAGTCGAAAGGTGACGCTCCTCACTTCACCTCAGCCGGAGATACTTTCACCCAATGAAATACAGTACAACGAGGAGGATGAACCATGCTGGTTCACTCCAATCATAAACTATCTCAAGAAGGGAGAACTCCCTGCTGATCTCACTGAAGCCCGGAAGTTAAAAACGAGAGCCGCTCGCTTCATCATAGTGGGAGAATAATTGTACAAACGAGGGTTCTCATTCCCCTATCTCAAGTGCCTCGACCCGACCACAGCGAATTACGTACTTAGAGAAGTACATGAAGGTATCTGCGGAAATCACTTAAGCGGGAGAACCTTAGCTCTCAAACTACTGAGGCAAGGCTACTATTGGCCAACGATGCATGAAGACGCAAAGAGATTAGTCCGGAGGTGTAAGCCCTGCCAAGAGCATGCCAATATCCCTCATCTACCAGCGGCATTAATGCAACCAATTGGCAGTCCCATCCCTTTCGCCCAATGGGGAATGGATTTAGTTGGACCATTCCCACCCGACACGGGAGGGCGCAAATTCCTCATTGTAGCAGTGGATTACTTCACCAAATGGGTGGAGGCTGAACACTTAGCACGCATTCGAGAAGAAGAAGTCATCCAATTCCTATGGAAAAACATCGTGTGTCGCTTTTGCATCCCACGTGCCATTATCTCAGATAATGGAACCCAATTTTGCGGCGACAAAGTAAAAAATTGGTGTCTCGGCTTGGACATCAAACAGTTTTTCACATCCGTAGCCAATCCACAGGCTGTTAGAGTAGGTGACCAACAAGCCAACATGTGGCTGTGGTCTTTCGTATTTATTATTGTAATAAACGAACCTTTATTCGTATTAATGATAAAACACCTTGGCATTCTATATCTTTGTCCCTTTGTCACAAGCATAGATATAGTCCTTACAGTTATTACAAGTACTAGTAATTGATCGTTAGGATCGTGAGATATTTATTCAAGTATTATAACTGTTAAACGTGTTCCTAGTCGAAGGGTTACACCACTAATGAGGATATCGGCCTTTCCCATTAAGACTAGCACTTAGTGTATGTGTACTGCATCTCATCAGTAAACGGTATTGTGATATCGGCATGCATAAGTGGGTGCTCGTAAGTTGACGAGTTCACTGAACTCCCTCACCCTAGAAATCTCTAAGTGGTTCCCAATAATCGAGTAGAGATATCTATGGTATAGTTGTACACCATTAGTCCTTATGACCTAGACATCACCGTGACTTCACTAGAGGACCAGCTGTCGTGACCTGTCCCTGAGTTCCACCGAGGACCATCCCAAGGGCCAGTGTTCGTGCAGTCCGAAATCTAGTGGGAGGTCTGTGCATTGTAGTCGGGGATTCGATCGCTAGAAAAGTCTTGGATGTCCTGTGTGTTCTGAAAGTTTGTAATCATTCTAAGTCTCTGGCCAGAGCTGACTAAGTGATGATTAGAGAATTCGATTCTCTAAGTCATGCACGTGACGATTACAACACTTGGACCGATCGCACCGTCATCGAACATATAAAGAGGTCTCGATGAACCAATGCCTCTAGTTCGATCGGGACATATGTATCGAAGGGACCGTACTGTACGTTAACTATATCTGAAGGTTCTTGCAGGCACTTCATTTGTATCTAGGGAATCATGACGCGTAGTTGCTAGACGCCAATCTTGATTCGTTGGGTGATTAAGGTGAAACGAGCTTCATCTTAATCGTAACTCTAAGGGACGAGTTTTGACCACAAAGGGTTGTGGGCCCACGGCTAGATTACACCTGAACCATCGAGGGTCACACTGCTCGTGCACATGAGATCTTTGAATAAACGGTCAGAGATAAAATAAGTTTATCTTTGCATGATTGGAAGTCAATAAGATTGGGTCCAACATTCGTAATTTGGAATTATGAATGAGAATAAGAAAAGGAAAAGAATAGGCGAACATTGTAGTGGACTTTCTAAATCGGGAAGTTTCCAAATTTAGAAAGTGTACTGAACTAGGGTTTTCACTTTTGGAAAGTTGGAAATTGAGAGTTGTCACTCGTAATGACGAGGACTTTATAATGATTCCGAAAATGTAATCGTTGCAATTTTTCGGTCATTAAATTAAGAGAGACGAGCAAGTAAAAGTACTAACGGACTTAAGCTGTTGGGCCCGGTCCAACTTAAGCCCGCTAGGGTTTTATGCAAGACATATAAATACTTGATTTATAGGTCTTGCCCAAACACACAATAAAAACCCTAACCCTAGCCGCTCACACCCTCTCTCTCGGCCCTCTCTCCTCGGCCACCGCGCCGCCGTCGCCGGAGAATCGCCGGAATCGGCCATCCGTTGGCCGATCCCTTTCGGTAATCTTTTCCTCTTTTCGTTTCTTCCGTTTTATTCTAACTACTTCGTGTCTAGTGCCACGTCTTAGTAGATCGAAGTATACGAGGTGAAATCCGAGAGGAGGAAGATCGAAGAATCGAGGAGCAGCCTTCAAGCTGACGACGCACGCGACCAACGCGCCGCCCCGAAGACCGCGCGTGAGATACACGCGCCGCCGTGCCGTCTCGCCGCTGCTGCCCCGGATTGTACGGATTGGTTTCCGTAGCAATCTCGACTTGCTTAGCGCTCCTACATCACGCTTCAAGAGGTAAACACACGAATCTCATGTTTTTGATTCGTTTACGTTTATACAATATATTCATGTTCGTTCTCTTATGATTTTATGTGATTACGTGTAATCGTTCTAATCGTTGCGAGCATGTTATTTGGTTTAAACGCGAGCATGTTAATTGATTTAAATTTGGTTAAATTATTTAGCATGTATGTTGTTTTTAATTTCGCTGGAACCTTAAAGGTACGCAATTAATTGTTTCAATATTGTCGGGCATGTGTTTATGTGTTTTAAATTGTTTAAATCGCATAAAACTTTTGTTTTCCGCTGCGTACACGTGCCCGAAACCCAACAGTGGTATCAGAGCCATGTTGCGTAATTAATTGCGTCGTATAATATGCTATGATTTTATGCATGTTCGATTTATTAAAGTAGTGATTGTTGTATTATGTAATTGGGAGTTTTCGTAAGTTTAAAATATTTTTGAAATATTGTTTAGAATTTTTCCAGCTTTAAAATTGTTTAAAATTGGAAAATCGGATCTGAAATTATTTTTAAACATCGGTTTTTAATTGTTCGGATCGAACCGGTCGAACCGGCCGGTTCGTTGGTTGTGTGCGATCTAGTTGACCGAATCTACGTGGATTCGGGTCGGTCAGACCGGTTCTCGGTCCGACTGACCCGGCCCACTGATTTGGGTCAGCTGGACCGGGCAGAACCGGACCGCTTCAGTCCGAACCGGTCAGACCGGTTGGGCCGAACCGGTTCACGGAAAATAAAAAAAAAAAAAAAAAAATTTATTTCAGATTTCTAAAATTAAACTTAAAAAAAATTGATTTTAATTTTTGGAAAATTATTTTCAATTAATCCCAATTAGATAATTGGATCGACAATCATCTATTTTAGTAAATAGGTGTTAGATTAATTAATTAATTTAAATTGTTAAATTGATTTCAATGAATAGAACACATATATAATATTGATTATAGTTCAACTTAATTAGTACTACCTCAACATTATTTGAATGATTTATGCTAGTTGAGGTTCTATAATTATTTTGAAAAACCCGATAATTAATTAATGTAATTAATTATATAATTAGGTCGTATGTTCCTCTTAGGACAATATGCGTTTCCATATACCTTTAGAGAACATAGATGTAGGAATCACATAGACCAATCCGAACCTTCTGATGAGATAAAACTTTTAATAAAACCCCTCATTCTTAATCTAATTGAGAATCATTTCAAGCTATAAAGAATGACCCAATCTGTTGAGTTCACTACAACACAAATCACCATCCATAGCGTTTGAAAAACGCTGTTATAGGATTCTATAGCGTTTTTGAAAACGCTATGTCTGCCGGAGCTATAATAGGTCTCGGTTCTTTTATAGCATTCTTTAAACGCTATTATATTTACACGTACTATAGCGTTTTTTAAGTGCTATTGTATGGATTTGTACAACTGTAATGAAACGCTATTGTAAAGCTATGGTAGCATTTTTTTTATGCTATTGTATGTCTTTTTGTAGCTTACGTTCAAATGCTATTGTAACTCTGTGATGGCTTGTCCTAAATGCTATTAAAGATGAGAAAAAAAATTAATAAACTGATATAAATAATTTATTATAGAATTATGTAATCGCTTTTATAAATTATTTAAACAACCTTTTATTAGCTTTTAGCTTTTAGTAATATCATGCATATTGGGGCATTCATTAATAATAAAAAAATTATAGAATAACAAGATGATACAGAATAAATAGTTGTCATTAAAAACATCTCAACCAAATTGTCTATAGAACACAAACTCTAACATTAATCTTCTAGTATTCATACTCATTAATGAAAAAAGAAAAAAGACAATGTCACAACAAAAAACTAGTTCAGAGTCATCCTTGACTGCATCCTTGACTGCATCACCTATTACAAAAGAAGAGAACGTAAATTACTTAATTAGCTTATGTAAAATAAAATGACTCTAATATATATGTTGGAAAATAATACAACAAATGTAACATCTTACTGAGCTCTAAACCATAACCAGTTTATTGCAACGGCGATGCCAACTTCAATAAATTCCATCTCAGATGAAGACCTTCAAAGAGATGCACATAATTTAGGAATTGTTCATATACACCAAAAAAATAAAATGAACTATCTATCCCACTCTAATTAATGGGGGCAAAAAAATTAAAGAGATAATTTTTGATGTGCAATGATTCAGAAAATCATGATAGATAAAGAAATTTAAGATCATAAAAGGGGTAGAATATGTTATCGCCCTGCTATAAATTTATATTATTTTTCATATAAACTGATCTCAAACATGATGACAACAATAGGGTTATGAGAATGAGGGTGTTACCTGTGTAACTAGTTAATATTCACAGGGCATCAGAGCTTGCGGAAAGAAACCTAAACAGACAACTACTTCAATGTACTGTGTTCTTTATTGATATTCCTGGCAACAATTTATTAAAATTAAAAGTAGCCAGAATTCCAATTTTAAAGTAATAAAAAACTCTATAAAGAAAATTAAAGCTTGCGAATAAGAAATTTAGGAGATTCAATTCTACTTCTACATGGCAAACCTCAGGCGATCAATAATTAGCATATTAAACTTGACGGTGAAGATTAATTCCCAAAGTAAATACCTTTGTAATTGGAATTTGTTTCGTCTTGCAAGTTCTAACAGCTGAGATTGATATGTGCGGAAGTTAAAACTGCAAAGCAAGAAATAAGAAGTATCTGTCAAACATCCAAATACATGCACACCGAACTAACTAAGATAAAAATAAACTATATAGTCAATCATCACACATTACAACATTCCTATGTAAACAAGAAACTCCAAAAAAGAAAATTCAAGGAATACTCACAAATATAAGAATAAAAGGGTAAGCTAGACAAGAAATACCATCAATAGTATATTTGCAGTCCAAGAAAGACATAAACCCACAAAAAGTCATAAATGAAAATTCAAACTTCATTAGAGGATATAAGGCAATAACATTTTGAAAATAAAAAATACGTTTTATCTAATTAATCTTCAAATGCCATATCGAAATCAAATATAACAAATTTTTCAATTACAGACTTGCATTAGTATATAGATATATACATGTATTAAACAGATACAAACAGAGGGTAACAATTCCAACATATATAAAAAAAAAAGATGAAGATGAAGATGGCAGACAGAGGGTAACAATTCCAACATACACAAAATTGTCTCTTTCTATTGCACATTGACAACAACCCAAAAATTATAAACATGGAGTCTTCAATAATAAAGAGTAATTTAGTGAACTTAAATTAGGGCTTTTTTTTAAAACAAAAAAAAAACAAACGAAAATTAGAAAACAAAAAGTGCGATTCCTTATTATGACTGGAAATTCGAAGGAACCAACATGATTGCGTCGGAAGATCGGTGCTGGATCGAGAGAGAGAAGATAATCTAGAAACATACAATTTTGTGGCTCCCATGGAAATGAAATTCTGCCGCGAGACACCTCCAATGGCTGCATATGGAGAGAGAACCGTCGGAGAGATGCCGCATATGACTGAGTAGTGGAAACAACAGATAGAACCGCCGGCACTTTTATCTTGAAGAGAAACGGAGAATCGGAGAAACACTGTTCTAAGATAAAGGGCTTTTTGACGATGGGAAATTGGGATCGGCGTATGAAGGAAATTTATTATATGCCTAAAATATGTGATTTTTTTAGAGTTTTTAGCGGCCCATAAAAGTAAATCAATTTATAGCGTTTTTATTAGTTATTAAAAGTATCGGAAAAACAATTATAGCACTCTTCGCAAAAATGCTATAAAATTATGCTATTAAAAGTCATTTTTGTTGTAGTGGTTATTTCTTTCCTTCTGCCAACGGTTGGATTATGTGTAGCCATTTGCTGTAGTGCAGTAAGCCGTGTTAGCGGGGAGTGCTATGGTAGAGTAAGCTGCATTTCAATTGACATAGCGATGAAGGTAGCCATAGAAAAGGGTTATGTTGGATTAACGTGGTCGGCTAGATTAACTAGGGACTGCATTAGTTTGGCATAATCAAGTTCTATGAGCATCTATGATTGGTAGGTTAGACTTGACACACGACGATTTTGATATTCGCGAGATTAACTTAGGTCATTATCAAGTGTGAGGAAAATTAATTTAGGGTCATATTGTGGATATGATTGATTGTGATCTACCTTTGGGCAAATATAATCGGGCTAGATTAACTACGGGTTATATTTGTCTATTGGACCTAAAGCCCATTAAGAAAAATCAGTTTTCTCGTTTGTCTACTAGAGGGAAGTGGAACTCGATAAAATTAGTGGGAGAACAATTAAATAACATAAGTCCAAAAATTTAATTGTAACAATCATTTAACGCGAATCTCTAATAATCCTCTTCTCTATACGTCTCAGATAATCATGTCTAAGAATCCCATAATGTCAATCCTCGACAATAAACTCAATGGCCCTAATTACCTAGATTGGTTGCGTAGTCTTAAGCTTGTGCTAACTGTTGAGGGGCGTCTCTATGTTTTGAACGAGAGACTTCCCGCCACTATACCTGCCACATCGACTGATGCGGAAAAGGAAACTTATGAAGTTTGGAAGAAAGATGACACTTATACTAGGTGCTATATGATAGCCGCCATGGAGCCCGCGCTTGCGAGGAAATATGAGTCTCACATGCATGCTTTCGATATAAAGGCTCATCTCGATAGCATGTATAGTGAGAATATTAGGGCATCGACGTACGCTGCTACAAAGGAGTTGATCACGGCGAGACTGCGCGAAGGGACTTCGGTCCACGAGCACTGTCTCAAAATGATCACTCTCCTTGAAAAGCTAGTGAATATTAATGTCACCCTCCCGGCCGAGCTCTCGTTGGATTTGATCCTGTTGTCTCTCCCTAGTTCCTATGAATCGTTCATAGTGAACTTCAACATGAACAAACTAGATCCTCCCTTGGATGAGTTAATGAACATGTTGGTCAGCTTCGAGTCCACCATTAAGAAAGAGAAGTCTGTTCTCATTGCTGCTACTTCTGGAAAGAAGAGTTCTTTCCAAAAGAAGAGAAAGGAAAGAGTTCCCTTCCCAAACAGCAAGTTCGAAGTGGGTGAAGGTAGTGGGGGCCCCAAAGCAAAGGTTGGCAAGCAAATTGATGATGCTTGCCATCACTGTGGAAAGAAAGGACATTGGCGCCGCAACTGCAAGGCTTACCTAAAGCAGAAAGGTTCTGAAAAGGGTACGTATTTCATTGACGTAAATTTGTCTGTCAACTCTTCTTCTTGGGTATTGGATACGGGTTGTGGCTCACATTTGTGCAATGATTTGCAGCTAATGACAAGAAGTCCAAGGCTTAGAGCGGGTGAGACCTACCTAAGGATGGGGAATGGAGCAAGAGTTGCTGCTGAAGCCATTGGCACAATTTACTTAAATGTTTTGGATTCTAGTTTTCCTATTGTTTTGAACGATTGTTTATTTGTTCCGTCCCTCATTAGAAACCTTATCTCTATTCATGTATTAGATATTGAAGGTTTTACTTTTGTTTTTGGAAATTCGATTTGCATTATACAAAAGAATGAGAATTTGATTTGCAAAGGACGACTATTAAACAACTTGTATGAACTAAATCCAAATGAAATACCTATTAATGTTATATCAGCAAAACGTAAGGAGATAGATCGAAACCCCGCACAACTTTGGCACGCTAGATTAGGTCATGTCTCTTTAAGAAGGATGAACGATTTTTTCAGTGAAGGATTGTTCTCTTTGGAGGACGTGAAATCACTACAAACTTGTGAATCTTGCCTTAAAGGGAAAATGACCAAGTCACCCTACAAAGGGAAAATGGAACGAGCCGAGGGTCTTTTGGATTTTATCCATACAGACGTATGTGGTCCACTAAGTGTTAGTGCGAAGGGTGGATATAACTACTTCGCTACCTTTACCGACGATTGTTCTAGGTATGGGTATGTGTACTTGATGAAGTACAAGTCTGAAACATTTGAAAGGTTCAAAGATTTTAGACACGAAGTGGAAAAGCAACTCGGACGAAGTATTAAGAAGCTGCAATCCGATCGTGGTGGAGAATACTTGAGCATCGAGTTCATTGACTATCTAAAAGAGAATGGGATACAATCCCAATGGACTCCACCGGGAACTCCTCAACTTAATGGAGTCTCCGAACGTCGGAATCGAACTTTATTAGATATGGTTCGATCAATGATGGGGTTCACAAACTTACCGGCATACTTGTGGGGTCATGCACTTCGTACTGCCGCGTATTTGCTGAATAGAGTTAACACCAAAGCAGTTAAATCCACACCTTATGAACTTTGGCATTCCCGGAAACCCAACTACAAACATATTAGGATATGGGGTTGTCCCGCTTATGTGAAGCGATTAGTGGGAGATAAGTTGGATAGTAAATCCGACTTGTGCTATTTTGTGGGGTATCCCGAAGACTCGATGGGATACGAGTTCTACTATGTCAAAGAAGCAAAGACGTTTGTTTCGAGAAATGCCACCTT
Organism: Erythranthe guttata; assembly: GCF_000504015.1. Next base: position 15,940 of record NW_012193895.1, on the reverse strand, counting down.
TTTGGAAAGGAAGTTTCTATCCGATAGAAAGGGCAGCATGATAGAACTTGAAGTAGTTCAAGAACCACAAAGTGAAGTTCAAACGCAAGAACAAGTAATCGAACCAATACAACAAACCACTAATATACCTCCTGAACCTACGGTACATAGATCCGTAAGAGTTCGGAAAACGCCGAATAGGTTATTCCTCCTCGAAAATGATGAAGATCATGTTGATCTTGGACAAGATCCAAGAACATACAATGAGGCCGTATCGGATGCGGACATGGGACATTGGCTAACTGCCATGAAATCCGAAATGGACTCCATGTACTCCAACAAGGTGTGGACCTTGGTAGATCCACCCAAAGGAATTGTTCCTATAGGCTGCAAGTGGATCTATAAGAAGAAAATTGGAGTTGATGGAAAGGTATCGACCTATAAAGCTAGATTGGTAGCGAAAGGATACACTCAAAGGCAAGGCGTTGACTATGAGGAAACCTTTTCGCCAGTTGCGATGCTGAAGTCCATTAGGATTTTGCTGGCCATAGCTGCGTGGTACGACTACGAGATATGGCAAATGGATGTGAAGACCGCCTTCCTTAATGGAGATATTGAGGAAGAAATTTACATGGCGCAGCCGGAAGGCTTCATATCTTCTGGAAGTGAGCAAAAGGTTTGCAAGCTCCAGCGATCCATTTATGGATTGAAACAAGCATCCCGAAGTTGGAACATTAGGTTCGACTCAACTATCAAAGAGTTTGATTTTGAGAAGAATCCGGAGGAACCTTGTGTATACAAGAAGGTTAGTGGGAGGGAAGTGATATTTTTAGTGCTTTACGTTGATGACATTCTACTCATTGGGAATGACGTAGGAATGTTGCAGCAAACGAAAGCATGGTTGTCCACACGTTTCTCAATGAAGGATTTGGGAGAACCATCTTATGTATTAGGAATACGCATCTATAGAGATAGAGCGAGAAAGATGCTTGGCTTATCCCAAAGCCTGTACATAGACACCGTTATGAAACGGTTTAGCATGGAAGAATCCAAGAAGGGATTCTTGCCAATGTCCCATGGGGTTCGTCTCTCGAAATCTATGTGTCCGCAAACACCTAGTGAAATCGAGGAGATGAAATGGACGCCTTATGCTTCTGCCATAGGAAGCATAATGTATGGCATGCTATGTACGAGACCCGATATTACGTATGCTGTAAGTGTCACAAGCAGATATCAGTCTAACCCCGGCCCGGCTCACTGGAAAGCCGTGAAAGATATCCTCAAGTACTTGAGAAGAACTAAGGATATATTTTTGGTCTATGGGGGTGCCGAGTTGAAATTAGAGGGTTTTACTGACTCTAGTTTTCAATCGGATGTGGACGACTCAAAGTCGAACTCTGGATTTATATTCACGCTTAATGGTGGTGCCGTGTGTTGGAAGAGTTCCAAGCAAAGCACGACAGCCGATTCCACTACCGAAGCGGAATACATTGCAGCGTCCGAAGCTGCAAAAGAAGGGACTTGGATAAGGAAATTCATCCAAGAGTTGGGTGTCATTCCTGATGCTAGTGATCTAGTACCGTTGTACTGTGATAACACCGGAGCCGTGGCGCAAGCTAAAGAGCCACGATCTCATCAGAAGTTGAAGCATATTCTGAGGAAGTATCACGTGATCCGAGAGATCATTGATAGAGGTGAAGTTAAGGTTGAACGAGTCACCTCGGAAGAGAACATTGCAGACCCCTTCACGAAGCCTTTACCGAGATCGGTCGATGAGAAACATCGAGAGTCGATGGGATTGCGATTTATGGGTAGTTGGCTTTAGGTCAAGTGGGAGATTGTTAGAGTAGGTAACCAACAAGCCAACATGTGGCTGTGGTCTCTCGAATTTATTATTGTAATAAACGAACCTTTATTCGTATTAATGATAAAACACCTTGGCATTCTATATCTTTGTCCCTTTGTCACAAGCATAGATATAGTCCTTACAGTTATTACAAGTACTAGTAATTGATCGTTAGGATCGTGAGATATTTACTCAAGTATTATAACTGTTAAACGTGTTCCTACTCGAAGGGTTACGCCACTAATGAGGATATCGGCCTTTCCCATTAAGACTAGCACTTAGTGTATGTGTACTGCATCTCATCAATAAACGGTATTGTGATATCGGCATGCATAAGTGGGTGCTTGTAAGTTGACGAGTTCACTGAACTCCCTCACCCTAGAAATCTCTAAGTGGTTCCCAATAATCGAGTAGAGATATCTATGGTATAGTTGTACACCATTAGTCCTTATGACCTAGACATCACCGTGACTTCACTAGAGGACCAGCTGTATCGTGACCTGTCCCTGAGTTCCACCGAGGACCATCCCAAGGGCCAGTGTTCGTGCAGTCCGAAATCTAGTGGGAGGTCTATGCATTGTAGTCGGGGATTCGATCGCTAGAAAAGTCTTGGATGTCCTGTGTGTTCTGAAAGTTTGTAATCATTCTAAGTCTCTGGCCAGAGCTGACTAAGTGATGATTAGAGAATTCGATTCTCTAAGTCATGCACGTGACGATTACAACACTTGGAGCGATCGCACCGTCATCGAACATATAAAGAGGTGTCGATGAACCAATGCCTCTAGTTCGATCGGGACATATGTATCGAAGGGACCGTACTGTACGTTAACTATATCTGAAGGTTCTTGCAGGCACTTCATTTGTATCTAGGGAATCATGACGCGTAGTTGCTAGACGCCAATCTTGATTTGTTGGGTGATTAAGGTGAAACGAGCTTCATCTTAATCGTAACTCTAAGGGACGAGTTTTGACCACAAAGGGTTGTGGGCCCACGGCTAGCTTACACCTGAACCATCGAGGGTCACACTGCTCGTGCACATGAGATCTTTGAATAAACGGTCAGAGATAAAATAGTTTATCTTTGCATGATTGGAAGTCAATAAGATTGGGTCCAACATTCGTAATTTGGAATTATGAATGAGAATAAGAAAAGGAAAAGAATAGGCGAACATTGTAGTGGACTTTCTAAATCGGGAAGTTTCCAAATTTAGAAAGTGTACTGAACTAGGGTTTTCACTTTTGGAAAGTTGGAAATTGAGAGTTGTCACTCGTAATGACGAGGACTTTATAATGATTCCGAAAATGTAATCGTTGCAATTTTTCGGTCATTAAATTAAGAGAGACGAGCAAGTAAAAGTACTAACGGACTTAAGCTGTTGGGCCCGGTCCAACTTAAGCCCGCTAGGGTTTTATGTAAGACATATAAATACTTGATTTATAGGTCTTGCACAAACACACAATAAAAACCCTAACCCTAGCCGCTCACACCCTCTCTCTCGGCCCTCTCTCCTCGGCCACCGCGCCGCCGTCGCCGGAGAATCGCCGGAATCGGCCATCCGTTGGCCGATCCCTTTCGGTAATCTTTTCCTCTTTTCGTTTCTTCCGTTTTATTCTAACTACTTCGTGTCTAGTGCCACGTCTTAGTAGATCGAAGTATACGAGGTGAAATCCGAGAGGAGGAAGATCGAAGAATCGAGGAGTAGCCCTCAAGCCGACGACGCACGCGACCCACGCGCCGCCCCGAAGACCGCGCGTGAGATACACGCGCCGCCGTGCCGTCTCGCCGCTGCTGCCGCTGCACCGCTGCTGCCCCAGATTGTACGGATTGGTTTCCGTAGCAATCTCGACTTGCTTAGCGCTCCTACCTCACGCTTCAAGAGGTAAACACACGAATCTCATGTTTTTTATTCGTTTACGTTTATACAATATATTCATGTTCGTTCTCGTATGATTTTATGTGATTACGTGTAATCGTTCTAATCGTTGCGAGCATGTTATTTGGTTTAAACGCGAGCATGTTAATTGATTTAAATTCGGTTAAATTATTTAGCATGTATGTTGTTTTTAATTTCGCTGGAAGCGCAAAGGTACGCAATTAATTGTTTCAATATTGTCGGGCATGTGTTTATGTGTTTTAAACTGTTTAAATCGCATAAAACTTTTGTTTTCCGCTGCGTACACGTGCCCGAAACCCAATACAGGCTAACGGCCAGACGGAGGTCACGAATCGCACCATACTCCAACACCTTAAAACAAGGCTTGGAAGTGCCAAAGGGAAGTGGGTGGAAGAATTGCCTAACGCCCTATGGGCTTATCGCACAACCCCACGAGCAGCAACCGGAGAGTCGCCTTTTAATCTAGCTTTCGGCACAGAGGCTATCGCACCCGTTGAAATCGGTGAACCATCTTGGAGAATCACCAACTATGATCCAACAGCTAACGAAGAAGCTATGCGGGGAAGCCTAGACCTCGTAGATGAGCTACGAGAGATCGCATGCATCCATCAATAGATGTATAAATCACGCATGGCCAGAGCATATAACTCAAAGGTCCGCCCTCGATCTTTTCAAGTTGGAGATTTAGTCCTCCGAAAAGCTGAAGCCTCTCACCCCATTGGAAAGCTCGATCCAAAATGGGAAGGACCATATAAAATCACAAAAGTGGTCAACACCGGAGCATATCGCCTCGAGAACACTTACGGACACCCTATACCCAGAACATGGAATATAGGGAACCTCAAACGGTTCTATGCTTAAGGTATACATCTACCTCACTTAAGATCCGTTGAAGTCACCACCCATAACCCTCCTATATGAAAATTACTTATAAATCGTTACCCTTGCAGGCTCCGCAACCTTCCACGTCACTCGTCTCACAAAACTGTCTCTACATGCTTGGAAACTTTCTACTACATAACGAGGTGCGTAAACGTCCCACCTAAAATGGGGGGCTAGTAATTTTACTTACATCATCAATTCATAATAACATCTCATCATCTTCTTATAGACTGAGAACCTACTACGAGGGTATGCATATTCTCAATCAATGGCCCAAAGAGCGAAGACACTCGATACCACATCGCCAAGGGTAACAATACTTCCACTAGAATACAACACACGGATGCTCTTGTTTACTCTTACTAACGTGAAAAAATAATTCCAATGACAGGCATGATCACATAGCAACTCACAACAACTCACGAGTTGATTTCATATATCGGGGTGCGAGGAAGAAAAGCAATCCCCGTAGTAGGGTACGTGAAATTGCAGTACACATCATCCCAGCTTCAATTACTCAGTCTTCCATACAAGTGTTTAAACAATGTTTTTCTCAACTATACTTTACAGGCATAGAGACGCCAAAGGAATTTAATCTACCATCAGCACAGCGAAACGAACGAGTACAAGGAAGACGTGGAAGAAGAACAAGTGTAGTACAATCACTTAGAAGAATTTTTTTTTGAAGTCAACTTATTTGCTTTTGCATTAGTTATTTCCTTTCGCCTCACGTAGGCCTATGACATTACCAATTTATTTCCATTCGCCTCACATAGGCTTGTAACAATTCTCATTTGCCATCATTGAATAAAATAAAATTTTTGCTTTACTCTCTGTACCATTACATCTATACAAATTACCTCTTACCATGAGTTCAATTCAATACAACCCTACAGACACTTAGAGAGATTTAGATAATCCATATAGCCTGGGCAGCTGGATTGTCTAAGTCCCTTTATTTGTTTCACAAGATGTTACTATTAAAGCGTGACCACGGACAAATATATTTAAGACCCAAGCGGTCAGAACAAAGGGAACAACCCCTAACAAAAACCTTGGGAGACTGATCCCCTCCTCAAGTGCATCGCGTACAATGCTAAATGTTATACACATAAGCAACGCAAAAAACTCTTGACAACGTCAAAATAAATAACTAAATATCAAACTTCAAATGGCAAACAATGAAGAAATTCAAACGAAGTAGTAGTGGACATACCCATCTACATCAGCGATAAAAATAAACTAAGAAATCCATAGCAAATAATTAAAAAAAGGAGGGAGTTTAACTATCCTAGCAAATAAATCTAAACTCCCCCACCACGGGCGGAAGACGCCCCCACAGTGGGTCATCAGCAACCATGTCATCCACGAGCTCTATGCCCGTCTTGTTGACATCTACCTCATCCTCCTCTTCATCGGATATGCCGGCTTCCATTCCACGAATAACCTTCTCACTGATACCACCCGCCTCGCGAAGGTATTTGCGACAAGCACGAACTAATGGCTTATATACCACAGCCAAAGCATGCTCCTCAATCACAGCAGCACACTCATCACTACCTCGGAAGCTAAGCTTGGTTTCCTCCACGATGGACTCCTTATAAGCAGCACCACCTGACGTCGCGAGGAACCTCTTCCCCGTCGCCTTCTCAACTTCGTATTTCTCTTTGAGCTGGTCATAGCACTCGTTCAACTTATGAACATCGTCCTTATACGCCTTCACATCACCTCGGATAACCTCGAGCTCCTCTGTCCTCTGAGCAAGCTCCTCCGTCCTCTGAGCAAGCTCTTCCGTCCGTTGAGCAAGATCGGACCGCACTATCTCCAACTAGCTTAGAAGTTCATCCTCCCGCGACTGACTTCGAGCCCGCTCCTCTTCCTTCCTAGCTTCCACATTCCTACCTTGCTCCATGAGATATCTCCAAGTCGCTACCAACTAAAAAAAAATAATAATAATAAATAAATAAATATATAATATTTTACACAAGGAAGAGAGGAAGTAACATAAAATCTTGATTTAATATAGACAAGTACTTACCCGGCATATGTCCCGAGCAGCCAACTCCAACATGTGGGAAGGACCCTTACCAGACATCCGAGCACGGTCATACTCCCAAACGAATTCCTCGGTACTCAACATCGGCAAGTCATGGTCTGACACATCCCAATACGACTCCTTACCTTCACGATTCACGCCAAAGGTAAACAACTGTTTCCCTGCCCCACCATGGAAAGCATACGTCTCCTTAGGGTCTACCCGTGGACGCTTAGGCACAGCCACATACTCGGTATCTACCCTCTTTCCCTTGCCACGGTCTCTCGTAAGTGGACGCTCCTCTACTTCACCAGCACTGCTACGGTCATCTTTGATCACTCGAGGAGTTCGTACATGGACCGTCTCACGAGGCAAACCACTCGAAGAACCCCCCAACGTAAAGGAAACCTTCTTCGATGCCTTCTTAGACGTCCAATTCTCCTTAGCTCGAAGTGCCGCAAAGGTTATACCCCCATCTACAAAGGAAAACAACCACATAAGAGACATGAGATATACACAACCAAAGAACTACACCAAAAAAAAAAATAAAAAAAACCCCAAATCAATGCACTAAAAGGATATACAGTGCTGACCCTTTGCCTTCGGTATCAAACACCTCGGGTTAAATTCCACATCACACAGCCTAGACTCTTCAATCCTCTTCGCCATATTCACGGTAATCTTGAAACTCTCGCACGTAGGTTTCCAACCTAGAGGAACGTCGAAAGAAGGGGCCCTCACATAAAAGAAACGCGACTTCCATTCCCCCAAGGATAACTTCACACTCTTCAAAAATTGGTAGGGAACGCGAGGATGAATACAAAAGAAAGGCAGCTTATTGGGCCGATGTAACGTAAATAACGCCTTGAACAGACCCACAGTAACAGGCAAACCTACTCAAGACACTCTATGGTGAAACGCCTCGAACATAAGAACCGCAGTCGGGGTTAGCTGACTATACCTTATCTTGAATTCCTCGCAAATCTTTAACAAGGTCGGATGCGGAGTAATCTGAGATGTACACGTCACGTACGCCAAGAAAACCGTATAAAACCCATAGGGTGGCGAATACAAACGGTCGCCCTTCTGAGGCAACAACAACTCGATATTTCTTGGCCCTCCAACCAGTCGACGAATAGACGGCAAATGATCTTCCGTCAATACACTATCAAAATTAATTAAGTCCAAATTAATTGGCTTGATTTTCTTTTGCCTCCTCGTATCAATCTCAACATCACCCGGCAGAATATCATCTTCCTCCTCCTCTTCGACCATCGGCTCAACTTCACTACTCGGTACCCCATGCCCACTCGACGAATGCGATTCACTAGAATCATCACTATCACTCCCAAAATCCACGACTTGACGCCTATAACGACGTCTACTAGAACCCACTTCGTCAACAGCGGGGCAAATATTAATATTAAACTCCAAATCATCACTCCAAGAATCAATGATTTCTCGCCGTACAAAACTCTTCCGACTCACATCATCTTCGACATTAACTGCCAACTCCGATCCCCCGACACACTCGCGCAAATCGCGCCGAAAAAGGGCCCCGGACGCGCTCTCACGCGCGCGCGTCGCGTCCGGAGACGCCCTCCCACGCGCGCAACCCCTATCATTAACCGCGCGTCCACGCGCATCCTCTCCTCCATGCGACGTGCGCGCACGCGCACCCCTATTGGGCAGCGCGCGCGCGTCA
>NW_012193890.1:11963-116875 GCF_000504015.1 Erythranthe guttata | reverse complement strand
CAAATAAATATAAAAATGTGTGGCCAAAATAAATAATATTTTGAAACAATAAATACATTTATTATCATAAAACAACAAAAAGGGGTACTCTTATGTTGAAGATGATGACTATAATAATGGTGAATGAGACTCATCTCCTAATAAGGGGTACTCTTTCATTGTTAGGCGAAACAAGGTTTTAACGAGGCCCCTGTTATCAATGAAATAATATTTTTGGGCAAAAAAACTGTTGTTATGTTTTTATGAGTAATGTATGTTGTAAGGTTATTAGGAAATAATTAATGAAATTATTGTTTATTCGTGGTTTTATTATATGTATAATAATCTAAGTCGATTTTCATTCATGTTTCAATATTTTTTTGATATTTATCATAATTTCTAAATTATATACTTAATAAAATTAATCATTATTCATAATCAATATTTTTGTAATAAAATAGACTAAATTTACAATTAACATTAAAATTATAATTTTGTAATATATTTGGTGAAATGTCATGGGAGACCAAACCAAATCCTATTCTCTATAAATGGTAAAATGGTGAAATATTAATATTTTATTATTTGGTGTAAAATTTGATGGAATTGGTGGGAGACCAAATACACTATTTTGTAACTAAAAATAGAGAAATAATAGAATAGTGTGCTGCGGGTGGGAGATAACACCATTTTTTCACCACCAAAAATAGGATTTGGTGAAAAAATGGTGTTAAGGGTGGGAGATGCTCTTACACCAAAAGAAATCCATTAATTCCTTTTGAGGGGTAATAAAGTAATTACAAACATAATGGGTCTAGGGGTGAAGAACCTAGGGCTTGGGGACATTCCCCTTCAAATTCAAATTCATAAAATCATATCATAAATTGCATTTGATCAATCTTTGAAAATAAATAATTTTTGATTGTCAACCAGCCCCACTTGATTTTGCCCATTCACTGAATCCACCCCTCCTTTTCATCTCTTTCTCTCTCACACACAACACACACAATTTGGGAGTTTCTTGAATCAAGTAATCTATGCATGTATACATACATACATATATTTCTTTTGTATCTATATCTAACTATTAATTAAGGCAGCAAACACCCATAATCCATCCAAATCTCTTTCGTCCCACCTTCAAATAGCAATTCTTGATTTCTTTCTCTCTCTCACCGAATCATCTGGTTTTTCTTTCTCACAGAAAACCCACACCATTTTAAAGACTCCATTTTTAACCTCAATTTTGCACAAAACTTATAATAGGTATGTACACATTTCCTCAAAGATTATATTTTTACACCTCGAATTCTTACATGGGTTGTCTTTATTTTTTATTTTAATATTTATTTTCTCTTTAATTGTGTTATATATTGAATATTGAACTGTTGAAAATCTGATTGCCCTGCTCCCATGTATTATTGTATACTATGTTTGCTAATTTGATACTGGGGTTTCTAAATTTCTTCTGATTTTCAATTGCAGGGGTTGAATTTTGTTCACATTTGATTCCATAACTCTAGAAAGATCCATTTCTGAAGTGGGATTTCTCAGAAATTTTGTCCTGCTGGCAAAAAAATCGAATCTTTATCCTAATTCAAGATTTAGTACAACAGAGTTTGCAAACTTGGAAGTCCCTTTTTTTTTAAATGAATTTGGAGCATCATCACAAATCGAAATCAGCAATGTCGAAAGATTCGATGAATCTCCAAGATCAGTACTATTTGAACAGCATTATGGATGTAAGAAGATCAAAGAATAATAATAATCCTAGTATCTCCTATGTTGAAGTAAAGAAAATCGATAACTATAATCAAAAGCGGTCTTCTTTCACGAAAGGGAACCATAGCAAGAAAATGTTTCGGTGCTTCACGTTGGAGTCGATGCTTCTGCTGATTGGGCTAACGGCGTCGTTGCTGATATTGCCGCTGGTGGTGCCGCCACTGCCGCCTCCTCCGTTTTTGCTGCTTTTGCTGCCTATTTTCATTATGGGGCTTTTAGTGATGCTGGCTTTTATGCCATCTGGTGTTAGGGAGGCCACTCATACTTATGTGTAAATGGTAACATCACCACTCCCATTTTCTTTTATTTTGTTTTTGGTTGAGAAGTAAATGTAGCTGCATGGTTCTTTGATTTCTTATAAATATTATTCACCCTTATTATTAACTTACATATTAATTCTCTTTGGTTTGGAGTCATTTGATCCTGCACTCGCACTCTACAATTTGTGTTTCTTTTGTATGGCAAATCATTGGGTAATAGCCGTCTCATTCGGTTAAATGGATCGGATGAATATGAATTAGATTGAATTTCCGCATTTTCGGTTGCGAATTAAGATGTTCGGTTTAATTAATTATATTAGATCTAATATTAAAACGTCCGTAATTTAAGAATCAAATCGTATTTCGTCGATGAAACTTAATAATCAAGAACCGAATAAGACTCGAGTATAAGATGATTTGGAATAATCTTACAACGACAAAGGTGACCAATATACATACATTGATATATGCCTCTAATACATAGCCAACTACATACTTGTACACAGTTTCTCTTACAAATAATAAGGTTGTTTAAGAGGCATCCTTTCCAAGTATGTTTTCAGCATCAACCAAGAACCAACATCGAAACGACCACAAGTACTCTACCTAACTACCGAAAAAACGACTCAATACTTTGTTTATTATCTATACCATGACATGCAAATGGCGAAAAGAAAGAAAGAAAAAAATAAAAAAAGGAGACTTCACTCTCAAAATCTGTACTAATAATCCACACCAGCGCGATCGAGCAAAAACGGAGGAAGATGCTGCTCCAATACCGCCAACAACTCCCTCCTCTGCCCCGGTTCGTCCAGCACCACACCCCCAAGCCTTCTAGAAGCTTCCACAAGCAGCCCTCTATGCCTCTGCGACAACAATTTACCCCCCGGCCCCACGCACTCCCTATACAGCGGCAAATAAGCAACCGCCACCTGTAACGGGCCCGGAAGATCCCTCAAGCAACTCTCCAATCCGCCCCTTTTCAAAATCCTCACCACATTCAAGAAATGCAATTCCCCTAATCTCAACCCATCCAAGTAAGCCTCCTCCGACCAATGCTCGCGTAAAAAAGCCCTCAGCTCGGGGGTCGCCGCTCCCTCCTCGCCGGACGACCGCGCGATGACGTCAGCAACCGCGTAGGTTGCGACGGGGTCCGCCAGAAAGTCGGCACGTAGGAGGAAGGCGACCCCGTCGAGGGACCCGCCACTCCGTTCGCCGGCAGCTTTTAGGATCTCGGGGGCAAGGGCGGTGATGACGTGGTGGGGGACTTGGGGGAGGAGGTGGGCGGCGATTGAGAGCTGGCTGGTGGATGTGGCGGCTGTGAGGGCTAGGCAGAGCTCCATCTCTCTGCAGCCCTTTTGGATGAACCATTGAACCACCGTCATTGAGCCTCGTTCGGCGGCTCTCATCAGTGGACCGAGGAAAGCGGTGGCGTTGCCCTCTTCGACTAGGCATTCCATCGTGGCGATTTTGCCGTAGTGAGAGGCAAATCCTAATGCCAAGTCAGCATCCACATCCAAGCTGTTGCGTTGAGCAATCTAAAACAACCACAAATTGAGAAACGAACTTATTAATCCAAGGAATAGAATGATTAAATTACGTGGATATTCAAGAAAAATAAAATGGGACAAAACCAAAATTTGAAGGGGTTTTGAAATTTAATAAGAGGGGAAGAGAGTCCATTATCATGCATATAATTTTGCTTAGAAAAACTGCAAAACTGTTGGTACTTTCAAGGTTGTTAAACGGCAAATTGAATTGAAAATCACAAGAGTTCTATATTTTATTCAAAATTACTAAAAATATAAATATATTTGCGTATTTAATGGTACAATAACATTTATATTCTTAATTAGATGATGAGAAATACTTCTGACACCTTTACAAGGGAAAAATGAGGTGCAACACCACTTACTTTGAAGTACTTCAAGTAAAATTTTCTATTCCAGTTATAATTTTTATTTTTATTTATTTTATTTCATTCTGATAAGTCTTTTCAGTTATTTCATTTCATTTAAAAAATTACGCCACAATTATTTGTCAGATAAAAAATAAGACAAATTTTTTAATCGTTAAAAAATGATTAAGTCCTATAAAAACATTAGAAAATTTTCAAATGCAAAACGAATAGATAAACTCAAAGGTATAGGGAGAAAGAAATTAACGAAGAGTCATTAATAACTACACACACACACAAATAAAAAAAAATAACCATCGATCAATCACAAGGCGCCGAAAATAAAATAGTACCTGCAATAAAATGCGAACAAGTTCTGTGCTCCCAAAACGTGAAGCCTCAAGAAAACACTGGTTAACATTATCCGCACCACCATCAACAAGAATATCCAACAAACCTTGTACTGCAGTTGCAGATGCACCCGAGGCCCAACTATGGTCAAACGTACTTGAGAATAATGTAAGTGGGAAACAAGCAGCATCAAATGCTTCGGAGAAATCCCTTCCAGAAAGACGATTGCCAGCTAGATCGAGGAAGTTCTTGAAAGCCGATAACTGTAGTTGTATCTCAACAGCAGAGCTTTGAAATACTCTGTCCGTATTTCCTTGGGATCGAGAATGGAAACTTATGCATTTAAGTGCCCATTCGGTGAATTTCTGGACTTTTGCACTGGCTTCTGCTTTTAAAACTTCGTCTCCATTGCATTCTTGGAGCCTTTCACTCAACCTGTTAGGATGTGAAGGTATAAAAACTGAATCTTGACTTGTTGGGCTTTTTTGAATAATGATATAAACAACTAAGAACTTTGTGCACACACCATTGTAACCGGTTCTTAATTTATAGGTTGATAATGAAAGAGATCGAGTGCATACATGTGTGTGCTACTGCTTGTACATGCATGTGTAAAAGGTGCAAGCTTGTGATGAAATACTCGAGTTCATTTAGTTACAACTTACAAAAGAAAGTTCAAAATTATTTAAATTTAGTTTTACTTTACAGAATCTATATACATCTCTTGATGTTAAGATCTGCAAATTGCAATACCATCGTCAGCCTCCATTACGTATTTACATAGTTAAAGGATTATCTCATAACAAAAGGTAAAGTTCCAATCTTCTCTTCACAATGAAAAACCAATAACTTATCGATAATACAGAATGAATTCATTGGCAAAGACTAGCGTTCGATTTGGAAATTGAAGGCTAAAAGCAGAGGAAAGAAGATCAGTCATATCGAAGATCGGTAAAACACACGAGCTCTAACACTCAGTTAATAAATTAGTTAGATAAGAATAAAACCCAAATGACTATGTAAATTTGAGTGACAGACACAAAAAAGTCATCTTATGTAATAGAATCATAATTTCATATTCAAATATAGAGATAGAAATTTGAACAAAAAGAATGTCTTATACCTTTGTGACATCACTGTGACAGTTTCTGCAAGGCTCATTGTCCGACTCTGACAAGCAGAAACACACGAAGCAAGAAAAGAAGTCCTAAGTGCAGCTCGAGTGAAATCGTACGCCCCACTATCAATTATCCTCTTAATCATTCCATTAACCCCATACAACTCTTCCTGTTTGCTCAAGAACCATATCGAATCCAAAGAAATGCACAGTGCATCGTTTAGAGTCTGAGGGTCCGCTAAGACGACCAGACTGTCAGCAAGTTCCCAATCGTGCGAACTCACAGCCCCTTGAAACAACCGCCCTAACTCAATCCTATCTTGTCGGCACAATTTCCTCTCGGTTTTCCCTTTATCAGAAGCAGAAGCAGAAGCGGCTAATTTGGATTTAAGTTTCTCGACGCTGCAATTACAAGGACTTGCGTTTAAATCTTCCTTAATAACGAGAGGGGCTTCTCTCGAGAAAATCACATTGCTATGACATCCTTCGACATTCTTGTCGGAACTAAAAGGTTCAGCCTCAGATGTTCCCATTTCCATCATTTCAATTTCGGAACACTGAGGCACTTCCATATCAATATCTAGGGCACTTTTTTCCATCACACATATATCTCATATTTAGCCTCAGATTGTACCCAACAAATCGTGAAATTCTTAATTTTCAATCCAAATTGAATTGTGTAAATAAATTGATTAAATAGAAGAATTCATGTGTGGGCAAAATAACTCCGCCGTCATCACGGCCATCGGAAAACCCCCACCACCGCCCAAACCCCTTGACCTAAAAACCTCGTCGAAAAAGTTTGCAGAAATCGATCCACCTGAAAATTCATAAAAACATGTCAATTGAAAACAACAACAGCAAAATTACCTCAACTAACACCCAAAATAACCTATAAATGAATGAAATGAAATTACAGAAAGAGAAGAACCTCGAATCAACAAAAATTGCAAAGAAACCTGTTTTTTATTTTTTTTTCAGAAAGGGGAAAAATTATAGAGAGAGAAAGAGAGGGTACATGAAAATGTGGGAGTGGAGAGAGAAAGGGGTTGTGGGTGGTTGTCTCTTTGTTTCAGTGGATGGATGGCCCTCAGCTCTTTTGGATTTTCGTCATCAACCTTTTCTTCCTCTCTTTTTTTTTTTTTTTCTTCCTTCCTTCAATTTTTGCTTTTTATTTTTCTTTTTTTATTTTCTATTTATATATATAAAAAAAAAAGGGAAAAATTCTGTGTTAACAGAGGTGGTGGGTGGTGACGGAGCGATGAAAGGGAAAGTTCCCGTACCACCGCGTACCACCACAAAAGGGTTGCCTCCTTTGGTGGGTGGGCCCCCACACCTGGTTCCTTCTCCTTTTTTTTTTTTTTTATTTATAAAATTATAAATTGCATATAATATTGGGTTGATTATAGGGGAAACTACAGATAAATTCCTAATCTAAAACTTGAAACACAGATCAGTCCCTAGGTATTTTCCCCTAGCAATTCAGTCCCTACTCACACGCCTAACATGCAGATCAGTCCCTAATAAAATGTGCAAATACTAAAATACCCTTTACTTTATACTAATTTTACATAACTTCTTTTCAACTTCCAACGCGCCGTTTGTATTACACGCTCTTTGCCCGTTACATTTCAAAAATCAAACAACAAAAAAGAAGCTAAAAAGGCGCAGAAAAAACCACCGTTCAATAATACCCATTTTCAGACCAAGAAGAAACGAAGAAGAAACGAAGAAGAAACGAAGAAGAAACGCAACAGAGAAACAACAAAGAAGGAAGAAATTACGAAACACGAAGAATCAACAAACCGCAGAAAAATAGTATAAACAAACCCATTTATAAACAATGGTGAAGCAGGGTAAACAACAAGGTTTGATTTTTTATTTTTTTTTTCATTTTCTTGGAAACAGACCCATTTGGGTGTTGCTTAAGCAGGGCAAAAAGGTTTATTTGTTATAGAATTGCATGATTTTGAACATATCCACTCATGGGTATTATGCCTCGACTTTATTCGGTGTTTGCCCTAATCATTAAATCGGTTCCAATATTTGTTGTTCTGTTGTTTGGGTTTGCAAAGATCATTTATTTGTTGTCGAATTTCATGATTTTGTAATTGTTTTCTCATGGGTATTATTCTTCGGTGACATTAGCATGTCCCCAAAGCATTTTGAGTCCTAACAAGGGTTTCATATAGGATATGGGAAAGAGGCTTATTGTATTTTTCGTACTGGTTCTATAGTATGTGTCATGCGCAGTAATGGTATTAATAGTGCATTTAGATGGTATAATCTTTGATGGTTCTGTAGCATGTGTCATATGCCACAATAGTATTACCAGTGACTTTGAATGGTATTACTAGTGACTTCGGATGGTATTGACATGTGGTACTAGAAGTATAATGTTGATGGTCCTGTAGTATAAGTCATATGCCATAATAGTATTACTAGTGCCTTTGAATGGTATTACTTGTGACTTCGGATGGTATTGATTTGTGGTACTAGAAGTATAATGTTTGATGGTCCTGTAGTATAAGTCATATGCCATAATAGTATTACCAGTGCCTTTGAATGGTATTACTAGTGATTTCGGATGGTATTGACATGTGGAACTTTATAGTACGTTGTATTTGTTATAATTGTATTTGTTTTATGTGTATGTAATTGCAGGAATTGTTGTAAAAGAAGATTGCAGCAAGCTATCAATAGGCTGCAGGTGCTCACCGATCGCTTTTCACCTAACTATGGAAGGTGTGAAAAAAGTGATGAAGAAACAACATCATGAAGTATTGAAGAAAAATCCCTTCTATCACTACATGGACATGCCTAAAATAAACCACAGCTTCCATAGGGTTGTGTCTCTCATGCAAGCGTACAATCCAGAAGATCGGGCCTTCTGGTTTGGGGGAAATACTATACGCTTGGAATTCACTCCGCAGCAATTATCTATCGTATTAGGGCTGCAGTACGAAGGCGTACCGGTGGATATGAATATGGATGGCAGAGACACTGATTTCATCACACGTATTTTTGATGGTAAGTTATCTTTAATGACGAGGCCATATATTGGTTATAAACTGGAGGCCTATGCAGTTATGACCGATCAACAATCTGTTGAAGATTTCAGCAGATTGTACACTATTTATCTGTTTAATACTATTCTACTGCCAAAGGGGAACAAAACGTTAGAAAGGTGGGTTTATCCGCATGTAGAAGATTTGGAGGTTTTAGGGTCTTTTGCATGGGGAAAGTTGGTGTATGATATTCTTGTTGAGAATATGGAGGGGTATCTGAAGGGGGGGTTGAAGTATTTTGATGGATGCACTATCGGCTTATTGGTAAGTGATATCTAATAGTGAATATATATTATGTTATATTGAATATACCAATTAATATTGATTCCAAAATACGCAGGCATGGGTGCATGAAAGGATCACGTCACTAGGGGTTAGCACCAGTGTTTACAAATTTCCCCGGTTCTTCCGGTGGCAAGACAGCAAAATCCCAATCGATGAAGAAGCAGCTAGGTTGCTTTTTGATCAGATAAAACAAGTGCAGGTAACACTTTGAGTTACAAAATATATAATGTATTAGGTATTTGCTAACAAATTTTTTACGTTTATTAGGTTATACCATTTTCTGTGTACCCGAAAGAGAAAGCGTTGCTTTCTCCGGTTTTGGAAGTAATTTCTGGTCCAGTTGTTGGAATTAGTGCTGACAGATTTGTGGAAATAAGTTCTGAGAGTAGTGAAGATGAGATTGGAGACGTGGAAGCAACATCTGTAAGTCATTAATACAATAAACCCTAAAATTCATACTTCCATTCCCATTGGAACATACTATATGTCAACTAATATAATACTATGGTATAACATGTTTCGTACTATTGTTTTTTTTAGTTGCAGCAGATGAAGAATAACTTAAAAAGGAAGAGGGGGAATGTAACAGAAGAAAAAAATAAAGAAAAAAAAATGCAGAGTAAGAGAAAGAAAGAAAAGGAGATAGAGAAAGAGAAGGAGATAGAGATAGAGAAAGAGCAGGAGAAAGAGAAGGAGAAAGAGAAAGAGACAGAGACAGAAAAAGAGAGAGAGACGGAGACAGAGAAAGAGATAGAGATAGAGGCAGAGATAGAGGAAAGGGAAAAGGAAGGAGAAAATGAAGGAGGAAAGGGGATGGAAGGTGAAGGAGAACGAAGTGAAGAAAGAGAGAGAAATCAAGGAGACGAAAGTCAAAGTCAAAGACCAAAGTCAAAGGCCAAAGTTCCACGCGTGCGAGGACGAGGACGAGGACGTGGTTGTAAACAAGTTCCTGTGTCCAAGGTTTCGGTTTCAGTCCCTGGGATCAAGGTATTTTTATCAAATATTAGTATTACATTATTATTATTTTTTGTCATAATTGGTGTGATTTATTCGTTATATAGAATGCCGATTATTACCGGGGAAGAAAGGACTACGTACGTCGTGACCAAATATCCGAAGAAGATAGGATATTGTTGGATCAGTTCTTGGAAAGTGTTGATTTAGGGTAAGAGCACAACCACCTTGATAGTACATGTTAATGTCTTTAATGGTATATGTCAAGTGAATGCATAGTACATGTTGACTGCATGTTATAGTATGTAGTAACTTTGTACATAGTATAAGTTTACTTATACAATGGTACATGTTGACTGCATGTTATAGTATGTAGTAACTTTGTACATAGTATAAGTTTACTTATCCAATAGTACATGTTTACTGCATGTTATAGTATGTAGTAACTTTGTACATAGTACAAGTTTACTTATCCAATAGTACGTGGTTATGTCTTACTGTAGTGAAACTATTGTGGAGAGAGGCCCACATCAGTTGACGGGAAGGCATATGTGCGAACTTTTATTTGATGAAATGCTGAGTGCAGAACACATAGATTTGTACTTGAATCTATTATGTTCCGAATCTATCATGAACCAACATGGACATGAGATTGATTACCTTGACTCCCCTGCCCAGGTATATAGTGGTTTAACAAATAATTATGCATACATTACAATGTTTATCTAATATTCTCTATTATGTTTCGTAGCAAGAGTTAATGTCGCGACCTCGGGTGGACGTAGAACGAATGAGCGATGCCATGTTTGATCGTCTTCTCAATGATTTTACTATTTTTGGAACGATGGCTTTTGACAAGCTAAACACAGCAAATATCTTCAGTAAAACATTTGTCATGATACCTATCAATTCCAGTGAACACTGGTTCCTGCTTGTTCTGAACCCAATAGATAAATGTATTTACCATTGGAACTCCATAGACTATTCTCCGAATTTCCCAGGAATTGCGGATTATGTCGTAAGCCCATATTCTTGTAATTAGTTATTCTTTATTCTTGCGAATTGTTGTAGACTAATATAATATTTTATTTTCGTAGGCCTCGTTTTACAGCAAGGTGGTTGAAAGAAGGTCTGGGTTGGAGATACAATCGGAAGCTAAATGGGTTCATGGATGCAGGCAGCAGGATGGGAACCTTGATTGCGGCTTGTTTGTCTGCATGTGGGCATATTGTCATGCTATAAACAGTGAAGATATTTGGTTTAAGGCAAAAACTTGCGATATCAAAATACTTCGCCCAAAACTAGCAGCTATCTTTCTGAGGCATCGGGGAGTAGAAGTGGAAGCTAAATATGAAATAGATCTGGCGTTATTGTGAAAAAACTGGAAGTGTTTTGGGGTTCTTGTCTTTTTTGTAATTAATTAATGAACAGGTGAATGTGTTTTTATGCCATAAACAATCTGTCCTTTTGTTGTAGAGCTAATAATACTATTGATTAGCTCTACTCGTACTTGTTCATTGTATACATTGTACTATATGTTTCGATGAAATGTACTTGCCTTTTGAACACATGGTACTTTATTTTGCGATTAATTAGTTTGTATAAAGAATATAAGCGTACCATAAAAATGAGCAACAAATACTGTCTAGTCCATTCGAAGATACCTTGTCAACAATAGACTTGTACTTATTTGATGAACAAAGCGTACTTCACATGTGTATTCACAAAAAACTTACCATAATCGATGTTGATTGACTCCCACATTGTCTCCATTATTGTTTTAGATGATTATTTTAAGGTAGGTGAGCATATGTTGCGTTTGGAATACAAGATCCCATAAATATGTTGAATTTCATACATGATACACATATACTATACAATATAGTCATACATTGTCTCCATTCATTCTTAATAGTCTTAAACTGAAGAGTTGTGTCTTAAAATGCGATCATATGGATGCATTGGCCCGACAATAATATATAGAGTGTAAAAATACTATATGAATGGCAAACATATACTTTATCAGTGAACAAATCGTACTATAGTGTCGACTCACTTGTACTTTAACGGCTTAAACATTATACTTAATTGGTGAACAAAGCGTACTATATTTTTTGATGAATTGAATTGTACCAATTTCATCGACGTTTTAATGATCAATAAGTACGGGAGATGCATAAATTATGTTTTAGATGATTATTTTAAGGTAGGTGAGCATTATTGTTGCGTTTGGAATACAAGATCCCATAAATATGTTGAATTTCATACATGAAACTCATATACTATACAATATATTCATACAAGTCTACAATGCTCAAGTGTAAAACTAATACTTTCCTCAATTCTTACCATAGTCGATGTTGATCTACTCCCACATTGTCTCCATTCATTCTTAATAGTCTAAAAC
Source organism: Erythranthe guttata (assembly GCF_000504015.1). The sequence continues at coordinate 104,775 of NW_012193890.1, read as the reverse complement.
TGAAGAGTTGTGTCTTAAAATGCGATCATATGGATGCATTGGCCCGACAATAATATATAGAGTGTAAAAATACTATATGAATGGCAAACATATACTTTATCAGTGAACAAATCGTACTATAGTCACGACTCACTTGTACTTTACCAGCTTATACATTATACTTAATTGGTTAACAAAGCGTACTATATTTTTTGGTGAATTGAATTGTACCAATTTCATCGACGTTTTAATGATCAATAAGTACGGGAGATGCATAAATTATGTTTTAGATGATTATTTTAAGGTAGGTGAGCATTATTGTTGCGTTTGGAATACAAGATCCCATAAATATGTTGAATTTCATACATGATACTCATATACTATACAATATATTCATACAAGTCTACAATGCTCAAGTGTAAAACTAATACTTTCCTCAATTCTTACCATAGTCGATGTTGATCTACTCCCACATTGTCTCCATTCATTCTTAATAGTCTAAAACTGAAGAGTTGTGTCTTAAAATGCGATCATATGGATGCATTGGCCCGACAATAATATATAGAGTGTAAAAATACTATATGAATGGCAAACATATACTTTATCAGTGAACAAATCGTACTATAGTGTCGACTCACTTGTACTTTACCAACTTATACATTATACTTAATTGGTTAACAAAGCGTACTATATTTTTTGGTGAATTGAATTGTACCAATTTCATCGACGTTTTAATGATCAATAAGTACGGGAGATGCATAAATTATGTTTTAGATGATTATTTTAAGGTAGGTGAGCATTATTGTTGCGTTTGAATACAAGATCCCATAAATATGTTGAATTTCATACATGATACTCATATACTATACAATATATTCATACAAGTCTACAATGCTCAAGTGTAAAACTAATACTTTCCTCAATTATTACCATAGTCGATGTTGATCTACTCCCACATTGTCTCCATTCATTCTTAATAGTCTAAAACTGAAGAGTTGTGTCTTAAAATGCGATCATATGGACGCATTGGCCCGACAATAATATCTAGAGTGTAAAAATACTATATGAATGACAAACATATACTTTATCAGTGAACACATGGTACTATAGTGATGACTCACTTGTACTTTACCAGCTTATACATTATACTTAATTGGTAGACAAAGCGTACTATAAATGCTGAAGAACCCAAACTTTACCAGCTTATACATTGTACTCTTATGTTCACTAATTAAACAACAGTACATAGGTTTTACATAGCATGTAGACTGCAAATATTACTAGATTCAACACTATCAAACTATGAACTACTCCACCTTCAGAATTGCAATTCTTCACTTCACTTTCTTGATGGACTTGGTTCATCGACGCACTTGTAGCTTCATTTTCTTCACGATTTGAGTTGGAAAAAGTTTGCCCAACTTCAAATGGTTCACACCAATGGGAGTAGCCATGGTGTGGGCAACAGTAAAATAACCTTCCGGGATTCGAAATAGTTTCTGAAACCATGATTATTGTTTTCTTCCCACAATCAAGACGCTTGCATTTCCCTTTTTTGTATTTTAACCCACTCATTTCCCTTTGAGTGGTGCTACTAGAAGAAGCCATGAATTAGAAACAAATGAGCCTATGTGTCATTTATGGTCATATTATGACTTGACTAGTTCTGACAATAAGCAACGGCTATATTATAAGCAACGGCTATATTGTAACGGTCATAAATTGAGTAAGTAAAAATAGTACCATTAGACTGAAAATGATAAACCATCAATGAACAGAGTACCTAATACATAGTACAAACTACAAATAGCAAAAACATAGTGCAAATTGAAACATAGTACAAAGTTCAAAACAACATAGTGCAAATCACATAATAATAAAGTACAAACAGCCAGTTTTCATTCACTTCAATCACTTGAATAACATAATGGGCAATCATGTAAGCTCTCCTCCATCTTGTCCTCCTTGATGAAAAACATAAAATTTACATTAGAAACAAGACTAGTTAGTTTAATTAACACAAATGCAGACAGTATTTACATTAAAAAAAATTGCTAGTCAGATTGGTTGTGTGCAAGTACGACGATTGTGTCCAGGCTTCCCACACCGAGTACAATTCAGTTTACGAGTTTGCACTTGTGAAGGAATTCTTTTTGTCTTTCTACGTCCCGGTCGAGTTCTCGAATCAGGTGCATTAACAAAGACATCGGGCGGAGCATTACACGCATCGTACAAGTCAAAGTCCTCATCAAACGAGGGAATTGGGTTAATCGTGAATTGATATACCTGTTTGTACGTATCAATATGAAAGCATGGATCCACAAACTCATATACTGAGTATCCTTTTGACTCCAAACATGCACATGCATGTTTGCATGGAAGTTTCTCTAATTGCCATGCTTTACAAGAACAAGTCTTCTGCTGCAAGTCAACCTTATACGACTTGTCCTCATCATATACCTCAAAAGCGGTACTACTTGATCTACAATATTTTAAGGAACGAGAGGCCATATGATTGATTGTTAATCTCTTTAGAATTTTCTTGCACAATATGCCAGTCATTGCCAAACTTTTTCCTTGTCGTTTAACTAGCATCTCCATTATTTTGATCCGTATGTGATCAATCATGGATGGAACAGGCAAAGATCGGGCATCTTTAACCCAACCATTCCAATTTTCTGCCTGATTATTGTTCACGATTCCCCATCTTTCTCCAGAAAAATAGGCATTCGCCCAATGATTTGGATCAGAATTCGAAATAAATGATGCCGCGAGAGGCATAGATTGCACGATACGAGAAATAGTTGCATCGAACTCCTGCCGAGTAGGAGCATATGCAGCATTATGTAAAACACTCGCCCAATATGACTTGTTGTGCAATGGGTACTTCCTCAGGACCTATATTATTTTGAAACATGTTATACAAATGTATGAAACATGCTATACAAATGTATGAAACATGCTATACAAATGTATGAAATGTGTTATACAAAAGTATGACACATGTTACACAAATGTATGAAACATGTTATACAAAAGTATGAAACATGTTATACAAAAGTATGGCATGAGGTGACAAATGGTACGTTCCAATTTGCATATTAAAGAGAATCAAAATACCTGAGTTCTAAAGTTATCCACCAAGTGTCGCAAACAATATGCATGGTGGCTACTAGGAAATACCATCGGGACGGCTTTAAGAAGCCCCGAATGACGATCAGAGAAAATGGTAAAAGATCTATTGTCATTGTGAAGATCTAGAATTTGTTTCAATTTAATGCAAAACCACTCCCAGTTTTTATCATTCTCAGCATCAACAACTGCGTATGCCAATGTATACAAGGAATCATTTGGATCCTTGCACACAGCAGAAAACAAGCATCCTTTGTACTTATTTTTAATGTGAGTCCCATCCAAACATATCATCGGCCTACACCGATGAAAGCCGGAGATAGAACTCCCAAAACTAATAAATATTCGAATAAACTTTTGAGTAGCAGGTTCAATCTCATACTCTGCCATGCTACCAGGGTTATGCATTTTTAATGCACGACAATAGCGTCTCAGTTTATCATAACATGTCGTCTCATCACCATGGATATCGCGCATTGCTTTTTCTTTACCCCTCCATGCTGTGTAGTACTGAAGCTCCAGACCATAATCGTCTCGGATATCTTCTAACATACCACATGGTGTGTAAGCTGGCTGCGTTCTCAATTTTCGTTTCATAATTTGGGCAATCCATGTAGCATCGGCTTTAGGATGACCCCTTGTACGAAGAGTAGCATCACCACAAGTGTGCTCAAGATTGCACTTGCGAATGCTAAATAACTTATCTGACTTGTACAATGATGCATAAACCCTCCATTTGCAGTTTTCGTGAATGCATACTGCTATGATCTTTTGTTGATCATTTTTCATGTACTTAAATGATCGATTATTAGCAATAGAATAGTTTTTCAGCATATGCCTAAAATCATCAGGATCTTTAAAAAACTGATTCTCCCCACGGATGCAATGTCTCCATGCATCAATTGAATTTCCAAGCGGATTACCCTCGATTTCCATCGATTGATCGCCGCTTTTGGTTTCAAAAAAATTTTAAAAATGGATTACAATAGAGTGGAATCCAAATAACAATGTACATGAAAATATCATAACAATGCACTGGTTCCATACTATCTTATCCATTATATAATACTAAGTTTTCCCACAAATAGTACCAAGTTTACCTATCACCCATACTATTCAGATGAAGGTTACGTACTATCTTCCCCATTATATGATACTATGTTTTCCCATTAACAGTACCAAATTTACCTATCACCCATACTATTCAGATGAAGGTAACGTACTATCTTCCTCATTATATGATACTATGTTTTCCCACCAGCAGTACCAAATTTACCTATCACCCATACTACTCAGATCAAGGTTACGTACTGTAAGTATCATACGTCCATACCATATTTATATTAGCATGATACTATTATGTGCCATATTTTATACTATGTATCACACAATAATTAACAACCATAAAGAAATGCATTTCAGCAGTACAGAAAAAGATGGAGACCTACCAGCCATCGGTGCGAACCCTCTTTCCACGCGAATTAGCTTCATCTTTGCAGGTCACGACAATGTCGACCACACTCATCTTCATTATCAGATGCAATGCAACCATATTCTCCACATCTTCATCAGTGCCCAATGTCACATACAATCTTTCCCGAGGAGCCAAGTATTGGAGGATCAGTGCATCTGGATGGATATGATTCCATTTGTTGATAATAGCACCATATATCTCCATTAATGTCGAATTACTTTTTATGGAAATAATGTGAAGTTGATTTTTGTATCGACAACTTCCAAGAATCACACTGGGTACATCGTTAGATACATCATTTGTAGCCATTGTGGGGTGGGTGGGTTTTACAGTGATTTTTTCGCCGGAAAAAAGGGGAAACCAGATGAGAGAAATGGAGAAGAAATAGAGAAGAAAGAAAGCAGATAGAAATGAAGAGAGAGAAGAAAGAAAGAGAAGATGAAGAGAGAGAAAAGCAGGAGAGAGAAAAGGGTGAGAGTGAGAAGAAAATATAATAAAATATATAAAATTCACATTAGGTACTGATCTGCATGTTAGGCGTGTGAGTAGGGACTGAAATGCTAGGGCAAACTACCTAGGGACTGATCTGTGTTTCAAGTTTTGGATTAGGGATTTATCTGTAGTTTCCCCTTGATTATAACTATTATTAATAATAAAATCCCACTTATGTCATATTATATATATGACCTCCCAATGAATAATTAAGTGGTTTATTATAATTAAGTTAGTTCATAAATAATAAATTTATTCCAAAATCGAATATTTTCGGAGCAGACCAACAAGATAAAAAAAAATCCAGCTTTTCTTAGTCTTATATAATATAAAATGTACAATAAAATTGGTATTAGAAATGCATGTTCAAAATTAACATATGATTGAAAATCAAAAATTAGTATGTATTTCAATTTTGAATTTTCGAAAATATGGGAAATTAATTAATTTTAAATATTTAAAATGAAATATATTACCCCAAAAATTTCAATTATCAATTTTCAAATCTGAATTCACAAAGCTCACAAGTTCCGTTCAAACGTCCACCATATGAATGTGTATTAAACTTTAGCATAAGATAATCCGACAACCATAGAGAGTAGATCTACGAGCAATCACACATATACATAAAAAAAATTGTCCGTCCGTTCAGGGGCGGATCCAGGGAAATTTTGGGTGGGGGGCTAAAAACCTTTTTGGGGTAAAATGATATAAAATTTAACTTTGAGAGGCTAAAATGTATAAATTTATACAAAAATAACCCAAAAAAAAAAAAAAAATTCTGCAGGGGCGGGGTCCGCACCCCGCCCCTGCGTCCGTTACAAGTGGTCTAGTATGTGAGATAATATAATAAGAAATTATCGAGTTCGGATTCTTTTTCTCAATATTGTGTATTCTTTTTTATTGAAAAAAGAGAGAATAGATTATATGTACAAATGTATGATTACTCACATAAATTTCATATATTATATATATAATAATACCCTTTTTCAAATAAAAAAGATTGAATTAGTTCAAAAAAATATATTCCAATAATTAATTAACCATCAATTATGAAGGTCAATTGACAAATATACCCTTATTTTTGTTCGGAAGGAGTCTTCTGACTTTAGCTTGTGCCGTTGACTGAGAGACAGTGATACCAAAACTGAACCGAACCATGTCCGCCGAGACGGATGCTGTACTCGTCACCCTCCATGAAACCCTAGCTTCCTGCTCCAAGGTAATCAATCGCCGGACTCATATTTCAATCATCGAAATTGTTGCAGTTTATCTTCAATTCTTATTTTGTTTTGATTGTTTGTTGCATGCAGTTGATTGAAGCGGGTGATTACAGACATTCCGATCAATCAATTGCGGAGCTTGCGGATTTCCTTGAATCAATCTCCGAATCTCTAATCGCAGCAGAATCTGAGAATGGAGATTCTGGAAATGCGGCTGTTGAAATTCTCACTCAAATCCATGAATACGTGGCCTCGCCGGCGCTCAATCAGGTACTTGGGGCATGATTCGCTTCTTTCGGATGCTGTGGGTGCGTGTTTTCTGATTTTTTTTGTATGTTTTCCAGGAAATTGTTGATGCTTTAGCGTTTGTTTTGCCCATGGCCGCGGCGAGATTTGGCTGTGCGTCTACAAGGTCTTTGGAGCTCGCTGGGAATGTGGTTGATATTTTTGTGGAGAGATGTAATCCACGTGATATGTTTTCAGTTCTATGCGAGGTAATTGTATAGTTTGTCTGGTCTACTAGTAATCGAATTGAATTTAGCTGCTTAAATGGCTTTTGTTTTGAACTGTGATTTGTGCGGATTCAGTTTTCGTCCATAGCTGTCCCGTAAAATTGTAGTCTGTATTTTGAGGTTTTTGAAGAGGCTTATTTAATTCTATCCTGGTATGGTTTAATTTTCTTCATTTACGATAAAAATATTCTTAGCTTTCAGAAGTACTTGGATTTTCTCTGTTTTGAGAATCCACTCTTTTAATATATCTCGAGAAGAGGCTCAGTTTTTCTAAGTAAATTACATTCATCTTCTCATTGATATATATATATATATATATATATATATATATATATATATATATATATAACAGCTTCCATGTGAGACCTCACTATTTGTCGTCCAGAAGTGAGAATGGCTTTAATGACTAGACTTCCGTTAGTTAATGAGCATGCTATATAGAAGGGTCACCTTACAGTACTTATTTGTCACTTCTTAAACCGAGCAGTGAAAATATGCAAATGTCTTTCTCGTATTCGCTCTAGACTGGTATTTGTCTTTAATCTTTACAATATGTCGAATAATTTTGGATATACCCATCTTTTAACTCCCAGGCAATAAGTTCTCCGAGCGATCTTTTCGTGATTCCGGGCTATTTCATACCTCTTCTTAGTGGGCTCAGGAAAGGTATACTATTTGTTTATATGTTATATGTAGGCTATTTTATTTCTCTGGCCAAGAGAGGTAATAATGTCAGGATATGATACCATCGACTGCCCTGGTATCTTTATTATGTTAGGAAAATTATATGCAGAGGAGTGAATCTAGTCCAAGTGAAGAACATAAATTCTTACTTATTTTTTTCAAAGGACGTGCAAGTTAATCTGTGAATCTAAACTTGTGTATTGTTTGTCTGTAATTATGAATTTTCATGCCCATGATATCCATTTTCATCAAAATATCAGCTCGTGACAATTTCATGTTTTGTCCCACAGTAGGTTTTCCAATCCTCTGCACATTGTTTGTCTAAAAACGTGCACTGTATCACCAGTTATGTTTCAAGGTTAATAGGAGTAGGATACAAACTACAAAGTTGAAACTGACAACCAGTTCTAGATGCTACTCATGTTAAAAGGTTTACATGCAGCAAAAGGATGGGTGCAACTCTGTTGAAGGCAAAGTACTTATTCGATCTCATACGAACGTTTTCCTAAATGAAAAAGTTGCGCTTTTAACACATTTATTTCTCATTTTCCTACAAAATATATGATTTTCCTTGAACTTGCAGATGAAAGCCTACCCATAATGAATGCCAAGCCTCAAAGATAGATTATGTTATCTTCGTGCTTGCAACAATTATATTTCCTTAGTGCTCATATTCATTGCTACCTTGCCTTGAAGTATAGAGTGTATAGGATCTTCCTTCGGTTAATGTACAGTCATTCTTTTTTTCCTGGTTTCAGTTCTCGTTTTAATTCGGACCCGGCATTATAAGCAAGTAAAGGTTGCAGTTCCGGTTATTCTTAATGTTCTAAAGGAAATGTCTTCTAAGTCGTATGATGAAGATACGGACTGGGAGAAGTTGTTCCACAATGCAACTGGAGTGGCCTACTCTATCAGAGCAATCTGTGTAAAATTGGTATGTCACATCAGCAATGCTGCTTTATTAATTTAATGATTTAGTCCTGTATTCCACCAGGCTTGAATGGATGTATTTATTTCCGATGGCAGGAAGGAGAAGACAAGAAGAAACTCCATGCTTTATTAGGCCTATATGTCTTGCAGATCATGGTGGAGAATTCATTGCAAAAGTGAAATTATAGTTCCGACTGTGAAGTGACTTATTGACGTCATATTTGTGATAGGACTTCGTACTTGATGTGCAGGCTCTAGTTTCAGTTGTAATGGCAAGTACGAGATGTCTTCCTGTGGTGCTAGAGTTGTCTGACCTCCTTCAACAATGTGAATTGTCGTATATTGGTTTGCTAACAGGATGTGAGGTTGATATGATTTCTGAACTAGTTCTTGGAGGTAAAAAGTTCTTACACTCATATATATCATGAGACATTTTTTGGGTTGTTTGGCATTTAATCGTAGTCATTTGTTACCTAAAATTACAGATGATAGTGAAGATGGTATAGATTGTTTTTCGCAAGTCAGGCTTGGAGCTGCAGTTGCAGGTTATTGATTGAAAACTTGCTATTATTAGTCAATGATGTTACCAGTTTCGCAAATATTGATGTAATCATATTTATTGTTATTTTCTGCAATAATAATCCAGTAATTTGGGGTTACAAAGCTACGGAAGTTGCTATTGCTGCCAAAGCTGATTTGACCACTGTCATAGTGGAACTTCAAGGTAACTGCACTAGAAGATGGGAAGCCTTAGCAATGTTGAAGCACATTTTCTCAGATACCAATCTTTCATTCGAATTAAAGGAGCATGGTATCAAATTCCTTCTGTGCATTATGGATGGGATTACATCACACTCATACACTGATCATGTAGACTACTCAGTGTATTTTGCAACTCTGTATACCGGTTTGCAGGTAGTTGGTTGCCATCCTCTTAAGTTCTTCCCTCCAAATTTTTCGTATTCATAGTATCTTATAATTGAATCCGCTTGTCCCTCTTAGGCTATTGAGATGGTTATCATGTATGCTTCAGATTCTATACTAAGGAAGAACGCATTTAGCGCATTCAAAAAGGTAAAGTTTTTTTTTCTTCTTCTATATGCTTTAAGTTGCGAGTATGCTTTTAGGCTATTGTTGCATGAACTATTCTTGAAGAGTCTTTAGATTTTTTAACCGAATACTTTAAATGTATACAGTCGGTTGTTTTTAAAATCAGGTGCTTGCAGACATTCCAGCTTCTGTCAGATTTGATGTCTTGAGTGCTTTGATAAAGAATAGTGACTCTTCTTCGATGGTAAGACCTTAGATACTTAGAAGCACAGATAGTTAGTTGTTAAGCGTATTGGAGTGAGAAATTTAATGAATGTGAATATTCTGTCACAGGTTGCAATACTTCTAGGTTGCTTCAAAGAAGAAATGCTCAGAGAAAAAAATGAAAGAAATTCATCAAAAGATGCTGTCCTGAACAGTGAAGTTAGTCAATCTACACCGTTTTGGAATCCATGTGTGCTTGAATTGCTGGAGGAATTTCTCAGGCCTCCAGAAGATGGACCTCCATATCTTCCCGAGTACAGCGATGCAGTAAATCTCTCTCTCTCTCTCTCTCTCTCTCTCTCTCTCTCTCTCTCTCTCTCTCTCTCTCTCTCTCTCTCTCTCTCTCTCTCTCTCTCTCTCTCTCTCACACACACACACACACACACACACTCACAAACACAAACACACACACACAATTTTCTTTGACCCGACAAGAAATATATTATTATACATCTTTCACGACATTCATTTGTCCTCTCAAGCCACTAAAATATTTGAAAGTACCAAATTTTAGTGCTTCCTTTGAAGCTATGTCTCATGCGCTTTATGTCGTTTGTTTTTTCATATTGTTGAATAAGCTTACGTGTAATTGAATAATCCATCATCTATTATTTCCTCTGCCTGCAGGTTTTATCGGCCCTTAATCTCTACAGATTTATTTTGATTACGGAGTCAACCGGTAAAGCAAGCACACACCTTTTTAAAAAAAAATTATGTCAATTATTACCCAAAATTTTATTTGGCTACTTCCGTAATATTTGTCTCCTATTTTTCCTCTCCCATTGTTTTTTACAGATAATTCTAACCGTACTGGAATATTATCGGAGGAGAAATTGCACGAGGTGTATAAAGAATGTCTTGTACCGCTACATACATTAGTGGAAGCAGAAATCGAAAACGCTAAGAATGACGAAGAAGAATCAGGTATCACATGTGCTTTGAACCCTGTTGAGTTTGTTCTCGACCGCTGCATTGAACTTGTCCAACACAAGCTCAAACCATTATAATGCTTTACCTTTTTATCCTTTGGAACCCTCCTTTGAGAGTTAAGTATCAGGCAATCAACCAGACTTCAAATTTTATGAATTATTATTTGGTTCAGCAAATGAAAAGATTAACAACAAAATTTTGATCATCTGTTTCTTTTCTGCATTAGAAATTTTGTGTGTATTATTTGGAGAAGAAAGGGCCCACCAAATATATATGTAAGGACCCAAATAGACGGCAAACGAGATGTCGAAGTGTGTTCGAACCTATAATACTGCAATATTATACAACTCTTGTAAATAAGAGCTTTTTTTCCCTTGGTAATTTAGCCTTACCCCATGTGGTATTTGTAATTTTTTTTTACCTAAAAAGTGAGTAAAAATAATATTAAAAGTGTAAAATTGTTGCAACAATTTAATGATAAAAATTACATCCATTTTTCCAAAATAAGTATAATTTAAGAATTGTGTCCGATACTTGATCTCATTTACGATCATCCGACTCAATAGTGGATTCGGTTGCCGACTGCTGACCAATTGCTGCCGGCGGAAGTGGTGAGGGAGGCTCTTTATCACTCACTTGGTTTGAGCCGCTGCCCTCGCCCCCGCCCCCACCACCACTGCTGCCACCGCCGCCAACAGTTTTCCTGTTGGGCTTGTTCTTCTTTACCTTTTGAGCCCATCCGGTGAGCTTCACTTGTATATCTTCACCAAATATTGCCCTATTGAATGAGCTTCCCATCTTCAACCAAAAACCCAAGATTTTAACAGAAATAATACAACCTATAATTAACACTCTGCATTATTTATATGTAACCTCAAAATTGAAAAGAAGCACCATTCAATTCATTACCTGTGTTACAATAGCATATAGTGGCAATGTACTATAACTGCATACAAACTGGACCAGCACCCTGTGCAACAATCATCAATATACTATAATCAAATTCTCAATGAATTGCATAATATATTAGTTTCATGTGTTGTTCGTGTATACACCGTTATGTAACGTACCCTATCACGAGACGGGGGATTATATACCCGACTTGTCCCATGATGCAAGAATTGAAACCATACATAACCTGCCAATGATGAAATTTATGAAGCCAATTAATTAAATTAGAATATGTTTCTTTCATATAGGTAGGTTATATACAGATGAAATAAAAGGATGGTCTTCTTACCAGCATCCAGAAGAAAATGGCAATCTCGAAAGAATTTTGAAAAAGAAGTATGTGTATTAAAATGAGGACGAGACGAGGTTTGCGGAACCAGAAATGATGATCGGAAGGTTTAACGACAAGCTCCCCTGTTACAGCAACATGCCTTTGGGCAACCTCTTGTGCTAGTTCTGTTATTATGTGCTCTAGTTTTGTGCCCACTATCAGCAATAGCTATATATACATATATGTATATATCACATGGTAAAAAAAAAAAAATAATATTAATGTACAAAAATAATTTGGTGGGGAAAAACAAAAATTGAAATATTAAGATTTGCTTACTATTAAGGGCAGAAATGCAATCCAGAAATATGCATGCCAACCTGGAATCGAATGTAGGGTTAAACGTGAGTCGTAATTACGCGAGGGGTTGTTTGTCTTTGACCACTTTTCGATCACATGAAAGTTTATGCTAATAAAAGTAACACGGGATTTTTTTTTTCGGAATAAGTAGAGATCGAATGTTTCGGAAATAAAAAAGAATTTCAGAGAAAAAGTTGATGTAATCTTACCATGAACATTGAGTACCAAGAAAACTACCACAACAATCCATAGATACCAACTGCAATTTTCACACACAAAACTAAGTAAGATATACTGCATTTGGAAACATTATGCATATATATATGTATATATATAGTAACAAAACTGACCTAATTCCGACGACTTTCCTGAAATCGGTTTCGAAAGCACGAGACATGTACTTGTAAAAATTGAACTTGGGATTGTCCCTGTAGTGATTCTGAAAGGTAAAACAGTACCAATTGTTGTACGTTTGATCATATATATACGTACATATATATATATGAATGTATATGTATTTACCGTGATGAATCCTCGTCGGAGAGTGGTGTAATCGGACTCATTAACAGATCCGTAAAATTGCTTTAAGAACGAATGCTGATCATAAAATCAAAACAAGCCATGATCATATTGGACTAATTCATTAGGTTTCATTTTTTTTTTTTGTTCGAAAAAAATGAATTTGATACATTAATATCGGACTTACTTACCACCCAAGTCAGCAAAGCGGAATCTTTTCCGCATACACGGAATCTTGCCTTGATAAAATCATGTTGGTGGACATGTGTTACTTTCTCGTGCCCTGCACATATTAATTAATTAATCACTTTATTATTTTTTTTAATTTTAAATGTGTGTTATAAATATATATACCTTTTTCAGGATCTTGTTCTTCCTTTTTCTGAATAGAGTCTTCCCATTGTTTCCACTGCCGTATCTGTATTAATTAATTAATTACCAGATTTTCTAAATAATTCAAGATTTATGAATATATGTATAAGTATAGCAAGATTTATGTAGAGAATGAAGTTAGTTATAAATTATAATTACCTTTAAAGTTCCGAAGAGAATGGTAAGAGCAGAGTAAACGACGTGGACAACAGCTAGCACGAATATGAATATGTGAAGATCGTGCAATGCCTTTAGAGACAGCAATGCAGCCATACCCTTTAACAAAATAAAACCAACATTGTAATACGTTATATTAGTCGAGGGGCTCGACCCAAGTTCATGTGAACTCATTTACACTCACAATCTACACTTGTAATGAAAAAAATAAATAAATAATTACTCAATGAAGTATTCTGATAAAAGAAAAAAAGAAAAAAAAGGGTACCCTTTTTTTCGCAGTAGCCTAGAGAATCAGACGGTCCGGCGAGAAGGGCGGCGGTGGCCACCCACCACCGCCACCGGCAGTTGATTTTCCATGATCGTCGTTGTCGTCGTGATTTGGTAGTGAGTTGTTGCAAGGTAGCCAATGATTAGTCAAGTGTTTAGGTATGCATATTGTACTTATTCTGTTCTGGAATACTGTCAGCAGCAGAGATATAAATCCCAACAGCATCAACTCTGCATCAATTTATTTCAATTCATTAATAAATATTTATAAAAAATCGAACTTTTAAAATCAAGAACTTCTTCTTAACCTTCTTTGATCTTTAGCAAGGCCTCGAAAAGGGGTCCTTGTTTTTTGTTCATCAAGAACTGTTTCAATAACATTTAATAATTAATTAATCACATATTATGTATCATCACAATCAATTAATTAATTAATGATCAAAATTTGATCAAAAAAATAAATAAATAAAACCTTGCCAGCATAGTGAAGGACTCTTTCGGCAGCCAAGGAAATGGCGACGATGACCGTACAAACGAGAGCCACCACCCACGTAGGCGTGTACTCCAACGACACACCTTCTCCTCCTCCTCCGGCCATCTATCGATAATCAATTATATATATATTTCAATACAATTAAAGACTATATTATGTTAGTTTTGTACGTGCAATATATGTATATATACACACACACACACACACATTAATGAATAAAGAAGTATTGGGATTAAATTAGTAGGTGAAATAGGATGGAATGAATAATATTCTTGATGCAGGAAGAAGATAGTTGCAATGGTCCAGAAAATGTTGTTAAATGACGACGAGGTTGACGAAGACTTCCACATAATGATAAACAACATTTTCTTTTTCTTCTTATTATTATTATTATTTTGTTTTTTTGAATGAATTATTTGAGTGATGATATTTTTTTGTTTGTGTGTGTGTCGCATCTGTTTAATTTAACGATATAAACATGGAAATTTAAATTGGTATACTGTTTTGTTTGACAACTTGGTGCTGATGCTACTATACCTCTCATTCATTTTACATTGTACTCAATTAGTCCTAAAGTTTTAATAAAGTGATTATTAGTGAGAACCCCCAATACATTAGGATATATTATGATGGATCCGCTCCATTTTTCAATAATAATGAAACCCCCCTTAATTGTTTAATTAAATTAATATTTATATAATTATTAGGTGTTATACCTATTATCCATAATTAACACATAAAACCCTAGCCACATCTATTTTACCCAACAACCGTTGTATCGTCAAATATTATCTCCATCTCTTCTTCTCTTCTTCTCTAACTAAAAATCTGCAGCGTCGGAGGCGGTGGCAAGGAGAGGAAGAAGGCGGCACCACATCTCGAACATTGATGAGGGAAGAACCCCACAACCGCACTGCGGCCGCCACTCCTCCATTACACCTTCGCCTGACTTCCACTCCAATTCAGATCTGCACCGTCGCTGTCATCTCATATTTTCCATGCCCGCGATTTTAGGGTTTTGTTTGGTTGAAGATTGGATTAACAGGTTGTGGCAATCTATATTTTGTTTTTTTATTCGTTCTAGGATTTCTCTCCATTGTCGAGTTCCAAGGATGATGTGAGGAGGGTCATTCTAATTAATTTTGCGGCAATGATTCGTCTTCCTCTAATGCTTGGATCTTGTTAATTGAGGAGCAATTTTCTGAATTTTTTATTTGACTATTTTTTATGTTGGGTATGTTACACAACAATATAGTTGTTTTAGTTATTCTGCTATTTTATTTATAGTTGTTTTCGACATTTTTAGTTGATTTTTGGTTTTTTTGGTAGTTGATTTTAATTTTTTTATTGTTTTTTTCAATAATATGATCTGCTGGAAATATAAAATCGAAAAAAATTGAATTAAAAAAATGAAAAAAAAAACTGTACTTCATTTATTTTTAGTTGTTTTCGACGTTTTTTAGTTGATTTCAATTTTTATAGTTGTTTTCAATAATATGTAGTAATTTGTCGATTTGGTAAATCAGCTGGGAAAAAAAACCGAAAAAATGAATTAGAAAAATTGAAAAAATAATAGTTGATTTTGCAAATAATCCAGTTGTTTACGGAAATATTATAATTGATTAGGGAAATAAATGAACAAAAAAAATAATTTTTTCAGTAATTTGTAGTTGATTTCAGAAATAGTTGATTTCGGAAATAGTTGATTTCAGAAATAGTTGATTTAAAAAAAAAAATTATTTTCAGAAATTTTATAATCGATTTCAAATAAAAAACTGAAAAAAAACATTCAAAATTAAAATAAATATTTAAATAAATAAACAAATATTATAGTTTAAAAAAATTAAATAGGCATTAAAGTAGTTGAGAGTGAATAATAATGAATAAAGGGTAATTTGACAATAAAAAAAAGTTGGATCTATCACTAATAAAAGAAAAGGGGTTGGACCCATCTTTATTAAGAAAATGATAGAGAAGGTTCTCACTAATAGTCACTTGAATAAATAAAGAAAGCGTGTCTACATTTTCTACATACGTACTGACTCCGCTTATAATTGAATTGAATGGATTATTTATTAAATTAACAACTCAATTAACCAATAGGATTAATTAATCAAAAACTTAGTGTTAAACCAACGACCCCAAATCCATATACCCCTCAACCACTTTGTAATATAATAATACTTAGAGGATGTTTGGCTAAACTTATAAGATGTTAAAAGAAGTTTATAAGATGTTTAGAGTTTAAAATTCTTCTAAAGTGTTTGGTAAATTTAAAAAAAAAATCATAATTTTTTTTTAAATAAGTTATTGGAGAACAAATAAGATCTTTTGAAAAAAAAAATACATTTACCCCACATTTTTATTTAAGATCTCACAATGAGTAAAGATAGGAAATAAACTCATTATCCAAACACTCTAAAAATTAATCTTAAAAATAAGATGTAACAGTTTATCAACTCTTAAAACATCTTATCAGATCTAAGAGATTATCAGATGTTTAAAATAAGTTTAACAAAAAATACTAACCATTCCTAGTTTTCCTTTTTAGAGATCATTCCATGGCCACCACCACCAATTATAGAAAAACTATTTGGATGGAAATGAAGGTTTTCTGCCTATGCCACCACCTCCGCCGTCGGGGGTGGCTCCACCCTTCAAGCCCGACACCTTGTCAACTCCCAAGACGGAGGCAATGACTGTAATAGTAGACATGGACCAAAATAGCTTTTGCGTTGATCCACAAAAAAAAATAAAAAAAAATAAATGACAGAATAGTGATTATTCAAATTCTGGTAACATTGTTTTGAAGAAAAGTAAATTTGGGCAGTTGATGCGATGCAGTCACCAAGATTTTTTTTTTATTGACTTCAATGAAAACTTATTGGCTGCGGCTATATGCAAGACTAATTCCACTTGTGCAAGACCAAATTAAAAATTTGAATGTATAAATACTATAATACCCCTACTTGTTAAAAAAATAGAAAATTCCAAATGTGCAATACCAAAAACTCAAAAACAAAACAAAAACCATATCACATCTCATCTTCTCCATCAAAACATTTATCCTTCCTCATCTATAAACCCACAAAACCTAAACATTCAAAATCATCAAAACTCAACAAATCTTACAAAGATGGCAAGTATGGAGTCATAAGACATCAAAATAGAAGAATCTACGGTGGAAAAACCCAAGAAAATATGCATTTATGTGTTTTTTTAGCTAGAATATCGTTTTTTTCCAAAAAAAATCCCGCGCAGACGCAGTCGACATGTACATGTCGAATTTTATAGGCAAAAATCGACATTGAGATGTCGATTTTTTAGTACAAAATCGACACCTTAGTGTCGAAATTTAACTGTTAGCAAAGTAGTCCAAATATACTAAATTTCGACATTAAGGTGTCGAATTTATGGACATATATTCGACACCTTAATGTCGAAATTTAGTTGTTTCATATTTAAAAAAAAAAAAATCCCGCGCAGACACGGTCGACATGTACATGTCGAATTTTATAGGTAAAAATCGACATTGAGATGTCGATTTTGGAGTACAAAATCGACACCATAGTGTCGAAATATAACTGTTAGCAAATTAGTCCAAATATACTAAATTTCGACATTAAGGTGTCGAATTTGTGGACATATATTCGACACATTAATGTCGAAATTTAGTTGTTTCATATTTTTTTTATTATTTGTTATTTGGTCTTGCATGAGCAAACACAAACCAATTTAATTTATGGGTATATTTGTCATTTCATCTTAATAAAATGGAATCTTTTAGAATCTTTTTTTAATTTGGTCTTACACAAGTTGAATTAATATTGCATATAACCGCAGCCAAACTTATTTTCTTCTTCACAAATAAATTCCTTGAGCCACATGAATTAAATTAGTTGTCTGGATGAAGTTTTGTAATTCACTTTTGAAAACCTTCGTTTCCATCCAAATAGTTTTTCCCATAAAGTTTCCGGTCAGAAAGATAAAAAGCATGCATTTTGCCAAGTAAATGCTAATTGAAGGGTGCAAAGTGTCAAATTTGTAATGTAAGAATGCAGTGTGCCAAATGAGTGTATTTGGATGGTGCAAAGTGTCAATTACCCATGGAATTATCAATATTCTTGCTTTTTAGTTTCTCAAAATTATTTTTTGCTGATTTAAAAAGTGTTAAATAAAATCAATATTAATTTTTAAAATTAGAGTTTCCTTAGAATTAGTATTTAACTCTATTTACCCTTTTATTAATCAAATCTTTATATTTTTCTAATTTTAATCAGAATATTCAATTTTAGTAGGACACTATTTTGTTATTCCAACATTAGATTGGGTAATCTTCTATATGTCCCTGTTACTAGATTCTAAAAGTATTAATCCAAGTCATAAGTCCAATTTTACTAGAACCCCTACAATTAATTATGGCCCATATATTCTTGAATAAAATATATTCTTAAATAAAATAGGAATGGATCTTTAATATTTAAAATCAACAACTTTGAGCATCAATACAAATATTTTTGAAGGATTACTTTCTTTGTTCTATTCTACAATCCCGGGTCGGGTCGGGTAGGATTACTCGAGTACAACTTTTGGGAAATTAAGTAAATTAGGGCTACGCTTTTTAGTTCTTCACTCTTAATTTCTCCTTCCTTCCAATTCTAAGACTCAATCAATCTCAACCAAAAAGTCTTCAACCACCGGCGACGGCAGCGGCGGCGGCGGCGGCGGCGGCGGGTACAGCGTCTATCTTCTTGGGATTATATTTTATCAGCAACCTTTGCTTGGGCTCTGCTTCCTGTACCTGAAAGCTGAAATAAAAGGCGAGTCTTTTATCCTTGTGCTCGTCATAATTTTTTCTTCAATGGGGTTTTTTTATTTTCTCTCTTTTCTTGTTAGTCCTGAAATTTTAGTGTGTTTCTAGTTTAGCTGCAATTTTAGTTCTATATATAAATTACTGAATCAATTTGCACACCATTATTTAATTGTAATAGGTTTGCCTTTTTACTGTTTGTGTTGTTTTAACTCCAACTTGCAGATGTCAATCCCTCAAGATGATTACGATGAAATTTTGAGGGAATGGCAATTAAAAATTATCTCACCAAGGGCAACCTTAAATGAGGTCAGTGCTGGAAATCCTATTGATTTTGGTGTAGATGTCCAATTTTTTATGGGCAGTAAGATTTTTGATACCGACCACGATAGAGAGGATACTAAGATGTAGGAAAACGAATGGGAAATTGTCTAGGCTAATTTTACGCGTCATGTTGATAAGTAAGTAGGAAAGTAGATTTTGGTAGAGGGATTAAGATTGATCAAGAACTACAGGGAACTTGGTTTCGAAAAAAACATTTTAAAGCCTGCAAAAAAGAACTCTTGCAAGAATTACTAAAAAGTCACTAAAAAGTGTCACCGAGGATTATTGCTTTGTGAATCTGCACAGGATCTTCCAGAGAGTTGGTTCCTCCATTTGTTTCTGGCAGAGGGCTCTGCATGTTATGTTAGTAGTACTTGACATACTTTAGTTGAGGACATGGTTTTAAATGTTATCTTCGTACTTTGTCTTTATTATGGTAATAGTATGAAATCATTTAGAAGGTGTGGCATGTGAATAATCTGACGTTGATGTGTCACTCTGTGCCACTTGTGTGAGCGTGTTATGTGTAATCATGGTTCCAGACATACATGTCCCGCAATAGTTTTGTTTTATGCTGCTTGTGACTTTTGCAATTTATGATCTGAGTCTTATGAAATTATGAATAACTTGGTCAGTTCTATACTGATTCTTCTTTTACCTTACTCATGTTTCAGATTATTTTAAATCCTGAACTGATTAGACTGGTGCCAAGATACGTGTAAAACTTTGCGGATTGAAGACATTAAGCAATCAAGAAAATAGTTAAAACATATTTATATCCAAAGTAGATGGCTGAGATTAGTGAGAAGTTAGCTGAAGTTTCACTCGATGAAGTAACTCCCAATCGTGATGGAATTGATGCGGCTGAGATGCAAAATAAGCAGGTAATGTATTAGATCTTGAAATATTTGAAAGCTCTTTCAAAATCATCTTTTCTTCGTTGATTACTTTTTTGGGAATGTGATTACTAGCTAATACATCCTTCCTGTTTTCTGTTTCAGTTATCTGTAGAGAGGGATGATTCATCAATTATTGTTGATAAAATCGATCACAAGCTACTTCGGAATATATGTATCCTCGCACATGTAGATCATGGAAAGACCACTCTTGCAGACCATTTAATAGCTAATTACGGTGGGGGTGTGCTACATCCGAAGCAAGCTGGTAAACTTAGATTCATGGATTACTTGGATGAAGAACAGAGGCGCGCCATCACTATGAAGAGCTCGTCCATTGCACTTCAATATAAGGACTATTTCGTAAATTTGATAGATTCACCAGGCCACATGGATTTCTGCAGTGAGGTATCTACTGCCGCGCGGTTGAGCGATGGTGCTCTAGTGTTAGTAGATGCTGTGGAGGGTGTTCATATTCAAACACACGCTGTATTGCGTCAAGCATGGATTGAGAAGCTGACACCCTGTTTAGTTCTTAATAAGATCGATCGCTTGATATCTGAGTTGAGATTGAGTCCCATGGAAGCTTATAATAGGTTATTAAGGATTATCCATGAGGTTAATGGGATAGTTAGTGCTTATAGGTCGGAAAAGTACTTATCCGATGTGGATTCAATGCTTTCAGTTGCTCAATCTGGTGATGCAGGTGAGGAAAATTACGAGTTATTAGAAGATGACGAGGAGGACACTTTTCAACCTCAGAAAGGAAATGTCGTCTTTGCTTGTGCCTTAGATGGATGGGGATTTGGGATTAGTGATTTTGCCGAAATGTATGTTTCTAAGCTTGGGGCGAGCTCAGCAGCTTTACAGAGGGCATTGTGGGGCCCTCGGTACTACATTGCCAAGACTAAGATGATTGTGGGCAAGAAAGCAATAGGCAATACATCAAAAGCTAGGCCTATGTTTGTGCAACTTATTCTCGAGCCAATTTGGAGTGTTTATCAGGCTACTCTGGAAGGGGATAGGGGATTGCTTGAGAAGGTGATTAAATCTTTTAATTTATCTGTACCTCCGCGCGAACTTCAAAATAAGGACCCGAAAGCTGTGCTTCAATCTGTCATGAGCCGTTGGCTTCCGTTGTCCGATACAATGTTGTCTATGGTAGTGAAATGCATTCCTGATCCTGCTACAGCCCAGTCTTTACGAATAGCGAGATTGCTGCCTAAAAGAGAGACTTTTGAGAATGGGGAAATGTCCGATGTGCTCGCCGAAGCAGAACTCGTGAGGAAATCGATCGAGGCTTGTGATTCGAGTACCCTTGCACCATGTGTTGCATTTGTGTCTAAGATGTTTGCTGTCCCCACAAAGATGCTTCCTCGTGGAGAGATTCTGAACAATCCGACAGATGATGGTGATTCGGGAGAGTGCTTTCTTGCATTTGCTAGGATCTTTAGTGGGGTCCTCTTTGCTGGGCAGCGAGTTTTTGTGCTTTCTGCTTTATACGATCCGGTGAAGGTGGAATCGAATCAGAAGCATGTGCAAGCAGCCAATTTGCAGTCGTTGTATCTAATGATGGGTCAAGGGCTGAAGCCAGTCCCATACGCAAAGGCGGGGAATATTGTTGCCATACGAGGGCTTGGTCAGCATATATTAAAGAGTGCTACTCTTTCATCTACATTAAATTCGTGGCCTTTCTCCAGCATGGTTTTCCAAGTTGCACCGACACTAAAAGTTGCGATTGAACCATCCGATCCAGCCGATATGGGAGCGCTCATGAAAGGGTTGAGGCTCTTGAACCGTGCGGACCCTTTTGTTGAGGTCACTGTTTCTGCTAGAGGGGAGCATGTACTTGCGGCTGCGGGAGAAGTACATCTCGAGAGATGTGTAAAGGATTTGAAGGAGAGATTCGCAAAGGTGGCTTTGGAAGTCTCTCCTCCACTCGTCTCTTACAAGGAGACGATCGAAGGTGACATCACCACCAATCCTCTGGAGAATCTGAAACTGTTTTTTGGTGGAAACTCCGAGTATGTGGAGAAGACAACTCAAAATGGTAGGTGTGTTGTACGTGTGCATGTTTTCAAACTTCCAACACCTCTTACTAAGCTGCTCGATGAAAGCTCTGAATTGCTGGGAGATATAATAGGAGGCAAATCTGGACAGGCTTTGAAGAGCTTGGAAACATCGAGGGGTAGCATTGTAGAAGATGAGAATCCGATCGAAGCACTCAAGAAACGGATGATGGATGCTATAGAGAGTGAGTTTTCCTCCAGCAATACAGAGTCGGAGAAATTGAGAACATTCTGGAAAGATCTATTCAAACGGATTTGGGCGTTGGGACCTAGACAAGTTGGTCCGAACATTCTCTTCACTCCAGACAGTGGAAAGAGCGTCGAAGCCTCTGTCCTAATTAAGGGCTCTCCTTACGTTTCCGATAAATTAGTTTTTTGCAACATAGACAACAACAACAATAATGGATTGAATGAGTCATCAGACGAAACTTTGTTGAGAGAAGAAGCAGAGAGTTTAGAGAGCAGCGTCTTGTCTGGATTTCAGGTCGCCACTTCAGCCGGTCCTTTGTGCGATGAGCCTATGTGGGGCCTAGCCTTTATTGTCGAGGCTTTCGTATCTCCTCCACCCACGGAGGATAATTCCTCCACCGCCACCGCCACTCACCACCACCACCACCCGGAACAGTATGGTGTTTTCACAGGACAAGTGATGACAGCTGTCAAGGAGGCGTGTAGGACAGCTGTGCTGCAACGGAAACCTAGGCTAGTCGAAGCGATGTATTTCTGCGAACTGAATACACCGACGGAGTATTTGGGGTCAATGTACGCAGTGCTTGCTCGAAGAAGAGCTAGGGTTTTGAAGGAAGAAATGCAAGAAGGTTCGCCTCTGTTTACGGTGCATGCTTATGTACCAGTTGCAGAGAGTTTTGGATTTCCGGACGAATTGAGGAGATGGACGTCTGGAGCAGCGAGTGCTTTGCTTGTATTGAGCCATTGGGAGACGCTTTTGGAGGACCCGTTTTTTGTGCCGAGGACTGAAGAAGAGATTGAGGAACATGGGGATGGATCCAGTATGCTGCAGAACACCTCAAGGAAGCTTATTGATGCTGTGAGGAGGAGGAAGGGTTTGCCTGTGGAGGAGAAGGTGGTACAGCATGCAACTAAACAGAGGACGCTGGCCCGTAAAGTTTAAGAGTTGATAAACGGTTTTTTTGGATTATGGTATCGGCTTCATATGGTTAATTTTTTTGTGTGCGGTGATTTAGGTACGTAATCGGAGGTGAAGCTCCTGAGGTGATTATAGTGTACTTTGTAAGGCGTACTGCTATTTTAGTCAATTTTGCAGGTGATTCGTATTGTACCAACTTACACAGATATATGATTATTGGAACTACACTAATTTTACTTGAAACCCCCATTCAGTTACTTTTGAAAGATGATATGTTCAAATGTATTACACTGTCAACATGGTCCAATTTTATACTACATGAATGTTTGTTTGTCAATGATATATCCAATGTTCTTCAAGTAACTATGTAAACAAGAAAATGGACAACAGAGAATGAATGATAAATAGTCTAATAAGTTAGATGAATATTGATACAACAACAAAAGTCTCAAATTCAGCTCTCTTCTTTTTTATACATATGTCCAGTAAACCAAGTTCGAAACTTGTACTATTTTGATCCTACTTAATCGATAATTTAGCTGCATAAACCTAGTGCACAACACGAGTTTGATGGGTAACTCAAAAGCATTTGCGGTGAACGATAGACGGTCCAGTTTCATCGTAATCGGCTTTTGTTACATGCTGATTTTGAGGAAACACCACTTTGGCTAGTATTGCACCTCCCACCCATGCTGAGTAATTTGCCAAGTTATCAGGCATATATTCTGGAGGCTGCATTCAGACAAATAGTTAAAAACAAATCATATGCACATTTCAGAAATTAACTGCAGTTGATTTTAGTAAATTTTATTTAATCATTTAATTGATTAAAATAACATTAAAAGCTAACCGTATAAGAGATGATAGTGTATTATATTAGATTACCTTGACGAGAGAAGGCCTGATAGCTGAGGAGGAAACCAAAGCCTCCTTCTGAAACCTATCTTCAAAACCTACAACAGCAATTAGTAGATTATGGCATCAGCTGCTGCAGAATATCAGTTTTGCAATGAACAAACCAACAAAAAGAAGAGTACACGTATATAGTCTCCATAAATTTTAGCAGCAAAACACATATATCCATCGTATATTCTTAAATAAATTGGAGTCCAACTGAAAAATTACACTGAAGTTGAGATGATAAACAGATAAATACTTGTCAACCAAAATGAAGGGAGAAAACCTTTCGTAAAATCCAAGCATATAAGGCAGTTGAGCACTAGAATTGACAAAAGTACTTGGTGGGAACAAATAGCAAAAAACAAAAAATCAATCTAGGAATTATTTAGTGATTATCAGAACAGGGAATATTAACAGTTTTCGTTGCTATGGAGATGTGATTACAATGTGAGTCAGTTTTCCAATATACAGAACCTTTGTCAAAAGATAACTGTTTTAAAGTTCCTTTTTGCAAGTGTGGTGATAGTCACAAAATCAGCTGACTAATAATGAAAGTACAATTAACAAAGAAATTAATGATGAGCTACGTGTTGGTTTCAATCATAAAAACTTACCAGTCATAGAAGCAGTTCCTCCACAAAGTACAGTATTTTCTAACAGCTGGCGATGATTCTCAGTTGACACAGTTGAAATACAACGAACAAGCTGCTCAACTATTCCATGCGCCTCTAAACCTAAAATTGATGGTTGAAATAAGGCCTCACCAACCGTGTACCTCTCTCTTCCAATTTTTATCACCTGAATTGGAGAGCATAAAATTATCATTATAAACAATTTAGAAAATGTTGAAGTATTAGCAAACAAGCAAAATATTTTAGCAGCATATTGAAGTATCTCTGACTGTAATTTTAAAACCTCAGTACAACATCAAGTGGGAAGCATAGATTAACCTGTCCGTCAGGCAGTGTGTGCAGCTCCTCAGGGCATGCCTTCTGCATCTTCTCATAAGACAAATCATCCTCAGCAGAGCATGCATATCGCTCCTTCAATTTTTCAACATCGGAGATGCTTAAGTTGACAAGCGGATTGGATTTCTGGAGTTCTTTAGCAAATAAGTTTGTCAAATCCAAACCCCCTACTTCAAATCTTCTAGAAGATATATGCTGAACAGCACCTTCAATTACTGATGCAATATCTGAAAATGTGAAAAATGAATTGTAAGTTAACAAAACTACGCTCCTGAAGGTGAGATTATGATAGTCAAAATTGCTTCCTTAAACCATAAAAACCTACAAAGGTAAATGAGACAGACAGTGACTAAACTAATTCAGATAACATAACACTGATTGATATAAGCAAAGCTATTATTTAAGCACTATCACTATACTAGTGCTAGTAAAATAATAACATATACTAATAGTCAGGTGCTTGATTCTATTTTTTCCCTTCTATTTTTTAGACATTTCAAGAAAAAGCAAGAATAGACTTAATATGCACCAACCAACGAGGTCACATATCAAATCGGCACAGATCCAAGGCCATTGCACACAGCACAACATTCCAAACAATTTGGATCTTAAAAAGAAAAGGCAGAGCACCAAAAGTTGAAGGAGAAAAGAGATTAAGATTTATAGGGAAAAAAAGGACCAGAAGATCTGTAGTTTAGTTCAGCCAAAATGCCGAATTGCATGCTTAACAGGCCGAAAACTATCTCCATTCTTTTTCATTATGCTTCCTACACTTCAATCATATCTGATGGTGTTCGTTAGTACTTCAACTTCAAGCTTCATGAATCCCTTTTTCTCATTATTTCCCCCATTTTAATAATGTTTATGCTCCAAAACCTATAATAGTTCTGAAGATTCTTCAATACTCTCCTATAGAAGGCCAAAAGTTGGACAAAATAATTTCGAAAATCGATGGTCGCCTTTTAGTTAATTGAACAAATACTAATCCATCACCATCTCAAAAGTACTGGTTCGTTAAGAAATCACAGGAAAACAAATTAAGCAACACATACCTAGCTTGCCATGGCCAATATCAACAGTGCAGCCAGAGATCCTCCCCACTGCATAAAGTGATAGTACAGCTTGCTCGGATGCATAAAAGCCAGAGATGTTGAACTTTTCAAACATCAACTGCACCAATTGCTCTCTAACTGCCTGTTCCACAAATATGTATATTAATAATAAAATCCTACAAGGTTCAAACAATAATTATTTCTACATCATGTCATTTGAATGACATACAAAAATCTGTTGGGTCAAATATTAAATCTGAACTCAACAGTTTGCAACAATTACTGAAAAAAAAGGTGTATTATCATGATAAAGTCCTCTACTTAAATAGCACCTCTGATTTTGATCGTTATTATGCTTGAGAGAGCTATGCCATCATTTTTTAAAGAGACTCATAGCTCTAATCAGGATCATCATGAATTTAGGAAGATACGGTCGGCATTAAGGCTTTCCCTCACTAGTCCCCAATAATCAATGTTAGTACATACACATGCCCCACACTACCAGCACCCCTCATAAACATTATTTTATTATGAAGAAAAGGAGAGAAAAGAAAAATATCAAGCTTTTAAATGAAACTGATATAAAAAAAATTGACTAACCTTCGGAGTTGCTAGCGGATCTGCAAACAAAATTTGTCCTTCATTGCCAATCTCCCATCCTAAACCAGTATAAAGTACATGCCTTAAAAGATCTTCCATGGCATCCCAGTCTCTGATAAAGCCTCGAACAACTGGATCAACAGTCACATTCTCCAGCAACGAAGCATCTGTTAATGACTCATCTTCCGGTACTCGCTTCATTTGTGTTGGGATGACCTATAATGATGATGGAATAAATTAAAAAAGAGAGAAAAGAAATAAACAAAGTATGCAAGTAACTAACAAAATATATTATATACAGTTAAAGCATAGGCATCGTACTGAAAGGGTTTGAAGATGTAACGTAGTGTAAGAAGGTAACAATTAAGAATCGACAATGTAGCACTAATAAAGGTGGAGTCATTCGTAAATAATTTAATAACAAATTGATGTCATTAAAAAAAAAAAAAGTCGCTCAAATTTTCTGGGAAATTGTTACTACTAGAACACACAAGTAAACAGGTTTTGATTGCAACAATGTCAAAGCTAAGTAAATGTACAGAAGGAATAATCAATTTGACCAGTATTTCGCCAACCATGCGAGTTTCTTTCCATTTCTTTTACAGAGATAGTCTAGAGAGAACCGTACAAGTTCCATTCTGCTCAATCTTCAACAAATTGTGAGTTTCAGTTGAGTCAACAAAATGTGGGCTACATTAGAGGTGGTTGAATAGGACTCAAAATTGAAATCTGTTACTGATCTTGAAACAATTCTTCATTTTTCCTAATTCTGCTCTTCTCATTCCTCACCCTTCACACATAAAACCCAGACTTAAAACTCCTTGAAGTAAGAAGCCTAAAGAAAAACCCTAGTCCATCCAATGTAGTAGAACTCCAAATCCATAACTACAGCATATTCAGTAGCAGGAATCTAGAGAAATGTTTGCAATCGAATACACAGTTTAAACACAGGATGGATCACCAAAAGTTCCGCCAAATTCCTATTATTTTCACTCTAATAGCTTTGCCATGAAAGCATCTAATCTCCTACTTTAATTTTCTATATAGAAAAAGGAAGGTAACCTCAGGGCCACATTCGGGCAAGGCGTGATTAAATTTGAACAGTCCAGAACCGGCATCAACCACTGCAGGCTCCATGCTCTCACTTGATTCAAAGGCAACCGTGACGGCTAGCCAATTAAGACGAATAGGCAGACAAAGTTTGAGTGCAAAATGGGGAAATGTAGGGAAATTCTCTTTTATAGGCCAAAGGACAAGATGGTAAAAGCATTCAATGTGGTGGTAATTTTCGGAAGCTCGTACCCGAGTTATAAAAGTCAATAATAACCCTCGCATAAAAGCACTTTGAAATAACTTTCAAATATGAATCATATATAGAAATAAGAATTACATGTTAAAACTGGGGACCAATTATAACTATATATGAATAACACTTAATGTTTCATTTCTCGTATTAAGAGAAAGATTGTTTCCCATTGCAGCTATCCTGCCTACTTTTTACTTCTATAATTGAAGGCCTTTTTTCCGTTATAAAAATGACTAGACGTAATAATTTCCATCATCTTAATTAAAAAATTAAAGCCAAATGTGGATGGAAAACAATCTACTGAAAGGTGATTAGGATTTCTCCATAAATCCCCTTGTAGTCTACCTCATATGGATATCTATAAAGGCTTCATCTCAGCAACTTAATGCTCGAACAAGTACGGCATAAATATTATTCATGCTATTCAAGGAAGAATAAATCAGGTACTGAGAGTATATGTGTGTTAAGATCATTCCACGTGTCGAACATTTTGAGATACTCATTCACAAATCATAATCCAGTTATGATTGTGGTGCATTCACATGTTTGACAAAAACAAACGGACATAATTTTGCAACCAAAAAATGTCCTAATTAAGAAACGGGGGAAATCAAAACAAGAGCCTTCTTCTAGTTTATTATTCAAACACAAGGCATTTTCGGATCCCACATTACAATGTTCACATAATTCTAATCATTTTGGTAGTCATTGAAATGCATGAGAGATCAAAGACTTCAGTCCCTGTATAAAAGACAATTCCTGATGTCATGAAATATGACATTCTCAAATATGTTTACATCTAACCTTGGTAGACATCTCTCAAGAATGAAAATATCCATTGTTGCCAGTTATTGTTTAAAGGAAAAGGATAAAATAAATCAATTATTACGATTGCTCCAAAACGAAACTAAAGTTATCTTATATGAATGTATATATTACACAACTCCAACGAAATCGGTCTCTTCGACCCTACACCCAGTGGTTACTACCATGTGTTTTTCCTACCAACACGTGTCCCTTTAGTTCACTTTTAACTAATTTTAATTTAGTAAGAGTCTCAAAGAAGCACGTCTCAGTTAGAATTCAACTTGAGAAAAAAACATGTGTCGATGGGAAAAAAAAGAACCCGGTGATAATCGCCGGGTGTAGGTTCGAGGGAACCAACTAAATTATAGAGTGAACATTAAAGGGATCTTAGTACCCTCCTCAATCCCAACACATATAGCTTTGAAATGAGAAAAACTGGGTTTAGTTATTCAATCAAAGCCCTAGGTAAGAATCATGGAAGCTTTTGGATCTGATCAATCCTTGTATAAAGAATTTACAAAAATAATAAATTAGCAAAATGTGATACAAACATAAAATTATTGCTTGTAACTGCTGAAAAATGAAGTTGAGACGCGGAGGAATTAAGATGATAGTCAGGAAATTCCATATCCATTTCACATTCTTAAGGGGTCAATCAAACCCGAAAACACCCCTACCACAACCAACACACACACACACACCTAAAACACGCATTTTCGCTACTGATACCAATTCACCAATCCATAACAATAAATAGCAGAAACGCAAAAAGTGGCCGGAAAAAAGGAAATTACCATGGAAGGAGGCTGGTCGGGAACAGCAAAACCAGCTTTGAGCAATTTGGTACCAGCGTCAACAACCACCGCCTCCATAACTAGTAAAATTAATTTATGAGGGTTTTGCAGTTAGGGGTTACAATGCATGTAGGTTTTGCGTTGAACTTGTTGAATCAACGCCGCCGTGAACCGCCGGATGTTTGGCTAGGTCTCTCGAAATTAATTAATGTTTCGCTCTGCAAATTATTTTTGAGATTAAAGCTGCCGCATCAGTCTCAGTGGGTATATATATATATACTCAAATTTTGTTAACAATTCATGTGTATATATACCAATTTATTGCATTTGGCCCCTTCATTTATATGATATTCCTAAACAAATCCTCATGTTATTAATATTCTAATATATAACCCTGAATTTTTGAGTTTTTAGAGAATAGTTTGTTAACAAAATTCTAATATAAATAAGGGAATTCCTCATATACGCAATTCCTGGTTGTTGAAATAAAATTGTATGTTTAATATTTTCTTGGTATTTCTATTTTCTAGTTATGATTATGAGTAACTCTCATGTATTCTTCACTATTTTTTTCATGTAGTTTTCTCCAATTTTATGTATATATTTTGTAAATTCTTTAATTTTTCATGGAAACTTTAATGAATTTTCAATATTGTTTTTGCATTGATGTTTGTGAATATTATATCTTTCTTTGATTCTTTGTATTTTTTCTGAGTAAAATTGCTTTCTTAGATGCACGACATCATAATTGCGTAGGAAACATGTACAACAATACCATTTTTACGCCCTCGTCACACCTAATCTATCGATTTTGCGTCTATCGACGATGAAAAAACAGTAAACTTGCGTCTAACTCATATGTAACAAAGTCTTTCTCGATTTATAGAGCTTTTCAATGTTGATTTTACCACCATTTTTTTTCTTTTGGTTTAATTCAACAAAATTCGCCTAAAAAATCATGGCGCTAAGCAAAAACCTCTATTTTTTCCAATTGCAATTTAGTTGTAAAAGTTAGAAAACCCTAATTTAAATTTTGAATTACAACAACAATATGTGTAATAAGCTTTAAATGTACAAGTAAATTTATTGGATTTTTGGTTAAAAAAAATTATAGAGTTAAAGAGAATAAGAGATAAATGGTTGGGGTAGTGTTAAAAAAGATTATTGTGTTTAGAGGGTTGATTGTGAATGATTACTCTGTTTAGAGGGTGCAAAAGTGCTATTAAATTTTTTTCAAAGGTGCATGAAACACGTTATTTACAAAAGTGTTTTTTAACTCTCTCACTTTCAAACTAAATTTTAGTTATTACTTAGTGGGCTAAGTGTTATGACTTAGTGGGCTAAGTAGTGATTAGTGGGTTTAATTGTGGGTTTTATTCTAACTTCCTAACTAACCCACTAACCCATTATCTTGAGTGCTCTTGTGGTTGGTTTCCTTGCAGATCATGGGTTGAGGAGTGGAAGCTTGGCAAGTCTATAAATACCAAACTCAAGACTCAAGAACAACACAGATTTCGAGGAAACAAAATAGAGAGCTGAAGTTTTATCTCGAGAATTTTAGAGTGTTTCTAGGATCTGTTGTACGTACTCTTTATGAGTACATTATTTGAAATCTAGAATTTTTAATATTTTTCTTTTAGTATCTAGATTTGATTGTAAGAATGATCATGAGAATGATTCATTCATAAGGAAGAAGTTTTCGCACCTCTTCTGTTTGTATTCTTGGAATACTGATTTTAATATATTTTTCCGTCCTGTAAAGGGCAAGTTCACAAGTCTTTACTTGTGAACATTTTTTAATTCTGAGTATTGTTCTTTTATCTTTAAATTTCCGCTGCATGTTTGTTCAAGTGTCATAACACTTAAGATAACACCTCTGTATTAAACGAATTCGGGACCATAAATTCTTTCAATTGGCATCAAGAGCCAACACTTGACGTATACTAAGTGTTTGTTCCTATTTTCTTTACAGAAACGAATTCGTGATGGATACTCAGATGACTGCTTCTATGCGACCTCCTGTACTTGATGGCACAAACTACACCTACTGGAAAGTCAAGATGAGGGCGTACATCAAAGCCATTGATGAGAGAGCCTGGAGATCTACTCTCACTGGATGGAAGCCACCAACTATCACACATGTGGACGGGGATGTGTTTCCAACTCCAGAATTACGGTGGACACCAGACGATCTATCAAATGCTAACCAAAACTCAAAGGCGTTAAATGCAATTTTCAATTCAGTAGATTTAACAATGTTTAAATTAATCTCTGTATGCACTTCTGCGAAGGATGCTTGGGAAGTTCTTCAGCTACATTGTGAGGGATCAGATAGTGTCAGAAGAACCAAACTCAGATTACTCTCTTCCAAATTTGAGAGACTGAGAATGGAGGAAACTGAAACAATTTCTCACTACAATGAGAAGTTGATTGATTTGGCTAATGAATTTCAATCCTTAGGTGGTCCCTTGAGCAACGAGACACTAGTGAATAAGGTATTGAGAACTCTTCCAGAAAGATTCAGCATGACGGTTACTGCTATTGAGGAGGCTAAAGATACATCATCTCTACGGCTGGACGAATTAATTGGTAGTCTCAAGTCCAGAGAGATGAACTTCGAAGATCAAAGAAAGGAGAAAGGAAAGGCTATCTCAAATGCACTCCAGGCAGAATTAGAAAAGGAAGATGTTGCTCTGGAATATGATGATGATGCAGAAGAATGTCTCAACAATGTGGCATTTCAAATTCAGAAATTCAATAGGGCGTACAGACGAAGTGGAATCAAGCCCAGACAGTTATTTCCAGAAGGCTCTCCACAAAATCGACAAACTCAGCCCCGGAACAGATCTATTCCACAGAGAACATTTCCTCAAACATCTTCTCAAAACACTTTAAAAAATTCTTCATTTATTCGTTCAAATTTTGAACCACCTAACTTGGATCATATTAAATGCAGGGCTTGTTCAGGATTTGGACATTATGCTAATGAATGCGCAAATACCTTGAGAAGAAGATGAATGAGTCTGATTTGTGCAGTCAGTGATGATGAGGAAGAGCAACCTGAACAGACAGAGGAACAACAATCCACTAAACAAGCCCTCTCTGTCAGATATATCACTGGAAACACTTCTGAACCAGAATCAGAAGGAGTTCCTCTGGATGCTGCAACACTTTCTGAAACACTTTCAGTAACTGAAATTTCTGAGTTAAATAATGATCATTATACATGTTTAAACTCTATTTCTCTGAATACTGCAGAGTCCAGTAATGAAGCAGTTAGTGATGATGAAGAAATGTGTAAGAAGCTGATCAGAAACTTGGAGAAGAAGACTCAAGCTCTAGATGCAGCCAACAGGGAAAATTCTTCCCTTAAAGAAACAATCACACATTTGGAGGTTGGTATCACCAAAAAGGATCTTGAACTGGCAAAGGTGAAAGATGAACTCAAAGAAGCAACTCTAGCAATCAAGAGGATGAATACCGGCACAACTAAACTCGAAGAGATTGTGTCACTAGAGAAGTACAACAAAAAGGAAGGTCTAGGGTTCAAGAAACAAGTGAAGAAACACAAGCCAGTAAAGAAGAAAGAAATTGTCTTTGTCAAAGAAAAGAGTTCAAATGGCAAGGAATCCAGGAATCTCACAGTCACCACTTCAGAGTCCAGAACAAGGGGATACATTTGTCATTATTGTTTCTCACCAGGACATATTCGTCCATTTTGTGAAAAACTCAGCAGTGACAAAATGTTGTACAAAATAAGCCACATCACTCCTGGGAACACTTCAAAGAAAAAGGTAGAATGTACCAAAAATGAGTGTAAAATATGGACTCCCAAAGGTAAACTTTTGTGCAAAGCAGTATACACCTCTTTAAATGCTAACATTTCAGGTTCATGGTACTTTGATAGTGGATGCTCGAGGCACATGACTGGAACAAAGGAATTTCTATCAAACTACCACACACTTAATGGAGGACGTGTAACCTATGGAGGAGGAGCTAAAGGAAAAGTGGTTGGACGTGGAACACTCAGTATTGAGGGACTCCCAAAACTTTCAAATGTCCTACATGTTGAAGGATTGGGGTCAAACCTCATCAGTATCAGTCAATTGTGTGATGATGATCTACGTGTAGAGTTTGATAAATACTGTTGTTCTGTGTTTGATAATCAAAATCATTGTGTACTGACAGGTTCCAGATCAATGGATAATTGCTATCAAACAGGTGACACCATATCTTGCAAGAGCTCAAGAGTAAGTGAAGTAGAGCTATGGCACCAGAAGCTAGGACACACAAACTTCAAAAATCTGAAGCTGCTCAACAAATACAATGCCATAAGAGGAGTACCAGATCTCAAGATCAAGGATATTCCTATATGTGGAATGTGCCAGAAGGGAAAGCAAACCAGAGTACCACACAAAGTGTTGCAACACATTGGTACCACTATTTGTTTTGAACTTGTACACATGGATCTTATGGGTCCTATAGAGGTAGAAAGCCTAGGTGGTAAAAAATATGTCTTTGTATGTGTGGATGATTTTTCAAGATATACATGGGTGTATTTTTTAAGAGAAAAATCAGACACTTTTGAGGTGTTCAAAAATCTGTACAGGTTTGTTAAAACTCAATTTCAAGTTTCTGTTCGTAGAATCAGATCTGATCATGGAAAAGAATTTGAGAATGCTTTATTTCTTGCTTTTTGTAATAAAAAGGTTATAAAGCATGAATTTTCTGCTCCAAAAACTCCTCAGCAAAATGACATTGCTGAAAGAAAAAACAGAACCATCCAAGAAATGGCTAGGGTGATGATGAGTGCAAAAAATCTGTCTAAAAGGTTTTGGGCTGAGGCTGTCAACACAGCCTGTCACATCTCAAATCATGTGTATCTAAGATTAGGATCTATGATGACTTCATATGAAATTCTTTATGGTAAGAAACCTAATCTAGAATACATGTATGTGTTTGGATGTGTCTGCTATGTTCTAAATGATAGAGAGCATCTAGCTAAATTTGATTCAAAAAGTGATTTGAGTTTGTTTATGGGATACTCTAATAACAGTCATGCTTATAGAGTGTATAATCTAAGAACTCGAACCATTATTGAATCTGTAAATGTGGTATTTGATGACTTTGCTGATCTCCGCAGTAAAACAGCTGAAGATGAAGTTGATGACTTAATTGCTGAAAGAGAAACAACCGAAGAAGACACTTCTGCCACAAATGATCCAGATACAGACAGTCCAGGGTCAAGAGAAGAAAGTGCTGAGCCAAGTGCTACCACATCTGACTCAGTACATCCTCCAGAGACTGAGTTACAGCCAACCTTTGATGTCTGCAGAAAGGAACCCTCAAGTAGAATTCAGAAAAATCACCCATCTACTCAAGTAGTGGGAGATATCTTTGATGGAATAAGGACCAGAAGAAAAGAGAGAGTAAATTACAGAGATATGGTAAGATTTGCAAATTTATCTTCTGAATGTGCACTAACTGGAACCACTTGTTTTGTGTCTTCAGTAGAACCAAGGAATATTGCAGAAGCTCTGAAGGATGAATTCTGGGTAAATGCAATGCATGAAGAGTTGAATCAGTTCATCAGAAATGATGTTTGGTACTTAGTTCCCAGGCCAAACCATGTAAATGTGATAGGAACTAAGTGGATCTTCAAAAACAAAACTGATGAAAAAGGTACAGTGGTTAGAAATAAGGCTAGGTTAGTAGCACAAGGTTATACCCAAATTGAGGGTATAGACTTTGATGAGACTTTTGCTCCAGTAGCTAGAATTGAATCTATTAGATTACTTCTTGCTATAGCCTGCTTTCTTAAAATCAAACTGTATCAGATGGATATCAAAAGTGCATTTCTGAATGGGGTTCTGAATGAGGAAGCATATGTAGAACAACCCAAGGGTTTTGAAGATTCTACCAAGCCTAATCATGTTTTCAAACTTAAGAAGGCACTGTATGGTCTTAAACAAGTTCCTAGAGCTTGGTATCAAAGACTCACTGACTTCTTACTTGAAATACAATTCAACAGAGGAGAGGCAGATAGAACTCTATTTATTAGAAGAACAAATAATCATATAATTATTGTTCAGATATATGTTGATAATATTGTTTTTGGCTCTACTTGTGCTAATCTTTTACAGTCTTTTGTAGATTTTATGTCTCACACTTTTGAAATGAGCATTGTAGGGGAGTTGAAACTTCTTAGGACTCCAAATCAAACAAACAGGTGAAAGAATGTTTGTAAATCAAAAGAAGTATGCTCTCAATCTGGTCAAAAGATTTGAGTTGGAGTCAGCCAAGCACATGAAAACTCCAATGGGTTCCAGCCAAAAACTGTCCAAGGATGATGTATGTTGACAGCACTCTTTACAGAAGCATGATTGGAAGCCTTCTGTATCTAACAGCAAGCAGGCCTGACATTATGTTTAGTGTTTGTGTGTGTGCCAGGTATCAAGCTAATCCCAAAGTCACTCATCTTAAAGCTGTGAAGAGGATTATTAGGTATGTTGCAGGTACAGTAGATTTAGGGATTCAGTTTTTCAAAGACACAAACACAAACTTGATAGGTTTTAGTGATTCTGATTGGGCTGGGGATATTAGTGACAGAAAAAGCACTTCAGGTGCATGTTTCTTTTTGGGGAATAATTTGGTTTCTTGGTTTAGTAGAAAGCAAAATTGTGTATCTCTCTCAACAGCTGAATCACAATATGTAGCTGCTGGAGGATGTTGTGGTCAACTAATTTGGATGAAACAAATGTTGGAAGATTATGGGTTGACCAGTGATACCCTGACCATATATTGTGATAATTCAAGTGCTATTGACATTTCAAAAAATCCTGTTCAACACTCACGAACTAAACACATAGATATTAAACATCATTTTATTCGTGATATAGTTGAGAAAAATATAGTGTGCTTAAAGTACATTCCTACAGAAGATCAGTTGGCTGACATCTTTACAAAGGCATTAGATTATGAGAGGTTTTCTAAACTTAGAAAATCTCTCGGGATGTGTACTCAATAAACATGTCCTAAAATATGTTGCAGCACCTCATCCAATATCTTAAGCTGCTACATAATTTATTGAAGCTTATCTTCTTTAAATAATGACTTCACTATGATAGATTATTCTCTAAATAAGTAACTGGAAGTCTTTCACCTTGAAACGTGATCATGCTTCATGTAAACATTCAGAGAACAATTATACTCATATAAGTCAAACTCCTCTATTTTGATAGTCATATCTTAGTGATCCGACTGGATTCGTGGTGGGCTGGTTTAAAGAGTTGAATAGGCCTGGATTTTGAACCGAGGACCACAGCAAACCTACAAAGGAAGAAAAGAACCGGACTTAGGCCGGAGTTAGCACTCCGACGGCCAATTCAGTAAATTTCTGAAGAAGATAATATATTTATGTGCGTAATTTAGATATGTATGCTTGCCCCCCTTCTTTCCTGTATTTACTGCCCGTATTTATACTAGAGAAAAGGGGGACGGACGTCAAATACTCTTCAATTTAATTGACTTGTCCCATCGCGGTAATTAAGCATCCGGACCTCAAATTACCTTCAATGTGGTTTAATCTGTCATTTCATTGGCGGCTGCAGGGGCAAAAAGCAGGGGTCGAAGAGACATTCCTCTGCGCTTGTCAGTGGATTGGACGTGCATTAAATACCCCATGTGCAGTCATGATTATCTCCGGGCGGGAGCGAGCAATCCGGCGAGAGATGCAAAGCAGTGTAGGTGAGGGGAGTAAATCTGCTGGGCGAGAGAGTGAGGCAGCGAGAAGCCTCTCGCACGTGGGCTACCCCCGATCTGCGGCCTGGTCCCTCTCGCCCAACCGGTGCCAGTCTGATGGGCTTCTTCTGTTAATGGGCTTGAATGGTGCCTTTTGATCTTGTTTGGGCCTTTGGTCTTTATTGGATCTATCAAGCAATCCCGGGCTGGATCAACTAGTCCCCCACTCGCGGTTACTTGCGACCTGGCGCACGTGGCTGCGAGTTCGCTCTTAGCGAGAGAGGGCGCGTGCTACCTTCCGGCGACCCACTTCCTAATGTACACTTGCACCGTTTCAAATAACGTGCATCGTTTCATATTCCGAAACAGAAAAACCGTACACATTCCGAGTAATTAAATAACTGAATTTATTAATCCAGTTAATTAATTTTTTTTTTTTTTTTTTTTTTTTTTTTTTGAAAATCGAAGCGCCGCCTGCGCTGTCCTCTCACAATTACTGCAGCGCAGGCGCCTTTTCAAGTCCCATCCCTTGACTATAAAAGGGGGTCTTCCTCACCCCTCTCATTTACTTTCTTCTTCCACCATTCCCTCCTCCTTTTCCTCTCTCCTTCTACGGCGCCGGCAATCGCTTTCTCCTCCCCTTTTATCCAGGTAAACACTTCTCCACACCGCTTTTTGTGTTTCTTCAGTCCCCTTATTTTTTTCTTTTTCGTGTTTTTCTCCCTTTGCCTTTACCCCATGTCCTCCGAATCTTCCTCTTCTTCCTCCGGGGAGATTCGCACCCCCGTAATCCGCCTCGGCCCTCCGTCGGAACAGAGAAACCGGTCCAAAAAGAGGGCCGTGGTATCCAAAACCCGGGGTCCATCAGTCACCCCTTCCCGCTCGCAAAAGGGTAAGGGCAAAGCCCCCCCTCTCTCGCAACCTAAAGGGGGGGATGAAGCGACCTCTCCTTCTGGCGGGGGTAAGGGGGTTGTTAGGGTTCCGAAATTGAGGGAACCCTCCGTTTGCATCTTGACCAACCCTCAACACTCGATTTTGACCCCCGACGATATTGGCGACCTCCTCGTCCGGCAAGGGTTAGATGTTTCCTTCGATTTAGCCCTTCCTTTACCCTCGCAGGATTCCCTTCACCCTTCCCCAAGCTACATGACCTGGCATATCGACCAACTGCTCTCGGGCTTGTCACTGCCCGTTCACCCCTTTTTCTTGGATGTGGCACGCAAATTTCGCGTGCCCATTAATCAATTTCTTCCTAATTCCATTAAATTTATGTCGGCCTTTTTCGTTATTTGCGCCGAGGCCTCCATAGAGCCCACTGGCGACCTATTCCACTCCGCCTTCAAAGTAAATCGCTCCCCCTCCGGCTTCTTCCATCTCACAGCTCGCCCCGGCGTAGGCCTTTTAAAGGTTTGACCAATAAGGTGCAAAACTGGCCCCAGCGTTTCCTCTTCATTCGTTCGCCCACTTCATGGGGCTTTGATCGATCATACATGGAAACCGCTCCTCGCCCCGTCGGGGTGTCTCCCGCTTGCTTAGAGACACTCGCCCGCTTGACAGTCCGCACTCCTCCTCAATTGTGGGACGTAGAGAAGATAGTAGCTTCTCCTCCTCTTTTTGCCCGCTCCGGATTGTGGGATATGTCTCTGACTGACCCCCGCCCACTGGGTATTTTCTAGGACTAATTTCTATATTTTACCCCATGTTTATTCGACTTTGCAAAGAAATAAAATAGCTCCTCTTTTTTTTTCTTTTTTTTCTTTTTTTTTTTTATTTTTCTTCTCGTAAATGACCAAAGTTATTTTTGCCGTGTCTCAGGCGAGATGATTCGAGATGCCATGAAGGCTGCTCTCGCCAAGCAACGCGCGCAATCTTCTCGCACCCCTTCTGAATCCAACAGTCAAGCTCCCTCAACTCGTCAGCAGTCCCCTACTGTCGGCGCTGCGAGCACGGCGGGCGGCTCCACCCCTCGCCCCGGGGATAGGCGCGAGGGCCTCATCCCGCCGCCCAGTGTCCGTTGGGAGCCCACCATTGATCTTGGTAGTGAGGATGCGGACAATCAGGAGGCGCACGACTCCTTTCGCTCCCTGGAGCTCACGCAGCTGGAGGCAGGTCGCATGACTAAGCGGGATGCTAGTGGCGGTCAGGCCTCCCCCATGTCCAAGAGGCGCCGTGCGGACGACAGGGGCTATCTGTCGTCGCTCTCGCCTGATCGCAGTTTGGCT
Organism: Erythranthe guttata; assembly: GCF_000504015.1. The sequence continues at coordinate 65,096 of NW_012193890.1, read as the reverse complement.
GAGTTATCCACCCATTTTAGCCAAGTCAAGCTCGTGGAGGATGCCCAGGCTCTCGAGAGCATGTCATTTGAGCAACAATACTCTCGCCTACTGTTCCATTGCTCTCAGGTACACGACTTTATTATCTTCTCGCGTCATAATCATTAAAAGTGTCTTTGTTTTTTTTTTTTTTTTTTTTTTTTTTTTTTTTTTTTTTAACTAGCTTCATGTATTTATCTATCCTTAGATCAACGTACTCCTTGCCCATGGTCTTGGCTCAACTGATCCTACGCGTCAGGCTGAGGAGCTCGCCTTCATGAAAAGGCTAGCCAGCGAGAAAGCTAATGAAGTGACTCGTCTTCAGGACATGGTCCGCGAGCTGACGAACGAAAAAGAGGAGGTCGCTCGCCTGGGCCATGAAAAATACAATGCCATGAAGTCCTCTCTTGAGAGCAAGGTGGCTCGCCTGAATGCGGAAAAGGAGCAGTTGATCTCCATCTCTCGCCACAAACAGGAAGTCGTGGAAGCGGAGTGCATAAGAACCGTAGCCTTGGAGCGGGCTAGGAGTTTGTATGACCATCTGTGCTCGATAGATGGGCAGGATTTCTTACGGGGATATCGCGAGAGGCTATGTAGCAAGTACCCTTCGTCCGCTCACTTTGCCAATGTTGCGGCTCCGATAGGCGTGGGATTCATGGATCGAGGCATTCGTATGTACGCGGCTCGCCATAATCTTGATGATCCCTCTGAGGAGATCAGCACCATTCTTGACCTGCTGGGCGATGAGATCCCTGGCTGGGAGGGAAATCCTACGGAACCCGTAGATTACGCTTGGTGGGCTGGCGTGCTCAAGGGGATGCTCACAGAGTTGAACCAGTATGCTGCACAAGCCCCTTCCAACATGGCTCGCTTGGACCCTACCTGTTCCGCCTCTACCCTTCCCGATATTCCTCCTTCCTGAGGCTTTTATATTTCTTATTCGTAGTAACTTTGAACAATTCGTTTTTTCATTTCTGAACAATGTAATTTTCATTTGGATATTTTTATTATCTATCGTTTTGAGTTTATTCTGTTACATTCTTAGTTTTACACTTCTTGCTTTTGAGTTCTATTATGACTTCTTTCATTCGCGCACTTTGTTTCTTACTTTCGAGAGGGCTCTGCTCGACGCATCCTTGCTCGCACACTTCGTCCAGGAAATATTCCAAATATTCTCCGACTTTCTTTCTCGCATTTCTTCGAGACTTACTCGATGCAAATCTTTGCTTGCCAATTTCGTATTGGAAATGTTCCGAATATTTTCTAACTTTCTTTCCCGCATTTTTGCGAGATTTGCTCGATGCAAATCTTTGCTCGCAAATTTTTATATTCCATATTTCTCTTTCTCGCCTTCTACTGAGAATTTCATGGCTATTGGCCTTTGTTCGCCAATTTCGTATTGGAAATGACTTGCTCGATACAAATCTTTGCTCGCACATTTCATATTGGAAATATTCCAAATATTTTCTAACTTTCTTTCTCGCATTTTTACGAGATTTGCTCGATGCAAATCTTTGCCCGCAAATTTCGTATTGGAAATATTTCAAATATTTCTTTCTTTCTCGCATTCTTGCGAGAGTTGCTCGATGCAAATCTTTGCTAATAATTCTAACTTTCGTTCCGTATTCTCTAGCGGGATTTGCTCGATGCAAATTATGCCCGCAATTTTCGTTTTTACTTCGTTTCTCGCTCTCCAGCAAGTTTCGTAATCTCTTAGCGGGATTTGCTCGATGCAAATTATGCCCGCAACTTTCGTTTTTACTTCGTTTCTCGCTTACTAGCTCGATTCAATTTTCGCTCGCAACTTTCGCATTGTAAATAATTCTTAAACTTTTCGTCTCGTACTCTTTAGCGGGATTTGCTCGATGCAAATTATGCCCGCAACTTTCGTTTTTACTTCATTTCTCATAATTATAATCTTTAGCTCACACTTTTTGCTTATGTGCACGTAATTCACTCTGAGAAGTTTTTCCAAAAGAGGTCGTTTCCCATTACTATTTCTGCTTACTTAGGGAATATGGTTCATCCCGCAGCTATGCGGGATAAACGATCAAAAATATGGCCTATTCCTATAATACAAAATATTATGGTACCATCACATTATGTATAGTATTTTTTCAGATGACAAACGTTCCATGCGCGAGCTAGGCTTGCTCCCTCCATATCTTCCAACCTGTAAGCTCCTCCTGCGAGCACCGCCACCACCTTGTATGGGCCCTCCCATTTCTCCATTAGCTTTCCCACTGCTTTGAGCGCATCCGCCTGCCTTAGGACCAAGTCCCCCACTTGAAAGACTCTCCGCCTTACTTTCTTGTCATAGGCTACCTTAATTTTAGCTTTGCTGAGCTCCATTCTTCCTCTCGCGCTCTGTTGCTTTTCCATTACCAAGTCCAGCTCCTCTCGCAAGCGCATGCTATTAGCTGTTTCCTGAAAATTCATAATTCTGCTCGACGGCATTCCTACCTCTACTGGTATGACAGCCTCTGACTCGTACACCAATGAGAATGGACTTTCTCCGGTCGCCTCCTTTGGCGATGTTCGGTATCCCCATAGTACCGCGTGCAACTCCTCAACCCAATTCCCTTTCTCACCTTCCAGACGTTTCTTGATTCCTTCTAACAGTACCCGATTAGTCACCTCGACTTGTCCGTTCGCTTGCGGGTGAGCCACGGCTGCAAATCTCTGCTTGATACCCAGACCTGCGCACCATCTTTGTATCTTGGCTGAGTTAAACTGTGTTCCATTATCTGAAATGAGATCCCTAGGCAACCCATATCGGCAGCAGATATTTTGCCATATGAATTTCATGACCTCAGTATCCGTTATCCTGGCTACTGCCACCGCCTCCACCCACTTGGAGAAGTAATCTACAGCGACTATTAAGAATTTTCTTTGCCCCTTCGCCAGCGGCATGGGGCCCACGATATCTATTCCCCATTGCGCAAAGGGACAAGGGGAAGTTATTATCGTCATATCCTCTCCCGGCGCGTTAATCAGAGGACCATGCCTTTGGCACTTATCACATCTCTTTGCGAACTCTCCCGCGTCTTTTCTCAAGGTGGGCCAAAAATATCCTGCCCTTAGCACCCGCGAGACTAACGCTCTACCTCCTGCATGGTCCCCGCAGCATCCTTGGTGAATCTCGTGCAGCACGTAACGGCCTTCCTCCAGAGATAGGCATCTTAGGTGTGGCCTAGTGTATCCTCTTTTGTAAAGTATATCCCCGATTAAGCAAAAATTGCTTGCTCGGTGTTCCAGGACCTTCTGCTCGCGGCCCCTCGCTAGCACTTTTCCTTGCAGACACGCCCTTATTTCCGTGCGCCAATCTTCCCCGCTTGTCACTGTCGAAACCTGCTGCTCGCCCACGCGACCTGGCTCCCCTAATAGCAACTGTATTTTTCTTGACTCGTATCCTACCGCCATGCTTCCTATTTTTGCCAGAAAATCGGCATGTTGGTTCTCTTCTCGGGGTATTTGAGCTAGCTCGCAAAATTCGAACTCGCTCATCATCGATCGCACTATCTCGCAATAAGCCATCATTCGTTCGTTTTTTATCTCGAATTCGCCTTTTACTTGTTGTACTACTAGCTGTGAATCCGAAAATATGCTTAACTTTCTGCCTCCGGCTGAACATACCAGCTTCATACCCTGTATGACGGCTTCATATTCTGCTTCATTATTTGAGGCTTTGAAAGGCAACTTGATCGCGTATTCCAATTCCTCGCCAGCCTCTGCTAGCACCACTCCTACCCCGCTTCCTGATGCATTTGCCGAACCGTCCACGAACACCCTCCATATCCCTTGCTCGTCTGGTCTCGTTGTTTCCTGCAGAAAATCCGCTAGAGCCTGCCCTTTTATGGCGATTCGTGGCTCGTAGCTGATATCGAACTGCCCCATCTCTACTGCCCATTTAACCATTCTTCCCGAGACTTCCATCCTTCCCATCACTGTTCTCAAAGGGTGATTAGTCCGGACCACTATTGCGTGTGACAGAAAGTACGGTCTTAGCTTTCGTGCTGTCGTCACCAGTGCCAGGCCCATCTTTTCTATCTCGGAGTACCTTAGCTCAGCCCCTCGCAAGAGTTTACTCGCATAATATATTGGGCTCTGCACGCCCTCCTCTTCTCGGGCTAAGACCGAGCTGACTGAGAACTCGCCCACTGCTAGATATACATAAAGCTTTTCTCCTGGCGCGGCTTTGCTAACAGCGGGAGACGAGCGAGAAGGTTTTTGAGCTGCTCGAAAGCCTTCCCTGATTCCTCCGTCCACTCAAATTGAGTCCCCTTTCTTAGTATTTTGAAGAAAGGGTGACTAGCCTCTCCCGCCTTAGATATGAATCTACTCAGAGCTGTTATTCTTCCCGCGAGCATCTGAACCTCCTTAATATTACGTGGTGCCTCCATATCCAAAACCGCCTGCACTTTCTCCGGATTCACTTCCACTCCTCTTTCAGTCACCATGTAACCCAGGAATTTTCCCGTTTTCACCCCGAAAGCACATTTATTGGGGTTAAGCTTCATGTCGTAGCGTCAGAGCGTGCCGAATGTTTCCTTTAAATCTTCTAAATGAGTGGTCGCCTTTTGACTTTTCACCAACATATCATCCACGTATATCTCCATGTTTCTCCCGAGTTGGTCTCTGAACATCTTGTCTACTAGCCTCTGGTACGTGGCTCCCGCGTTTTTAAGCCCAAAAGGCATTACCGTATAGCAATAGGTTCCAGTGGAGGTGATGAAGCTCACCTTGGGCTGGTCGCCAAGGCACAACGGAATCTGATGGTATCCTTGTGAGGCGTCCATCATACTCAACATCTCGCAACCGGCGGTTGAATCTACGAGTTGGTCGATTCGCGGAAGAGGGTAGTAGTCCTTGGGACATGCTTTGTTGAGATCCCTGAAGTCAATGCACATTCGCCACTTCCCCTCGCCCTTCTTGACTAAAGCTGCATTGGACAGCCAAATAGGAAAACGAATCTCCCGGATCTGTCCCGCTGCTAACAACTTCTGTACTTCTTCATGTATAATTTTGTCTTTCTCTGCTCCAAAATGCCGACGCTTTTGCTTAACTGGTTTCGCATTCTGCTTAACGTTTAGTCTATGCACTACGAGCTGTTCGTCGATACTCCCGAGATCTGCTGGAGTGAATGCGAACACATCCTCATTCTGCTTCAGAAATTCTGTCAGCTGTTGAGACATGTCAGCGTCTAACCCGCCACCTATGCGGGTGGTGCGAGAGGCATCCTTCTCGCAGATTTGAATTACCATCAACTCCTCCATCGGCTTTACGTGGGCTTCTTCTTTTGCAGGTTCTATCTCCGGCATTCGGTCCTTCTCCCGGCCGCCCGGATTGACAGTGCGAATAGTATCTATGTTTCCTATTCTCCTCAATGCGTCATAATAGCACCTCCTCGAGGTCTCTTGATCCCCTCGGACCTCCCCAATCTTATCCAGGACGGGGAATTTTAGCTTCATATGGTAAGTTGAGACTACCGCCTGGAATGAATTCATGGAGGGGCGTCCCAATATGATGTTGTAGGTAGAGGGCGCATCCAGCACTAAAAACTTTACGGAGCGCGTGGCTCGCGTCGGCTCCATTCCGAGCGAAATGGGTAGGCATACCTCTCCGACTGACCGAATCGACTCTCCTGAGAACCCGACCAAGCTGGTCTCTACATATTTCAATTCAAAATCCATATTCATCTTCTTGAAGCAGTCGTAGTAGATAACATCAGCGGAACTGCCAGTGTCCACCAGAATCCTTGCGATATCAAAATTGGCGACCATGGCAGTAATCACCAGGGCATCAGAATGCGGCTGTCTGATTCCTTCTTCGTCCTGCGGACCAAAAGTAATGGGTGGAACATAGGAAATTCTTTGCACCTCCTCGAGCTGAGCTTCCATCTCGTACAAGCGTCGGAGGTGTACACGACTCGCCCGATCTGCTTCTTCTATTTCTCCAAATAACTCCTCAGTCTCTCGCAACTGCCTCAGGTGCGCTCGCCGGGCCCTGTTGGAATCTCCCCCCGAGGGTCCTCCCAAAATCATGCTAATGAAGTTGGCGGGCGCCACTTGGTCCTTCCTCTCGTTCTGCTTCTCCCTTCCCAATTCAAGCTTGCGAGGCTCGTTCGCGCGTCGAGCGGGGGCTTGCTGCAGGCGCTGGTTCCCTTCTTTTACAAATTCCGGCAGATTTTTTGCACGTATGAGCCTCTCGATCTCGTCACGGAGGTGTTGGCATTCATTGGTGGTGTGGCCATAATCATTATGAAAGCGACAGAAACTTCCCAACGTGGGGCTTTTCTTCGGTGCTTCTGCATATGTGCGAGGCCACTTTAACTTTGGGTTATTTTCTATGGCCAACAATATTTCACCCGGTTGCGCGACTAGCGTTGCGTAGCTGTCAAAACGAGGTCCAATCTTTCTCTCGTTTTTCACCTCCCTTCTCGCGAGTTGAGGCGGTCTCTGCGTTCTATCCTCCTTCCTATCCCTTCTCGCATCGTGGTTGCCTTTGGCTTCGCCAAATTTATTATGCACTGCCTCCTCGGCGTTCATATACCGCTCGGCTTTTTTCAGCAGAGCATTGAAAGATGCGGGGGGCTTTTTCGAGAGCGAGGTGAAGAAATCGCCGGCCCGCAGCCCTTGGGCGAGAGCACTGATCAAGACCTCCTCCGAGGTGATTGGTACTTCCAAGGTGGCCGAGATGAAACGCTTGATAAAACTCCGTAGATATTCTCCCTCCCTCTGCTTGACCGCGAACAGCGTCAAGGTGCTCCTTTTCTGTTTTTTTGAGCTAGCGAAGTGATCCATAAAACAGGCGCTTAGCTGGTCGAAACCGCCAATCGTGCCGGCAGGCAGCTGGCTGAACCAAGTTTGCGCGGCTCCTGCTAGCGTAGTCGCGAAGACTCGACATTTTACTCCCTCAGTGAATCGGTGCAAATCCGAAGTGTTGTTGAAGCGACAGAGATGCTCGAAAGGGTCGGTGGTTCCACAATATTCATAAGTAACAGGTCGAAATGAGTGTGGCAGGTCGTCCTCCAGAACGCTGGCTGAGAAAGGGCTTAATGTACCGAGCGAGGAACTCGTGCGGCCGGGCCCCTCGCCCCCTCGTACCACCATCTCCTCCATCCTTCTCTTGGGTGACGCTGCCTCAGGCTCCTTTGGCGCGCGAGCAGAGCCCTCCTGGACAGCGCTCGCCAAAAGTGCCTGCAGGTTTTCCATAGTCATGGAGACCATAGGGCTACCTCCCGTAATGTCGGTTGCCTGAGGCATCTCCTCTCTCGTGGTAGAGGCCTCTCCGACGATTGGTTGGTGCTCCGGTGGGGCTGGGGTTGCCTCGGACTCCATCTGACTAGTGAGGTCCCTCACTATGCTGGGAAACGAGGCCATTGATATATTATATTGATTAAAGGAAAACAGATAAAGGTGTTTTAAAGGGAAACGTTGCCACAGATTTGCTCAACGGCTTCCCACAGACGGCGCAATTTGATCCGACTGGATTCGTGGTGGGCTGGTTTAAAGAGTTGAATAGGCCTGGATTTTGAACCGAGGACCACAGCAAACCTACAAAGGAAGAAAAGAACCGGACTTAGGCCGGAGTTAGCACTCCGACGGCCAAGTCAGTAAATTTCTGAAGAAGATAATATATTTATGTGCGTAATTTAGATATGTATGCTTGCCCCCCTTCTTTCCTGTATTTACTGCCCGTATTTATACTAGAGAAAAGGGGGACGGACGTCAAATACTCTTCAATTTAATTTACCTGTCCCATCGCGGTAATTAAGCATCCGGACCTCAAATTACCTTCAATGTGGTATAATCTGTCATTTCATTGGCGGCTGCAGGGGCAAAAAGCAGGGGTCGAAGAGACATTCCTCTGCGCTTGTCAGTGGATTGGACGTGCATTAAATACCCCATGTGCAGTCATGATTATCTCCGGGCGGGAGCGAGCAATCCGGCGAGAGATGCAAAGCAGTGTAGGTGAGGGGAGTAAATCTGCTGGGCGAGAGAGTGAGGCAGCGAGAAGCCTCTCGCACGTGGGCTACCCGCGATCTGCGGCCTGGTCCCTCTCGCCCAACCGGTGCCAGTCTGATGGGCTTCTTCTGTTAATGGGCTTGAATGGTGCCTTTTGATCTTGTTTGGGCCTTTGGTCTTTATTGGATCTAGGGCTGGAAAAAAAATACCGATTACCATATACCATGGTATACCAACCAAGGATTACCGAAAAATTACCGAAACAACGGTAACCATCGTCTACGGTACGGTATTAGTACCGTACCATTACAATATGGTACGGTATTGGTATTGTATTTCTAATACCACGGTAATACCGTACCGTACCGCAATTTACATTTTAATCCGATTAATATATTTTTTTCGATATTATTTTTTTTAATTCTATTTTGTTTACTTAGAAGCTTATAAATTGCATCAATTATTTTTTCCTTAAGTTAGTGCTAGTGTATTTGTTTTTTTTTTTTTTTTTCCACAAAGTTGAATTTTGTAATTGAACATATATGTTCTACTAAATTGTCTTTTATGTTTCTTATAGCCAACTAATTTTATTATATATGATGTATGAATATTTTATTCTTTTACCTACATGTATGTATAGCATTAGTAAAGTATTTATTGTATGTAATAATTATTAAGTACAATCAAGTTCCTAATAAATACCTAGTTGTTCCATTAAACAACATTTACATTATCATGGTATATGTTCTTGTTTCAATGAAGAAAATTATGTTAATTATTCTGATTATACATCGGACCTTCTTAGAAAATAAGATATAACTCATACAAGAGTAACTAGAACTATTTTCAATTAGGATATATATATATCTATATATATATATATATATATATATATATATATATATATATATATATATATATATTTAAGTCATTTGTTCTTTAATCTTTGATGCATCACCAAGTACGGTAAATACCACGTACCGATTGTACCGTACCGAAAATAACGGTATACCGAACATTGGTATACCGAAGTTTTTGGTACGGTAACGGTATGAATTTTTTCAATACTGTAATGTACGGTAGGTACACGGTATTGAGCTAAATATTTGGCAACCGTACCGAATCCACCCCTAATTGGATCTATCAAGCAATCCCGGGCTGGATCACTTAGTAACTGAGGAACCTTCAAACTGAACACTTGATTATGTTCCATGTGAATTGTTTGACTTGAAAATAAGAGTTAAAAAAAAAAAATTATTAGATATATACATAATAAAATCTATGCCTGTTAGCCATTTTTTTTCTCACACTATTAATCATTAATAAATTTGTTTTTTATTTTTGTGAATATTTCGTGAGTGATAATGTTATTATTTTTATTACTATTATTTATATTGAATTATCACTATTTATATGGGTCATGGGGTACATGGGTTAGTCTTTCATTTTCCACTAAGTCCACTCCTTATTATGCCATGTGTCACGTTTTGCCTTAAACTGCCAAAGGAAGTGTTATTCTCCTTAATCACACTTTCTCCAAGAAAAACGCACCCCACTTCTTCATCTTCTCCACTTCGATTTTTCTCAGCAAAAATTAGGGCTTATAAATTTCGTGCTTAATCTTTCGAAAATTCACACTTTCAAATCAAAAGCACAAAGAAGACATTTTTATCTACTGTATCATGGCATCTCCACCTAGAAATCCCCTTCCAGCCGAAGATGATGTCCACAACGATGGTGCAGCACCTAAACCAGCAGACCCAAATCTGGCCATCATCGTTCATCCGGTCAACCTTGATGCTCTTCCTATCAGCTACATTGATCCCGGAGACGAGCTTAATCCGATTGACCCAGACAACTTCGATTTTGTGGGTCCATCTTCCACTGCCGGAAGATTCCCAACTCGCCGGTCCAAACGCATGAACCCCTTTCCAGATCTGAATACTGCAGGGTCACAACGCCGGAGGGGTGAAATCTCTCCCAGAAGAGGAGGCAGAGGTGGAAGAAGAGGAGGCAGAGGTGGCCGCACTCCAGTTCGGCCAAATCAACAAAGAGGTCTTCATTTGGTAAATGAAGAAACTGATGATGAAGCAGGGGATCCTACCTTTGCAGTACCACAGGCTCAAGCCTTGTCCTCCAGCTCCTCCGAGTCATCATCCAACAACTCACCTCCCCTAGCATCAACTCAGGGGGAGACATCTCAGCCCAGCATGGCAACAGCAGCCTCTCAACATCCTGTTCCTGAAGATGTTGCTGCACCTGTTTCTGAAGGTGTTGCTGCACCTGTTCCAGAAGATGCTGCTGCACCTACTGCTTCAGCAAATGTTCCTTAGAATGCTGCTGAGGGTGTTGCTCCTTATCAGGATGAAGAAATGCCTGATTTTTCTGGGATGTCTTCTGCAGAGCATGTTGACATTCCCACTGTTGATGCTCAGGATTTCACCACTACTGAAGAAACTCCATCAGTACCTCATGCAGACCCTCTGGAAACCCTGGCAGAAGCAGCAGTTCAAGCAGATACATCTCCTCCTCAGGCTGAAGAACCAGAGAAAAGTGATGACAGCTGGGAGGTTCCTCTAGCTGCTTTTCGCAAAAACTTGCCCTCTTCAGATTCAGACAGTGAATCTTCTGAAGACTCTTCTCAGCAGGAAGAAGATGTTGTCCCACCTGCTGCATCACATAGAACCAGCATACATTCCAGATGAACTGGAAGATTCAGAAGATGAGGACTCCTCAGAAGAAGAAGAACCAGACTTGGATGGGAAGAATTTGTCAACCCCTTTTGAGGTAAACAATGCCTTCAGTCCTAATTTTTATTTTGAATCTGATTCCATTTTGAGTCCTCAAGTCATGAATTGTCAATTCATTGAGGAAAAGAAAATTTCCAAGGAAGAGTTTGATAGGCATAGAATCACAGCTTTTCTTCATCAAAGAAACATTCTTAGCCTTGTTGACATTGCCTGCTCCTATGATCCAACTGTGGAAGGAATTTTATGCAAATTTGCAAACCTCTTTTTTAAAGAAAAACTCTCCAAACTTTGGCAAAGTTTTTGTGAGAGATTCAATCTTCTCTTTTTCTCCCAAAATTATCAACTCTCATTTACAAACTCCTACTGTGATTGATGAGGATAATTATGGTGATTTTACTGAGGTTTGTAAAGTTATTTCTGGAAACTGTTTAAAAAGTTGGCCTGCACACCCCAGAAAATTTAAGGTTTCTCAACTCACTGCTTTCTACTCTGTCCTGTTCAGACTCACAGTGATGAATTGGATTCCATCCAAAAATGTCTCTGTGGTGACTAAACCTCATGCAGTACTCATGTACAAATTGGGGATGGGATTACCAGTTGATTTTGGCAAACGTTTCTTCAATACTATAGGTCATCTTGCCCAGAAAATTTCACCCTCTACTCATCTTCCTTATCCTTCTCTCATCTATTCCATTTTACTCTCTCAAAACTTGGGACAAGATGACTCTGAGTATCTTCACACTCCACAAGGCATGATCACTGTATCTCAAAATTTTCTAAGAGCTCCTCATGTCCAAGATCTTCCCTGGAATGGAGATAATTTTCTCTCAAGTGAATCAAGTCAAAATAATCTGGGTACTGAAGGTGTTGCTCCCAATGTTGACAACACTTCTAACATTCTTGTGTTTGTTCCTAGAGATCTTCTGTTACAGCAGCTTACTCACTCTCTAGCTCAGATTACCTATCACTAGACCATGGTGGACATGCTCCAAAAAGCTCTTTCTGATCAAAAAGGGGGAGAAAAAGGTCATGAAGCTGAAGCAGGAACTTCCCACCCTTTGGATGCCAGAGGCAGAGGGCAAGGAGTTAATGAAGAAGGAGCAAAGAATGAGGGTGAAGAGGAGAGCAGTGGATCCAGTGCAAGTGATGGAGGAGCAGCAGCTGACACTGAGGAGACTTTGGAGATTCTACTTTAAATGTTTTCATGAACAATATTTTGATTTTGTTCTGTTTTTTATTTTCCCCTGAACTTTTAATTAGGATTGCACTTTGGTTATTTCTTGTTTAAGTTTTTGTTGGACTATCTTGCTGAATTTGTTTTGAATTGATCTTTCTATATTATTTTTTGGTATTCTCAAATTCAGGGGGAGTTCAAGCAATATCTCAGGGGGAGTTCTAGCTAAAATTTAGTTTTGATCAGAAAGTTAAAAAGGGGGAGTTTGAAACACGTTGTTATTACAAAAGTGTTTTTTAACTCTCTTACTTTCAAACTAAATTTTAGTTATTACTTATTGGACTAAGTGTTATGACTTAGTGGGCTAAGTAGTGATTAGTGGGTTTAATTGTGGGTTTTATTCTAACTTCCAAACTAACCCACTAACCCATTATCTTGAGTGCTCTTGTGGTTGGTTTCCTTGCAGATCATGGGCTGAGGAGTGGAAGCTTGGAAAGTCTATAAATACCAAACTCAAGACTCAAGAACAACACAGATTTCGAGGAAATAAAATAGAGAGCTGAAGTTTTATCTCGAGAATTTTAGAGTGTTTCTAGGATCTGTTGTACGTACTCTTTATGAGTACATTATTTGAAATCTAGAATTTTTAATATTTTTCTTTTAGTATCTAGATTTGATTGTAAGAATGATCATGAGAATGATTCATTCATAAGGAAGAAGTTTTCGCACCTCTTCTGTTTGTATTCTTGGAATACTGATTTTAATATATTTTTCCGTCCTGTAAAGGGCAAGTTCACAAGTCTTTACTTGTGAACATTTTTTAATTCTGAGTATTGTTCTTTTATCTTTATATTTCCGCTGCATGTTTGTTCAAGTGTCATAACACTTAAGATAACACCTCTGTATTAAACGAATTCGGGACCATAAATTCTTTCAGTGCAAAGTGCCATAATGCCATATTTCATGGCGGTAAAGTTGAATTAAGTCCATTTTCAAGTAATTTTCGTGGTCTGAATTTTAGTTTATGTCTAACTTGGTGTATTTATGCGCTCGACCATCTTAGAAGCTGCAAAGAAGAAGAAGAAAAAAAGTAAAAGCAAGTGAGACAAAGACCTTTGATACGGGCCATTTTGATCGAGCTAAACAAATACGAGTTAAGAAGAACCGATTCACTACCAGAAGAAAATATATCGAACCGTGCTCTTCAAAACGACGATTTAGGACTTCAGAATACCGTAGTTCGCAGTTAATGATAAGGACAACCGAGGTAAAACGAATAAGAGGTGCACAAACCCTAAGCGGACCCAAATTATAAATGCCCATAAAATATGACTTGAAGAAAAAACAAACCCTAAAGAAGAAAACCTTGGGGGCCAAGAAAGAATCATCTATAAATAGAGGAAACATCATCCTTTCACACACGCATATTTACATTACAACAACGATATCTTAAAACATGTAACTGACTTGATCGTCGGAGTTTCCCGCCGGGATCTCCCCCCGGCGTTGCAGGTACCCCCCGTCGGAAGACTTTTTCGTGCCTTGAAGAAAAAGGAGATCCACGGACCAAATCAAGTAAACATCCACGGATCAACTCAACGACCAAATCAAGTAAAGATCCACGGATCAACTCAAGGACCAAATCAATTTAAAAATACATTATCATAACATGAACATACATTTCAGCTAAGTACTTCCGTTCCTCGCTTCGGTAGGCTCCGCCCTCGGCTCGTTGGAATCTTCTGCGGCAGGAGGAAGAGTTAAAGCCGGACTCGGTTGCGCTTCGTTGAGGTTAGTCACCGCCTCGATAGTCTCTACATCCCCGACAAAGTCAGTGATGATCATCGACGACGACCCTTGCCGAGAAAAGTCCTCGACAAGTTCGCGATAAACTTGCTTCCACCACTCTAAGTCGGGGTCCTCATTTATATCACCCTCAAAACCGGGGATCTCGTCATCCGGAAGATCTTCAGCAAGCTCTTCCTCGGCCAGTGCGAACTCGATACCAGCCCCGTTCAGTCGTTTCTGAACAGCCTTAACAGCAGCGGAGAAGAAAAAACGGGCCAAGGCCGAGGCATCGCGAGTAAAAGACGTGGATCGCCACAACCGGTGGAAGAACCGACGAACAAACTCTTGTGCGAAGCGGAATCCCTCTGACGATCCGGGGAATAGCCTATGTCCCTCTTTCACCCCTTCGGTGAAATTAGAGGATGCCTGTACCCCCGCAACGAAGAGCTCGTTCGTGAGCACCTTCGATTTATCCTCCAAATTGGAATTATGGGACGCCAGCGAGTCCCTCTCTACCTGCAAGATCTTCTTCTCCTCCTGCTCTCTTTGCACCTCGGCAAACAACCCCTCTTTCGATGACTCCGCCAGGGCTAGGCTCTCCTTCAGAGCTCGAACTTCCTTCCGGAGCTGGGTGACTTCCTTCTTCTGATTGTCATACGCTTCTCGGGAAACGTCGTCCCACCCTAGAGGACCCGAGAAGGCAATGGCGGCAAATTGCTACACATACAAGAAACTCAAATAAAGTTAGCTATGAACAAAAGTGTAAAGACAATATTAACTTGTATATACGAAAAATAACTATTATCAACCTGAGTAATGTTGTGCAGAAGTAGCTCGAGTCGGTAATAGGCAACATCTCGGGGAAAAGCCAAATCCCGACAAGCGGCAATGGCGTTCTCTGCATTCTGGCAGAGATGGAGTGCGAAGTCGGAAAGGGGATGCGAACCGATTGGTCCGAGAGCCTGGTCAGCCCTCCTCTTCTTCGAAGAAGGCTCTTTCTCTGCAATCTCTTCGGTAGTGGGGGGCAGCGAAGAGGAGGCTACAACTAGAGCTGACGATTGCCGAGGGGGATCGGAGTCTTCAATTCGTAATCCACCTCGTGGGCGCGTGGGGCCGACATTCTTTTTGGTGGCCTTCGGTTTTGGAGCCCCCTCCTCCGACGGCCTCTTCTCGGAATTAGCGACCAAAGGACGTTGGAAATCGGACGCCTGGAACTCGGGCTCCGGCTCGGAGGGACGAGTGACTGGTTTACTACTTCGAAACATCCTCTTCATCCTTAAATCTATTCACAAAAATTGGAAAAAGCGAAGTAAGCGACTGTCAAAATCAAACAAGTATAGACATAGCCGAATAGGAAACGATAAAAGGGACAAATCCAAGGAAATAATAAACCGAGGTAAGATTAGCGACATGTCTAGACCCACCTAAATCTGCTTGGGTTAAAGCGTGAGTGTTGTTGTCATGAAAGTAGAAGTGGCAAAGCATCGGCGGAAAACTCGTAAGGCTATCAGGGAGACCGTAGCTCGGTTGAAAATGGGCAATCATTTTCAAGAGCCAGTCATCAATTGATAAGGGTTTCCCCTTCTTCTCTTCGGGTAAAGTAGCGACCCAAGGACATAAGTAAGGAGTATCGATGGGGTTTTTAGCGAAGAAATAATGGCCTTGCCACCCATCCGTTTTATTGGGTGGCATTAGCACTTTGAAGCCCGGGCGAGCCGAGATCGAAATGTGGAAAGGACTGGAGTTTTTCAACACCATGACACTCCGAAACCGAGCCGGGGTACGAATCACTCCGGACCAGGCACAGAGCATACGAAACCCAGTCATGATGATGATGGCATGAGGATGAAATTGGTTAAGGGATACATTACATATTTGGGCAATTTCAGAAAACCAATGCGAAATGGGGAAAGAAAGACCGAAGTAAAATTGTTCGGAGAACCAAGTACTAAAGCCTGGGGGAGGATTCAATGGACGTTCGTCTCGAGAAGGAATAACCAATTCAGTGTCAGAAGGAAGACCTATATCGCGAGCTAAATTCACTAAATCTACCTCGCTAAGGGTACTGGGTCCCCACTGGTCATCCGGATCTCGTCCTTCAGATAGCGAAGGAGAATCACTCCTCGCCGAGGACAGAAGATCATTCCTAACCCTCTTTTTAGACTTTTTCAACAGTTTACCCGAGGGAGAGAAGAAAGGTCCCTCCTCCGAAGAAGAAGAAATGGTGAGGGCAGGATGTTCACCCTCCTCCCCGAGAGAGTGACTGAAAGGCATTTTTTGACCGAAGGGTTCGTGGGAATAGGAAGACATATATGATCGGAAGAAAAAGACAGAAGTGATAAAAGATAAGAGAAAAAGAAGTACCTTTGTTGGGGAAGAAAACGAACACAAGAGGAAAGGGCTCTGGTTTGAAAGCAAAAACGCCGGAGGAAATTAGTGAGAGGAGGAACACAAAGGTGGAAAGAGGAAATTTTTTTGGAAATTCGCAGAAGGTGGATATTTATAGAAGGGAGAAAAACGAGAAAATCAATCCTAGCCACTTGTTTGGACGGGCGAGATTCAAAGTAAAGCACCTCAAATCTGACGTAAAAAACACAAATCTTGAAATGAATGAAGAAGATAATGTTGCAAAAGAAATTGTGTTTCCATCTTTTACAATGGCTAAAAGAAAATTTAGTGGGGAAATCCGTAATGGCAAGAAAAAAATGTCTGGGGCCGCTTCATTAAAAGAAGGTATTGATTCCCTTCTACAATTTATGGAGAAAAATAGCACCATCACTCATACACCTTCTACAGAGATAACAATTGCGGACGCATTGAAGATGTTGAATAATCTTACGGGGATACCACCATTGAGTGGTCTTTGGAATTATGCCAGTAATTTGATGAGCAAAAATGATATGCGAGAAATATTTGCTAATCAGCCTTCTGATGCGGCTCGATTGTGTTGGCTAGAGTATAACTTTAAAAATACAATAAAAATAATTAAATATAGGGCTTGAGATATTATTTTATTTGTTTTCTGTTATTTGAGATACCATTTTATTTGTTTTCAGTTGGACAAGTTAATTTCACATAATATGTATTGAATTTTTTTCATGTTTTTTTATTGAGCTTTTCAATACGAAAGATATTCTTCTTATATTTATTAGTGTTTCGTTCTCTGCCCTCTGTGATTGTATGAAATTTATATGACTTTTGTTAATTTTCAATAATATTGTGAGTTCAATTTTTGGATTTATTAATTGTTTAGTGCTGCAGATTCTTAGAATTATTATGAGTTTGTGATGTATTGATCTTTAGATAAGAAATGACCAAAAATGGTTCTTGGTTAAAAAAAATATTAAATTCTCTAATGATCAATATTAATATCTATTATTATTTTTATACAGTTCTATGGAGCCATACAATTCAAAAGATTCTATGGAAATAGAGTGGTGGAATATTATAAACTGCTCCGTAATTTATCCAAATATCAATTTTGACGAGGAAACTATTGAAGATGAGAATCAATTAGAAGAAGACTTGGACTGGTTTGTTATATGTCAAATAACGGCATGCAGTATACTAAGCTATTATGAGAACTACATTCACAAAATACAATGTCGTCGCAGTCTTCTTACTCGATGGAAAATGATTTCATACGTAAGACTGTTAGAAGAAAAATGGATGAATTGAGTGACACAAATGAGGTAGTAACAATGTATTTGCTACATTATTTATTCGTACATTTTCAATAAAATACAAATAGAAACCATTTATCAAATCTGATTATAACTATATTTAACTAACTATTGTTTATTTTCACATTATAGGATTTTCAACTCTCTTCATCACCATCACATGCAATCCTCAATGGCATGAAATACAAAGGGTGTTGAAAGATACAAATCTCAGGCCGGGGGATCGGCCAAACATTCTATGTCGTGTTCAAGATGAAGCTCGATAGTATGATGACATAAATTAAGAAATGACGTATATTCGGACGTATTAGAGCATGTAGGTATTTAACTAGATCTCAATTTATAATTATACATTTACTACACTCATAGGAATTAGAGATATGAATCATGTGTGAGTTTTAATATTTATTTATTCATTAACTAAAAAAATTCATATTGTTTAATATCATTTGTTTACAGTTCCTCTCCAAATGTGTGCACTATTGAATTTCAGAAACGAGGTCCACCGCATGCACATATTTTGTTTTGGTTGCATAATGATGACAAGCCCAAGACCCCAGAAGAAATTGACAAGATTATATGTGTTGAATTTCCTGACGAAGAAACCGACAGAAAGATATACCAGTTGGTGGAGAAGTATATGATACATGGACCGTGCGGCCAGGCGAATTTGAAATCTCCCCGTATGAAGGATCGTGTTTGCACGAAGCGATTTCCAAAGCCATTTGTGCAGCGAGCTGAGTCAGATGCAGATGGTTATATTGTGTACAGGAGAATGGAAGATGGCAGAACGGTTATGAAGAAGAAGACTACTCTTGACAATGGGTTTGTAGTTCCGTACAATTGGGTATTATTGAGTAAATACAGATCTCACATTAATATAGAGATATGCAATCAAAACATGTCAATCAAATACATGTTCAAATACGTCAACAAGGGTCATGATCGTGTTACGACGGCATTTTACGAAAGACGCAATATAGATGGCGGCGCTGAGATTCGTGACGAGATAAAGATGTACTACGACTGCAGATATCTTTCGGCATGTGAGACAATGTGGAGGTTGTTTAATTTTGATATTCATTACAGAGACCCATCTGTAATTAGGCTAAGATTTTATTTCCCAGATCATCAGGTGCTTGTCTTCAATGAAAACAAGTCATTACAAAGTGTTCTGGATAGGCCATCTGCCAAGCAAACGATGTTATTAGCGTGGTTTGAGGCGAACAAGAGTTATCCACATGCCAGGGACTTGAGGTACGGAGATTTTCCATAGCAGTTTGTGTATAAGAAGGATTCTTGCACTTGGGCGCCAAGAAAAAAAGGATTTTCTATTGGTAGGATTGCAAATGTTCCCCCTGAAAAAGGGCTGAAAAGGGGGAAGACTATTACCTTAGGTTGTTACTTAACATTCAGAGGGTTGTACGTGTTACGAGGACATAAAAAAAGTTGCTAACTACATCTACCCTACGTTCATGGATGCGTGTTATGTGTTGGGTTTGTTAACGTAGACAAAGAATACATAGATACGATAAGAGAAGTGAATGCTTGGACATCTGGGGGTTATATAAAGAGGTTATTTGCGGTTATGCTGGTTTCCAATAGCTTAAGCCGGCCCGAACATGTTTGGCAAAGTTGTTGGTCGGGTTTGGCGGAGGGTTTTACTTACAAACAACAACGGCTTCATAATAATCCAGGTATGGCAATTTTCATAGAATATTATTCAATTAGATATTAAATATTACTCATTTTTTTAATAGTCTCTTTATGTTTTGAACTAAATGCATATAATGTATCTAATTTTTATGCAGATTTATCTATATCGGATGAAAGCTTGATGAACTATACTCTCACTAAAATAGAGAAAATATTCCAAAGTAATGGTAAAAGTCTACGTAATTACGCACCCATGCCATTTCCAATCGAATTCTCGGTGGAGGACACAATAAACATATTGGTCTTAGATGAACTGGATTATGACGGTTTGAAATGGGTAAAGAACTTCAATGATATATTTCCCCAATTACAGACGAGCAAATAGAGGTTTATGATGTATTTATGGATGTTGTATCCAATGACCATGGTGGAATATTCTTTCTATATTGTCATGGTGGAACGGGAAAGACATTTCTCTGGTAAACTCTTTCTGCTGCAGTCCGTTCCAAGGGAGAGATTGTAATCAATGTTGCATTGAGTGGTATAGCATCGATATTGTTTCTCGGTGGAAGAACATCTCATTCTCGATTTGGACTTCCCATAAATGTACACGAGACTTCCACCTGCAGCATAACGCAACAAAGTCCACAGGTGGAGTTGATGATTAGGGCTAAGCTTATTATGTGTAACGAGGCTCCTATGATGCATATGAACTGTTTTGAAGCGCTTGACAAGACAACGAAGTCAATATTACAGGTAGACAAACCGTTTGGAGGTAAGGTGGTTGTTCTTGGAGGAGATTTTAGGCAGATTTTACCCGTTGTACTCAAAGCATCAAGGCAGAACATAGTACATGCTACGGTAAACTCCTCTCTGTTGTGGTGTCATAAAGTTGAGTAAGAACATGAGATTGCAGTCATGTTATTCTCCATCTAATGTGAACGAGGTAATAGAATTTGGGGCCTGGATACTGAAAGTTGGTAATGGGGATGTTATGGAACAAAATGATGGTGAAGCTTCGCTAGAGATTCCCGATGACATGTTGATTGGTGATTCAGAAGATCTATTCAGAGACCTATTGAATTTGTCGATCCCGATTTGTTGAGTAACATGTATGATCCAGATTATTTTTAAAGGAGGGTAATTCTTGCATCAACTAATTAATGCGTCGAGTATGCGAACGATCACTTAATGTCTCTCTTTCCAAGTGAGGAGAAGGTGTACATGAGCTCAGATAGGATGTGTAGGGACGAGCAAACAACGAAGGATAATGCAAAAATCTATTCGACTGAATTTCTCAACACAATAAGATGCTCGGGGGTTCCTTCTCATGTATTGAAGTCCAAGGTCGGTGCACCAGTTATGCTAATAAGAAACATCGATCAAGCAGAGGATTGTAAAACGGGACCAGACTTCAAATTATTATAAAATATAAACGGCATTCACGTTCTGCATTGTAAACTTCTTTCCGGTAAAAATATCGTTGATATTGTGTTCATTCCTCGGATGACTTTAATACCATCTAACTCCGGACCGTCAATTAAATTCAGAGAAGACAGTTTCCGTTGATTGTTTCTTTTGCAATGACGATCAACAAAAGCCAAGGCCGAGCTCTTTTGCATGCTGGTTTGTATCTTCCTCGGCCTGTCTTCAGCCATGGTCAACTATATGTTGCACTGTCCAGAGTCAAGAGCAGCGGTGGCATTAAGATATTCATCAGGTGGGATTCAGGCTAACTCACCGATGTTACTAGAAATGTCGTCTGCAAGGAAGTATTTCATCGAATTTGAAGGTTGAAAATATTTTCATATTTATGAGTTCTTCATGCAACATGTATCGGTTTTTATTCTTTTTAACACCTTCCTCTTTGGCAGGTCTATCTTTCCTATATGTTTTCCCCCGTGCGATGTTATTTTCAGTCATGTCCCTAGGATGCTTAGTGCAAATCTTATTATATGTTTGTCGATATACTAATATTATTATTCTTATATTGTAACTATGAAGAACATGATACTTATAACATATTTTTAATAATGTTGGTCGAAGACGTTTTGTACTTAAATTAATGAGCGTAATAATTGACATTTGCGTAAATTTATTTTACAGACATGTATTTCCAGATGAAAATATACCACCCCGTGCATCGCACGGGTGAATGCTACTATTGTAAAATCTCGGTGTTATGTTGCATTTGATTCATATTTAACCTATTACCACTGCCACTACTTAATTCCTTTTATTTTGACTTTTTCCTCTCCAAAATCAAATAATTTTATAAAGTCTTAACTTGTATGTTGATTCGTAGTATTAAAATAACAAATATATTATTATTATCCTAATCAGTTGGGTCTTATTCGGGTTGAGCCATAGTAGGCTCGAACTCGGCTCATAAATAAATCGGGTTTAGTAAAATGGCTCAAACTCGGTCCGGCTCACTAAAAAATAGGCTCGACTCAAATATAATTGGGCCGAACCATCGGGCTTCGGTTAGGCCCGGCTCAATTGCCGGTCCTATTTATTGTACACCTTTTTTTTTTTAATAGTTTTTTGAGAGAATTAATTATATATTAATAATAATATAATTATGTATTAGCAATACGTAATTATGTATCGTGCAAACCAAGTTAAGCCAATCTAGAATACGACGGAAGTTTCTTTTATTGGAAATATAACTAACTTATTATTATTATTATTAAAGAGTTATAGTTAGAGTAGGAGTTGTAGTTAGATTGTAACTATATATTTTATTATAAATAGGGTACATAGACTCTATGGTGGTGGAATAAACTACAAATCAAATTTATTATATTGTTAGACGATTATGGATGGTTGTTCTATTGGCCAAACATCCCATAAACCGTCACCGGCCCTGATTATCTATCGGTGCGGCTTGTGCCGGTTTATGGGACGTTATGATCAATAAAAAGAACAACGAAATTTGATCTGTATTCCGACGAGATTCATTGGGTTTCTCAAGGTTTGTTATTTTTATTTTTATTTTTTATATCATGTTATTGGAATTGTTTATTGAAGTATGTATGTCTGTATGTATGGGGATTCTTTTTTATCTTACAAAATCATGTCAACTGTTTCAAAGCGTCTAGTAGTTGATGGTGTTTCGAACATGATAGGGTTTATTTTTTTATTTTTGGATTCCTCAAAGTTTGTGATTTCTTTGTTGTTCTTGAAAATCCTAAAAAAATTCTTCAATTGTCTCTAGGCATCGATGTTTGAAATAAGGATTTTTCAATTTTTACAATATTCAATATTTGCCATGTAATCTTTTGTTATTCTTTAATCAAGTATTTGTAATTTTAATCTAACTTGAATGAATATTGAGTAATTTTCATGGATGTTTATGGAGTAATTAATATACCTTCTGTTGAAACGATCAGAATCATTAATGGCTCGTTTGCTTATCTATATCGAATTAAATTATATTAGATTAATTCTTACTCATTAATTAATTATTTAATTTATAACACTGTTTGGTTCTTTAGATTGTTAATTAGATTATGTTATTATACACATAATTGTTTATACACTCTGTTATTTTAGAAATTCAAAATATTTTTATTAAAGAAGATTTCTCGATAACATTCATAATTTAATAATCATGTTTTAATTTGTAGTAGTTGATGGATAATTTGAAGTCATTAGCTACATAATTAAGGGCCGATTGATTTTAGGTCAACTAGTAATCTCAAATATAGATTAAATATTAATGATTAAATTAATTACTATATTCATTTATATTGATTAAATGAAGGTCAAAATTAGTTTGGGGTCAGACATTAGTTATTTGTTTAGAGTGGAGTGAATCGAATAAGGGAAGAATATGAGGGGCCAAAGTATAATTAAAGAAAAATAAAATCCAGTTCTCTGGGATGGATTGAGATTTGTGATTTGAGGGTATTGAATTTGAGTTTGAGGAGTGAGTTTTCCTAATTATGGCCGCCGTCGCCGCCGCTATTACTGGTTGTTCCACCACCACCACTAATATCTTCCTTCTCTCCTGCCGCCGCCGCAGCACCATCACCGGTCTAAATCTAATCAATAACCACCGCAGCAGCGTTCCTAGTGCCGGCGGCAAATTGCTGCTTCCGCCTAGGTCACCTCTTTGTCTAGTTCCAAATTCACGCAATAATACAGCACGGAGATTGCAATTATTATTATGTTACTGCACGGAGAGCAGTAATACAGCAGCAACAATGAAATCGGAATCGGAAAGTGAAGAAAAGGGGATAAAAGAGACGGCGAATAGTCTGGATATAAGGGTGGGGAAAATCGTAAAGGCGTGGAGGCACGAGGAGGCGGATTCACTTTACGTGGAGGAGGTTGACGTCGGCGAGGCAGAGCCGAGAACCATTTGCAGCGGCCTTGTCAAATACATCCCCCTCCATCTTCTCCAGGTTGGTTTCCACATTCCCCCTTTTCAATTCAATTTCTCATTTCTTCATTGTTCATCATCATTGTGTTGATTTGTTGGTTGTTGCTGTTAATTACCAACACCTAATTAACCAATGCAATT
The DNA here is from genome assembly GCF_000504015.1 of Erythranthe guttata. The sequence continues at coordinate 41,529 of NW_012193890.1, read as the reverse complement.
GCAAATATGTATGTATACAGCAGTTAAGAAGATTTTGTGTTGATCATTGGCCAAGATGCATGAAATCAAGAAACCCAAATTCGTAATCTTTTTGCCCGTGTATACGTCCAAGGCACACAACAATTCATTAATTTATTGTAGCAAAACTCCTATAGTAGAATTTTTAATTGGAAACATGAGATAATAAAACAATGAGCTCGCTCTTTTAATGAACTCTATGGCTTCAAGTTTAATGAACTGTGAATCAATGTTGACAGTTATTTTCATCTGAATGCCGGAAACTAACAGAACATGCTTCTTTATATATATATATGTGTGTGTGTGAGTTCGGGAAGAAAGATGTTTGAAAAAATAAAATGTTGGTTGCAGGACAGGAATGTAATAGTACTTGCGAATCTAAAGGCTAGAAATATGCGAGGTGTGAAATCGTTTGGAATGCTGATGGCGGCTTCTGATGCAGCACATGAGAATGTAGAGCTTCTAGTGCCGCCGGAGGGTGCAGTTCCTGGTGAAAGAGTATGGTTTGGTTCTGTTGATGATAAAGACAACCTACCTGATGCTGCATCACCTAACCAGGCAATTCTCTCTCTCGAACACACACACACACATATAAAAAAGCATTTCGTATGATTGTATGATGATGATGATGATGATGATGATGATGAAAAAAAAAAAAAAGTGCAGATTCAGAAGAAGAAGATATGGGAATTGGTACAGCCTCACCTACGGACAGATGAAGCAGGTGTTGCTACACTCGACATGATACACCAGATGCGAACATCTGCCGGCCCTGTTATCTCTCAATCTCTCTACAATGCTAACATCTCCTGATTCTCTACAACTATCTTTATTTCCCAATCGGAATATTTGTTTTTTCTCTTGTCCTCCGAAAATAAGATCAAATATTCAGCTTTCTACTGCATTTTTTTTCGTTCGTTATGATTTCACATCAAAAGAGCTTCAGTACTGCATTCTGTGTTATGATGGTGATGACTAAAGTCAAATTTAATCCATATTGAACAAATATTGTGTTGTTTCGATGCTTTTATGTTAATTCAACTTTTTTTACGAGTCAGAAAATCATAGTCTAGTTAGTATCTATAGCAATTATATTCGTAAAAAGAAATGAAATTGGAACTTTCGGAATTCATATTGTTTATAATATTGAATTGAAATCGATGGAATTGGGGAACTTGAAAAATAGATTTTTTATACTTATAAAATTGAAGGAAATTTAGTTGTTCAAATATAAAATTTCAGTCAACTAATTACAATTAAAATTTAAACCTATATAAATTAATACATTAATTTAGCGCGAATGATTTAATAAGTTTTAGTACAGGTAGAATAAACAAAATAAAATATTAGTTAGTGGTTAATACGAATACTTGTACAATTGAGAAATATTTCAATCGGAGAACATGAAGACGAAGATAGTCCACGTAAGACAGATTGAATTGACTGCTCATCAATTCACCATTCCATTCCCTATTATTCTCTCTCTCTCTCTCTCTCTCTCTCTCTCTGGATAAGGCAGGCAGGCAGGCGAAAAGTAGTTGAGTATAAACTTGCCGTATTCATTCTCCACCACCACCACCACCACCGGCGAAAAGTACTTGAGTTTTTGATATGATCGGATAACCGATTATATCAAATTAAACACCAAGCTTGCCAATGCATTTTGGGCTTACTATATCCACCACCACCATCACGTTTCCTACTGCTAACACTAACCCTCATCGTCATCATCACGTCGTCTTATGTTCTGATGGATGTAGAATTACACATTCCTCCCCCAAAACCACGCCTATTCATGGGTGGCGCCGCCCACCATCAACCCATGTAGATTATTCTTTTCTCTTGCTCCACCCCTATAATTCCTATGCCTCCGATCGCCGTATAAGTTTTGGCCTTCGCCATTTTCTTTCCCACACTGATAGAAAACGTCATTTCTGCAACTGCAAGAGGGACGGATTTGTTGATGATCAATCCCAACCTGTTGATGACGACGACGATGATGATGACCAATCCTCACAATTACTGCAATTTGGCGATTCTGCCATTTTATCCGCTTGTTTCGTTGGCCTGCTCACTGGCTTTGCTGTTGTCCTCTTCAATTACACGGTAACTTCTTCTTTTTCCACAAACATATTACTCCACCTGCTTCTCTGGAATCTAGCATTTGCTGTTTCATGTCCAATTGTCCATTCAAATTAAATGGCTTTGTGATTATCAAATGCGTATGAATTACGGAGATAATTCGGTAACTGAATCATGACCGTATTTTAGCATGGCACAAAGTAATGATTATCTCGAGTTGTGCTGTTCCAATTCTTTGATTTTAGTGAGCAGGCTAAAAAACTACCATACTCTTAGGTTTCGTGTCATACAAGTTAATAGTACAGCCAGCAGCAAACTAAGTGATAAATTCAGTATCTGCCCCCTTTGAAATTGTTGGTTTTTCTTGCTGAACATTTTTGGCCCGAGAATGTAGGTTTTGATAACATACCTCATCCTATCCGCCACTGATATTTCATGCTATTCCCGTTTAAGAAATTATCTGTGCTATAATTGATGACTGATTGGATTGTATCTCCATGCACCGCACCGCATGTTTGTTATGTTAAATTAACATTCACAAGAAGTGACATTATATGTATGCCGACTTAGATTGAATCTTGTTGAATAGCTGTTAATGAATATTCCGTAATGGGTGTCCGACATGAGAATCATCATTACAGTTTATGACTTGTTCTCATGAGATTGATTCTTGCATTTTTATATCGCTCTTGAATCTGATTTGCTGATATGTACAATTCACAATCTTCTTTGTTCTAAAACCATGTATGCTCACTCGTTTTAAACCTTTTTTTTTAACATTCTCGGTTTACTAGTGTGAGTATTTCATGAAGACACTGAAAATTGTACTCATATTTTTTTTAGATTTTGGCAGGGGAATGCAATCCTTTGTTAGATTGCTCTTATTTCATTGATGTAATCAAGTTTCTTAATATCGTTCAGACTCTGTTAACTTAGTAGGTACATGAAATACGTGACTTGTGCTGGGGTGGATTCCCAGATCTAGGTGCCTCATGGTTAAGAGAGCAACCCATTGAGGCAAAATGGGGTCGTTTAATCTTAGTTCCTGCTTGTGGAGGTCTGGTAGTCAGTTTCTTGAACATGTTTCGAAGTGCTATAGAGGACTCAACGGGTGAAACTGTGATGCCAGGAATCAAATCTGCACTAAAACCAATTCTGAAAACTTTGGCTGCTTGCGTCACGTTGGGAACGGGGAACGCGTTAGGGCCAGAAGGACCAAGTGTCGAGATTGGTGTCTCCGTAGCCAAAGGAGTCGGCAGTTTTTTGGATAAAGGAGCTCAAAGAAAGCTGTCACTCAGGGCTGCAGGATCAGCCGCTGGAATTTCTTCTGGTTTGTCTTATACTTCATAACTTTTTAGCATGGTTTGTGTATTGCATTTTAGTCTTTGTCACTGTTTTCAAGTTTCTGCATTTAGAAGTTTTGTAGTTAAAATCCAGTATCGTCAGCAAATTGCAATAGTGACTTTTGTATCGATTGTTGGGCTCTCTAGATATTGATGATAATGTATATCTATAATTTATTATATCTTTCTGGTAAAATATTTGTATTTTCCTGCTGACAGGATTCAATGCTGCCGTTGCCGGTTGTTTTTTTGCTGTGGAATCAGTCCTGTGGCCGTCACCTGCAGAGTCATCCTTATCATTGACAAATACAACTTCAATGGTCATTCTGAGTGCTGTAATAGGTTCTGTAATATCAGAAATTGGTTTGGGCTCTGAACCAGCTTTTGCTGTTCCAGTCTATGATTTCCGCTCTCCGAGTGGTAATTGTTAACTTCCTCCTCTAGTTCACGTTGTTATCCTTATCGCACCCTGCAAGCATACTCACATAAATGGAAGCTACACCTTGTTTGAACTTGCATCACCTCTAAAAAAATAAAAAAGAAACTTGCATCACCAGTATCTCATTAGTTTAGTATGTTCGATTTAAGATGTTGTTTAAGCTTTGTAATATGTGGTGTCGCAATAGAAACTGGATATCAGTATTTGCCTTTTCCCTAGTCCCTACAATTTCAATAGGAAAACTCTTAAAATATTATTGTAATCTTTGTTCTAATCTTTAATCCCTGTTCTTGTTAGTTCAGAACTGCCACTCTATCTTTTGCTGGGCATACTATGTGGCGTCGTTTCTCTTGGCTTATCAAGGTCTACATCTTTTATGCTGGCTTTCTTTGACGGCGTTCAAAGATTTGGGGTACCCAAGGCAGCATTTCCCGTGGTTGGTGGTTTATCTGTTGGAATAATGGCTTTGGCATATCCTGAGATTTTGTACTGGGGATTTCAGAATGTAGATACTTTGTTGGAATCTCTCCCTTCTACAAACAGCCTTTCTGCTGGTCTTTTGCTTCAGCTGGTGGCTGTGAAAATAGTGGCAACTTCCTTATGCAGAGCTTCAGGATTGGTAGGAGGTTACTATGCCCCATCTTTATTTATTGGTGCTGGTACAGGAATGGCATATGGGAAAATTGTTGGTTATTTGATTTCCATATCCAATCCCATCTTTCATCTTTCTGTCCTGGAAGTTGCTTCGCCTCAAGCATATGGCCTGGTAATTTTTGTATTCCTCAATGATGAAGCTGATAGAATTTTCAAAGTGTAATCTTGTTGCTATTTTCCTATATATGCAAGTTTCTTAGGACTCATTTTGGATTGAAGGATTTGAAATCCACCACAATTACTCGTATACTAGGGACTAGGGTACTTCTGATTATAAAACATTCTGTGTATATCAATTTGATGTTAATGAAAATACTGAGAATCGACTAGAGCAGTTGTGGAAACTCATCAATCACTTTTACACAATTGACTAAAGTGTAGGTAGCATTTAGCATACGAGTATATGCTCATGTATCTATTTGAAATTAACAATAGATCTTGTGTACCAGAATGTTTTTCTCTTTAGTCATTATTGTCATTGCGTGGACCATATACCTAATTGCTGGATTCTGTCGATAAGTCGTCAAGAATGGCCATTTGCAGAAAGAAACATTTAATTATGAACTGGAACATTTGGAGTAGATGTTTTACAGTGACAAGCGTCTACGTAACAGAGTATTTTTTTTGGCATGATGATTCACTGCATCATGTTATGATTTTACGTCAACTCCTATGGTATTGTTTTCGTTTTTGTCAGAAGTAATATTCTGAATTATAGTTTATTCCATGTGGATTTTTACACAGGTTGGCATGGCTGCTACGCTAGCTGGGGTGTGCCAGGTACCCCTCACTGCAGTTTTGCTTCTTTTTGAACTAACACAAGATTATCGAATTGTTCTGCCACTTTTGGGAGCTGTGGGACTCTCTTCATGGGTTACATCGGACAAGACAAGGAAAAGAGTCATTGATAAAACCAGCAAATCGAAAGATCAAAATGCTGTAACAACTTCACCAGAGAGATATTCTTACAACTCGACTGTTAACTCTACTTCTCCTAATGTCAACGAACCAAACGGTAATAGCCTTTGTGAACTCGAGAGTTCACTCTGTCTGAATGATGACTCTGAAGATGAAGCGGATGACCTGGCAAATGAAATCCTGGTTTCACAAGCAATGAGAACAAAGTATGTAACTACGCTGATGAGCACTACCCTAACAGATGTAGTGTTGCTCATGCTGGAAGAGAAACAGTCATGCGCAGTAATAGTTGATGAAAACAATTGGCTCGTTGGTCAGCTAACCCTCAGCGACATTCAGCAGTTCATTACATTGTCAAGGGAGAAAAACAGGAAACCTCAGGTAGAGTTTCTTAATACAAATCATTGCTTTTTTTTTTTTTTTTCTTTTCATGTTATTACATGTGTTTTTTTGTGTGGAAATTCTCGAGATGTCATTGAATGGTTGGAGTTATATACTGCAGGTGCTTAGAGTATCTGAACTGTGTTCCTCTTACGGCAGAAGATGTTCTGTATCCTGGACAGCGACACCAAACATGAGCCTGTTTAATGCTCTGAATCTGATGAATAGACATAGTATAAACCAACTCCCTGTCATCTTGGAGGATGGGGTTCGTGGAGGCTGTCCAGTTGGCCTCTTAGACAGAGAATCCATTGATCTTGCTTGCAGGTAATAAAATCCGCATTTACGCTCCTAAAATAGTTTGTGAATAATACGCTCCTATTCTTCTTTCATGCAAATGACAAAAGAAGAACTAGTCTATAAGTTAAGGGCCAACATTGGAGTCTTGAACAACACATGATGTTAGAAGTATTTGGATTTCTTATATGGTTGCTTGTTTTAAGCCGTGGTCTGGTCGACAAGTATAAATTTTTAATCTGTTTTATTGGAAGTGTTCGATTCAGTAAAAGCTAGCATGTAAATATTCACCAAAGATGGAACCTTACTGTATTTTCCTAATCTGGAATTTGTTTTTCGCTCGTAATTAACGTAATGTTTTCTGGATCCAGAGCATTTGCAACCCAGGAGGGCCTCAGCTGGTTTTTTGTACAGGAGAAGTTCAACATTTGAGAATTCGTGAATATACTCTTGTTTGGCAAATCATCGGTTCTCAAAAACTCGAGAATGGACTTTGCTATATGGTGATGAAGCTCAAGCACTTGGCTGAATGTGTTACCAACCAATTTAACGTCACAGAGGAAATTGACAATTTTTGTTGTATAGATAGATAATATATGGCTGTATCATGTTGCAACAAATTTTGATCATTTCCGTCTTTAAGTAAACAGAAATGGTTGTTCTTGTGAATTTGTACAGAACCATTTGTCATGTTATTAAAAAAAATCCCAATCTTTCTGTCTTCATGAACTCAATTTTTCGTATATTCTTGAAAAAAATAATACTTACTTCTACTAGTTAATTTTCATCTCTACTTAAAGATTATGTCAGTGTACATCACTGCTCTATATTCATTCTAGTTATGCTGAATGTGAAGCTTATCAAAGAGTCCTTCAATTGAATCAACACACACCAAGAACGAAGCCGTTTTGCCACTAGCTGAGATAGCCGTGAAAAGAACATACAAATTTGAATATCTACGAAAGCTAAACAACCCTATCTTGTCCAAAACGATGAAATGATTAACACCTTGATCCATTTCCGCAGGGGTCGTTTCTTATCTGCAACTTTATTTTGTTCCCTAAATGAGTTATATCTTTCACCACATTTACGACAGAGTACTGAAGAATATTTAAGATTGATTTGATCTATCAAGTAGAAGATATATTGCACTGAAAACTATGTTTTCTTTTTGGAAATAAATGAAATCTAACAGAGGTTCATCCAAACCCAACTAAATTGTTAGCTGGGGAAACATAATAATTCAACTGCATCCCATAATAACTTGAGTATTATTATTGGTGAAAAATACAACTTGAGAATGTACCGACTATCGACAAGATTAATTTACTTTCAAGCTTTCTTCTGCTTCTTGGGCGTCGGGGGTGGAGGAAACACAAAGCGGAAAATCCATGCAGACAGTATTGCTCCAACAAACGGACATATCCAGTACACGTATAATTGCTCCCATGTATTGTGCTTATTGTTTATGTAAGCCCACCCAAATGCCTGCACACACACGTAAAAGTTTAAGCACAAACTTCTTCAGGCACAACACACAATTATACTCCAGAAATAGATTTGTATCTTTACAACATAACATAAGTTGCCATAAGGACAAAACATCTAATATCGTACAGAACCATTAGGGTTCGTGAAGCGATAATCTTTAAGACGTGGTTATATGAAACTTTATTATGACTTTAAAATACTTGGACCAAAAGCTTGAAGAAGAAGAACAACAACTCAAATAGATATCAGAATCATCTGTTCAAACCCAGCTCTTGAAGGTGTACACCATCATGGATCAAAAATCACTCAACAGAGTTCTTCTCGGGAGTGATAACTTTAAAATAGAAAGAGTATGTAATGGATTAAAGACTATGCCAAGTGATTTGTGTTTGGAGAAAATGGAACCAAAAAAATTTGACTAGGAAAAGGCAAAAAAAGGAAGCAAAAAATAATGAATACGAGTTTCATACTCGCTCAGAGAACAACCATTGAGGAATATACACTTGTACAACGAGATTACAGGAAAAACAGATAATCAGTCTAGGTAGCTGGACACTCGTCCACAACTACCAAGATATTAATAGCTGGCATCTGAGTTGTAGTTGCGCTATTAGATCCGATTAAGTCTATATTAGGACTGCATGGATATATTAAAGGGACAAATGTTAAAGCTATTACCTTTACTCTTAGGTAAGAAGAATATTTATATTCCTTGTCGTTTATATGTTCAATGAAGACCGATAATCAAATAAAAGGGTAACAGAACCATAAATAACGGAACGACAAGATTATCTATCTAATAAAGTTTTCAAAAAGTAGAAAAAAAGGCTTACGTTGGCAGGATTCATGGAAGGTCCGGTATAAGTGGAACCTGCAAGAACAAGTGAGACAGTGGACATAGCAATCAACCAGTTCTTGACAAGGGAGTTACGAGGACCCTTAATGATAATAAGGAGAACAGCAAATGTGATTATGAAAGTCAAAACTCCCTCAGCAATAGCTCCAGTGTGCAAGTCAACCTTCAAAGAAGGACCTCCAAGCATGTGTTTGTACTTCACCGGCATTACCTCCGAAATCGCGAGGGCACCGCCCACTGCACCAGCTGCCTGTAGAGTGAGTGTACACACATCAAAACAGTTTAATATGCCTTGTATTTTTTTTAATCACATGTTTAATAAGAGGTCAAAATAATTTAATATTCTCACGGAACACATGTTCAATTAGCAGGAAAATGTATATGCGTGTAGGGAACACATGTTTAAAAAAATTAACCTTTCTTCAATTAGCAAAAAAAAAAAAAAGTTATGTAATCAAACTGTGTACTACCATCTTCTTAATTACATCATCATCATATACACACACTTATAGATATATAAAAAAAAAAGAAGAAGAAGAGGAAATGAGGTGGACCTGAGCAGGAAAGCGCAGGGCAGCAGAGATGAGAGAGTCAGCGCCGCCATAGCCGGCGGCGTAGAAGGCGGCGGTGGCGGTGGGATTGAAGGTGGCGCCACCTAAGAAATCGGAGATGAATCCAAAAAGGAACAAGAAGAAGAAGATGAGGGAGGTGGTGATGAAAAGGGTGGGGAGAGCTTGGGAGACAACACCGAGAGAAGAAGCAACAACGAAAGTTAGGGCACCGAAAGAAGATGCGCAGAAAATCCACATGAAAGTAATCAAGCCATCGGCTATGGCGGCCTTGATTGCGTCCTTCATCATCATCTCTGAATCTGAATCTTCTTTCAGTGTGTTTTGAGTTGTGTGAGAGTGTGTTTTGATGATGATGATGAAAACGAAGTAGAAGAAGAGAGAGAGAGAGAGAGAGAGAGAGAGGAGAGAGAAAAGGCGTGAGTGAGTAGGTATGTATGTATAATAATATATTATTAATATTATATATTGAATTTGAATGACTTACCTACCAAAGTACCTACAAACTCGTCCCAATTGGTTGCTACTAACCACTACCCCTGAGGCTCCAATGGAATCAATCCCATTGGAACTTTTTATTTTCACAAAAATATCAACTCAAAATTATTTCTATATTCCATTCCAAATTATTTTTAAATAAATCAAAAATGTTATTTTTCGAAATTAAAATATAAAAGAAAAACTTATTCCAAATTTTGAATTTTCTGATCAGAATTGGTAGAAATCCGATTTTGTGTTATGATTCACTAATAATAGTAATGTATACTGTAGTAGGTGGAAAAATATAATTTTCAGGCGGAAATTGAAATGATGTGGATTGGAGATCAGAATCGAATATTTATTGATTGTGATCCAAAAAATTGAAAAAAAAAATCAAAAACTGAGATACATTTTGGATTACATTTTGGATTAGAGATTTTTCAATTTTAATACAAAAATAATTTATTAGTAAGATTAGTTTTGATGCATTATATTGTTGAATTTAATGACATATTATTTGCGGAAGGATGGACTAATATATTATTTGACAAGTTGAGTATTAAAAAGGGTTTGAAGAATGCATGATGCATCCCAAATACTCATCAAAACATAATTTTGCTCTAATTTCTCTAATTTCTCTAATTAAAAAAAAAACTAAATATATATAATTAGTGTAAAAGAAATGGTATTAGTTGATAAGAAGAGTATTCCAACGATCTCGGAGAATGAGGTATGCGGTGGTGCATGGCACAGCCTGGACTAGAATATCTCCATCATCAACGAGACTTACCTTCTTCTCCGTTAAAAGACCTAGCCTCATCAGTGTGTGTATTGCCTTATCAACTGGCATTTCAACCTGCTTTTGAAGAAATAATATATACTAAATGTTTGTTCGATTGATTGAAGAAATTAAATAGAGTGTACGTACCTTCTCTTGGAAACGATCATAAAGGAATGCCTCACATTGTTCCCTAATTGCTCTTGTGCTTCTCACCTGCATTTGAATTCAACAATTATATATGAATATCCCACTTAAACCCAAAATATGCATGTCGAAACAAACCGCTAACCTGGCTACTTTCTGCTTTAAGTAGGATTGCGTACACCAATATGGCTTCTTTGTACTGCATCAAGTACTCAAACATAAATCAGGGACGCATACTACTTCATATATGCATAGATAGAAAAGATTTAATGTAATTTTAGTTGGTTTCCCGGTCGGTCACCTGCTGTTGTTCAGAAGCATCAAGAAGAAAATGAATGGAACCAAAGCCACTAGCTACTGTTTTCTCGTAAAGGGTCCTATTCACCAGAAGCTGAATAAAATATTTGAACAGGTAAGCTTGAGCAACATATAAATAAATTAGATAAAAAAAGAATATTGTTGCTCTAGCTCTAACTCACTTGATATCTATCCCTTGTTTGTTTGTACCCCAAAAGTACACGACTCACATATAACACAAGTGCACTAGCTGCAACCACATCTAGAAGAGCTGCTGATCTGCACAATTCATACAGCCCAAACATTTTCTACGTCACGATGCATTCATACACAATCATCCATTATGGAACCGGTTTTTTTGAAGCAAAACTTGTAAAGCAAACAATTATGAACCTGGCAAGCACCTACGGTGAAGATAAAATGTCTTCAAATTTATAACTGAAGAAGTAAGCCAGAAGTCCCACTATTGTTGCAACATCCAGCCGTACCTGCAGACGTCCAATTCTGTCATCAACGTTTATCAATATCACCGTATTACCAACTATTTGTTCAACAAACAGCACAAATACGCGCTTAATCATAATAGCGTAACAGTATAGATCACTTTTGTAATACAACATTAAACTGATTTAACACTTCTGGTAGCCATATTATGCATACCGTGTCAAGAATACGAAAGGACAGCTTCTTGTGAGGGAAAACAACCTACAAAAGTTAATCAAAATATCATACATCCGCACAAACCATTTGTGTAGCAAAAACTTTTCAGTACTGAAGCATTTACGGGCAAATCTGGAACGGGGATTCTCTCGTAGATTTTCAATTGCAACGAGGAGACCTGCCCTTGGTCTGCAGTTTCTCTTTCTCCAATTTCATCAGTATAGAGCAAGATTAATTCTTCGAATGCAAGCTCCTAGATGAAGACATATTTATTTAAATCAAACACAAGTGAAGTGATGGTAAAAAGAAAACAATGTCCATATATTCAACTATTCTCTTATTTCTCTTTTTTAATGTGTGTATTTCTGACTTCAACAAGTGCTTGAAAATAGATTGGGATTGAGAAAGTAGAACTCATCACTTGGGAGTTCCATGATAAACTTTCTACTTTCTCAAACTATGTCAATATAAGAGAAAATGTTCCTTTTTTTATCATTGCATTTAGGTACTAAATTTTCAATTACATCCACTAAATAAAGCAATCAAATGTTCGTATTGCTACCAGATATATCCTTAGTTTCCCAGAACTGAAAATGTGAAGCCAGTGTTCATATTATTGGACTAGTTACCAAGAAATGTTATTATTAAGAGTTGGTACTGACGAAACACAAGAAAGAAACACTAAAGTTCATCTAAGAAGAAATGGAGATTCTGTACATAAAAACATACCTGGAGAACAGATTGTGAGAATAGAATTGAAATGGCATTTCTTAGCACCTTCCTGAAATCATTTCCACATGATTTACGTGATGCAGGTTTCCATATGTCACTCATTGATATTCTCGAAAGGAAATTTGAGCTGCACAAATAAAAACATCTCTTCTAATTATCTACAGTAAAATCTAAATTAGATTAAATTCCTTCAAAAAAGAAATTAGCATGACAAAGGCTCATCTACACATATTTAAATAGGAAGAAGCATGATATTTAATTACATTGTTGAGCTTAAAAACTACATACATTAAATTTACAGATGCCATATCGAATCACACCAAGCAAACACATTGGCATGGTAAAAAATGAAAGACTCTTGAATTTCAGGTGCTCTTTAAGTAGAACTAGAAGCTAATATATGATGCATCAAAAGGAACCTCGGCAGATGAAACCTATCTAGAGGCAACAAGATAAGAACTATGGAATCCATGAAGGGCAGTAGCACCTCTTTTTTATTGAGTTAATAGGGGTCACCACAAATAACATTACATGTTAGAAACCATTAGATGGTTAGTTTACTCAACCTTCTAAAATTCGAAGTAAAGAACTATGTGTCATGAAATTATCATGAAATGGTGCGGGCATCTCAACACTATGAAAAATGGTTGCTTTCTTAGCAAACACATGCAAAGATGCGACAGGCTTAGGCGACTTGGTAATGTGAAATTTTAATAATAAAATTCTTGAATAGTCATCTGAAAGAAGAAGTTGTTCATTTTGTGTGTCCATTAAACACGATCTCAGCGCAGTTACGGACATAATATTCATCCATAGAAATAACTCTCAAATAGTTAAGGAAGAATTAATAAATCGGTGCAATGGAGAAGGAAGGTTTCTAGCAACTAACTGATCAAGAAGTTGATTTAATTTTTTGATTTAATTAACATTGAAACTGAAAGTCGAGATATGAAAAGATTCTAAAAGATACTTTTCTATGAAAATTCTTAACTTGCTCTTTGGATGACAGCTACTGCATCTTCAATGCAAAACTTTTAATACGTACTATGATGCCAGCCTCTATATACATATCAACAGAAATAAATACTTCAAATATCAAATGACATAAGAATTCACAAATCAGAAGTGCAGTGGGATAATAGTCAATGAGCATCGAACCTTAAATTGGATTCAGAAGTACTAGTGTCGGATTGAAGGTCAAATGCATGCTGAGGGGTTGATGGTACTAGACCAACCCATGCAAGAAACTTTCTTAAGAGCCTCTCACGGGGTCCAACTTCTGAGAGCATTCCTTCATAAAGAGTTGCTGCTTTTTGTGCAGCTACCCATATAGGAAGGTCACTAGATAGAATGTCAGCTCCTTTAAGCTCATCATATAGCATTTCATCATTGGAAGGAGGTTTCAGCGGAAGAGACAACTCGTTAAGCCAAAGGTTAAATCTATTTCCCAGTATTTCAATTTCTTGGTTTTGAGTGATCCTCTTGAACACCTGCTTCACAAAAGTAGTCAACAGACCAACAAGGTAGTCAAAATCGAGGATTTTAAGTAGAACCGAAAGGGGGCTGAAAAATCGTTATCGTAAAATCGGATCCCAACGAAAAAATCGTTCAAATCGTAGATTTTAAAGATTTTACTTACAAACTCTAAGGATTTTGCTTGGATTGGGATTCTACTAGGATTTAAGAAGGTATAGGGTAGTAAAATCGTAAACGGGTTTAGGATTTTAATCGGGATTCTAACTACATTGCAGAGCAAACATATACATAAAATAGGGAAAAAAAAATCATTATATGACAAAATGATTCGTAGAATCTCATTTCATGCCGTCGATGAAGTGAAGTCAAATTATTTTAAGCATTGCTTACTTTACGCCAACAAGGTTCACGGGAAATATTATATAAATGACTTTACAAATATAGGTGGATAAAATTGGAGAATTATATGTGACTTTATGAATACAAGTGGTCTTCAAATCTTGTTCAGTCACTTATTACAGTAGGTCAAACCAAAATCTCATTGTCGATTCTCACAGAACCTCAAACCCAGCTCCACAATAATTTTATATACAATAAAATGCAAAGAAATCATAAATTTGTATCATCGGTTCCGTTATTATCCTCTCTCTCTTTTTTTTTTTTCTTAAACTCATAAATGTAGCATTAGCCTAACACCTTATTTCGAAGGCAAAACTACTAGTGACCATGGTAACCTATTAGAATGTTGTAAGAAAAAAACGAAATCATAATTTATGGCAGTTACCTCATTTAACCAAATAGCAAGCCTCCCCAACGGTTTGGCAAAAAGAAAGAAAAAGTCTTGCAACAATTTTGACTGCAAGTAGTCCAATTTTTCAGCAATTAGCAATCCCTTCTGCCTCTCACTTGCATATCCCCGCCTGTATACATAAAAACTTATAAGTCAGAACAGTAGAACAAGTCTTATGATGCAAGTAAGTTCGAGTTGGTAGTCGTGTACCTGAATATAATGGCATTGGAGTCGGATGCTTTTTTCCAGTCAACATAAATTGGCAATGTAAGCAGATAATCAGTATTTAGTGCTGATGTCAACATCAAATCCCTAGGAGACAACTCTTCAAACCCGGCATTGTGTAGAAGTTTCATGAAAGCATGTTGGAAACGGCCTGGGATCGCAACTCTACATAAAAAGGATAACTTAGGAACAATAAGATTTCCTATAATTTATTTGGTCAACAATACCTTCACCAAATAACAATGATTAATCATCCATATTGGTAAAAGAATTAAACAAACAAAGATCAAAATTCGCAGTTCAAAGTTATGGAAGGGGAAAGCTCGATTTAAGTTTATGCAAGATAGATAGATAGATACCTGGAAGTGTTGATAGGATTTGTCAAGGACTTGAAAGGATTTGTCTTGGCGGCTTTCAACGTAAAATCGACAAGTAGTTTCAAGTATAGGGTAAAACCAGAGGACATTGTTAATATATCGTCGGGGTCAGCATCAGCATCAGCATCATGTCCCTGTTCCTTGTCTATTGTGCTCTCGTTATTCATAAAATGATCGGACGGAGTATTGTCAAGACGGGGGTGTGTGTTGCTCTTGTTTGTGGAAAGAGTGAGATCAAAATCAGCCCTCATTTGCTCCAAAATAATTTTGTGTTCAGCATGAATAATTGAATCCAAGCATCTGCAAAGTTTTATATATGTGTGAATAATAGTAAGAAACAAGATATACAGTAGAACAAATTCCAATTCCATTTTGTTTATGGGGAAAAATCAATGTAGATAGAGAAAGTAAAGGTGAATGAATGAATTAGTAAGTAGTACTGGCCTGGAGAGAGAGAGAAATTGATGAGGGGACTCCACATCATCTGGGAACATGTCGGAGACGATGGCATCCAACAGTTCCGACTTTGAGACAGATATGTATTTTTGCCTCGGGACCTCAATTCCCGACGACCGGCTTCTGGGTTTCGAATCCATAATAATAGGCTTATCCTCCTGCTTTGGCGGCGGGATTTGAGAAAGAGAGGGAAGTGCTTCTTCCTGCACTGAGGGGGCTGATGAGCGAAGAGAGCATGAAGTGATGCGAGCACGACATTGATAATTGGACCAACAGTAAGAAGATGAAGATGATGAGGGCAAAGTGGCGCTAAAGCAACGGATAGTCGACATAATTTGTACGCGCGCCGGAGGGGATGGATGGATTAAGCTCCGGCCATATCCCGACCAAGTTGATTTCAACCTCACAAGTCACTTTTCACTTTGATTCTCTCTCTCTCTCTCTATCTCTGCCACTGCAACTGCAACTTCAGACTTCTTCCTCTACTCGTTGCCCATACATAGTTTTATTTTAAATTAATTCTTTCATTTTATTTATTTAATATAAATTCACTTTTTTATAATAATAATAATAATAATAATAATGGGTTCATAGTGCGGTATTTTCCAGCTACCTTGCGAAATAATTCATTTGTCAAAAAACACTTTAATCTTTTACAAAATCGTCTCAACTTCCAAATATTTCGACTTTTATAGATCGTGGTTTGTTTTCGTAGAAATCAGTTAAAACCCAACGATTATCAAGATGGCCAACATCGATCCCGTAAATGAGGTAAAAAATTACGTTTTAGTGTGATTTTTTTCGATTTTCAGTCGTTTCGTGTAGAATATCACGAAATTATTCAAGTCGTTTTTGTGGTGTTTTTCACGAAATTAACACCTTATTCGTGTTTTCCAGTCATTTCGTGTACAATACTATAAAATTATACCTCTTATTTCTTGTAAAGTCACACGAAACAGAAGTAAACTGTTTTGTTATTCATTTCGTGCAGTACTACACGAAATGTATACATTAATTTCGTGTACTTTTATACGAAATACCTAGTACTATTTTTTTTTTTTTTTGTGTGCAAGTATCTAACTTTTTTTTATTTTATTTACGCAGCCATATGAAGACAATTTGTATTTTGATCCCTCGGTTTTGGATCAAAATGAATATGAAGATTTCTCTCACTTCTTCCAAGTTGATATTGTGTTCGGTAGTAGGGAAGAATTAATCAACTGGGCCAAAGCAACTGCAGTTAGTCATTGTCACCGTTTGATTTGTCAATCTAGAAGGGAGAATGCACTGTACTTGACATGTGACAAATACGGACATGGCCGGCAAACGAATATCGATGTGGAAGATCCTAGAAACACTGGAATAAAAAATGTGGTTGTCCGTTCAAACTGATTAGCAAAAAGTCAAGGTTTGATGAATTATGGCGGTTGACTGTCAGCGATGGCAGGCATACTCATCGTCCGGCTTTGTTTCCTCACGGACAAGGTACGACTAGTCGTATAACTCCACAACAGAAAGCAAGAATTAAAGAATTGCGAAATTCTCACGTGAAGCCAATGCTAATCATGGATAGATTAAGGAAAGGTGATCCGACTGTTAGAGTAGGTGACCAACAAGCCAACTTGTGGTTGTGGTCCTTCTCTTTATCCTTGTAATAAAACAATCGTTTTTCGTTCGTAATAATAAAATATTTCATTTGGCATTCTATATCTGTTATCCCATGCAAGCAACATAGATATAGTCCCAACGAGTTACTCTATTACTGTGAGTTGATCTAGTAGAATCGTGAGATAACTCAGCAATGTAATGTAACTGTTAAACCTTGTTCCTAGTCGATGGGTTACACCAATAATGAGGATACCGGCCTTTCCCTTTTGAGACTAGCACTTAGTGTGTGTACTGCGTCTCATCAGTCCTCGGTGTTGTGACATCGGCATACTTGAGTGGGTGCTCATACTGGATGAGTTCACTGAACTCCCTCGCCCTAGAAACCTATAAGTGGTTCTCATTCATCGAGTAATAGGTTTCTGAGATATAGTTGTACACCATTAGTCCTTAAGACCCAGACATCACCGTGACTTCACTAGAGGACCGATTGTATCGTGACCTGTCCCTGAGTCCCACAGCGGACCATTACAAGGGCCAACGTTCGTGCAATCCAAAATCTAGTGTGAAGTTTGTGCATTGTAGTAGGGGATTCAAGCGCTTGAGTAGTCATGGATGTCCTGTGTGTTCTGACGGTTTATAATCCAAGGAATCTCTGGCCAGAGTTGATAGTGGGGTGATTAGGGAAATGTGTTTCCCTAAGTCGCACACGAACGGATTTATAATACCTAGAACGTTTGCACGGTTATTGAACTTTATAAGAGGTCTCGGTGAACCAATGCCTCTAGTTCAATCGGGACATGTGCTGCGAAGGGATCGTACTGTACGCTAACTATATCATAAGGTTCTTGCAGGCACTTCACTTGTATCTAGGGAATCATGATGCGTAGTTGCTAGACGTCAATCTTGATTCGTTGGGCACCGATTTGATCGGGGATTAGGTAAAATGAGTTTTACTCTAATCGGGACTCTTGGGAGGAGTTCGTATAAGAACAATGTGTTGTTCGAATCACAAAGAGTTGTGAGCCCACGGCTAGCATACACCTGAACCATTGAGGGTCACACTTCTCGTGTAAAGATCCTTGATAACAACAAGCATAGATTAATGTGTTAATCTTTGAACGATTGGATGTCGATATGATTGAGTCCAAGATTCGTAATTGTGAATTGCGAATCGGAATAAATGTGGAGAAAGAGATAAATGCGGAATTTAGTGAACTTTCTAAATTGGGAAGTTTCCCGATTTAGCAAGTCCACTGAAGTGGAAGTTTCCAATTTTGGAAATTGGAAATTTCGAAGAGGCACTCGTATCGACGAGGACTTTGAGCTCGTCACAAATATAATTTTGTTATAATTTTGTGAACGATCGTTTATTAGAAACGAGGCCGACGAGGGAATGGGCTTAATGCATCAGTGGGTCAAGCCCAATGACTTAAACCCACTAGGGTTAAAAACCCTAAGTATAAATAGACCTCAAACAAGAGTTTGAGATCAGATTTTATGCACCAAAACCCTAGCCGTCCAAGCCCTAGCCGCTCAGCCCTCTCGACCGTTGCTGCTCCGCCGTGCCGCCGGAAACCGCCGGTTTTCTCCTCTCTATTCCTTCGTTTATTCTTGTTGTTTATCTAATTCGTTTACATCTAGTGCTGTAGTTCGAGTGGGTCAAAAATACGAGGTGAAACCTAATTGGAGAGGAGCTGCTGCCCCGACGGAATCCACGCACCGCCGCTGCACCGCCGCACGCGCCGCTGCACCGTCCACGCGCCGCCGCTGCACCGTCCACGCGCCGCCGCTGCTGCTGCCACGCGCCGCCGTCCGCCGCCTGCTGGATCAGTTTGCTCCAGCCGTGAGTTGCAGCCCCGAGCATTGGTAATTTGCAGCTTGTACGTGTTTGGTTCTAGTTTTCGATTCGTCGAAATCTCACGCTACAAGAGGTAAATAAATCGTAACTTTCGTAAATTGATTCGAACATGGTTTGTGTGAATTTTAATTTACGAGCATGAGTAATATGTGATTACGTGTTTCGATTTTATTGTATGATGAACGAGCATGTTTTATAATTTTCGATTTTACATGTTTTCAGTTAAATCGATAATTACCATATGTATGGCGGAAGCGTTAAGGTACGTTGACTATGTGATTAGTTTATGCATGTAATCGAAACTAGTTCGATCTAAAAATTTTAAATTCCGCTGCGTATACATGCACGATCCCCAACACCGACGATACAAACCTCTATGAAGCATGTTTACAATGAGTTGGCCAAGATTAAATCTGAGGAAATGGAGGGCATGACTGTTATTCAGTTTATGATGCATAACTTTGAACAAGGCGAGTATCGATATTGGCATCGCGTCGATAGTGAAACGAGCAACACGATTACAGATATTATGTTTGCATGTCCCGAATCTATTAAGTTACTACGGTTGTTCCCGTATGTTATATTGATGGACTGCACATACAAAACCAATAAGTAATAAAATTACGATTGTTTAAATTATGATAATTGTATTTTAATGTATTGTATTGTTTAAATATGTAAAAACAACAATGTTGTAGGTATGATATGCCTCTTTTGGAAATAATTGAGATAACTCCAGTTGGGAGGAATTTTACAATTACTGTTGCATTTATGTCGCATGAAGATGCAGACACCTACGAGTGGACTTTGAATTGTTTGAAAGAGTTGCTAGATGGTGTCGAACCTGATGGGATCTTGACATACAGGGAGTTGGGTCTTTTGAATGCACTGCAAAAAATGTCTTCCCATTTTCGTATCATATGTTGTGTATATTCCATATAAACAGAATTGTTGAGGCAAATGCGACGAAATTTATGGGAGGCAAAAAAGACCAAGGTCTAATATTCCGACGTGTGCTGTGGGCTAAGCTGGTGAAATCAGAAACCGAAGAAGAGTATCATTAGAATTACAATGAAATTGTTGGACGATATGCAGGGTATCCTAGACCGATACAGTATTTGAATGATACGTGGTTGATATACTAGGAGAAGTTTGTTCGAGTATATACTCGCAATGTGTATCATTTTGGCAACACGAGCACCAACAGGTATTACATGTTTTAGTTATTTAAATGATAAAATATATTATATAAAAATAATATTTATTTTGTAATTTGATTGTCGTTGTATGCTTTGATTGTTGTTGTAATTGGATAGGGTGGAGAATGCTCATTCTTCAGCGAATGGTTGGTTAAATGCTTCGCCCGGAGGTCTGGATAACGTGCAAGGCAAACTTCGGGACCAAGTTTATATCCAAATTAGTCAGCTGAAGTGCGATTTTTCATTATCATCCAAGATAAAGAAGCATACTGCAGCATGGCCGTGTTTTCAGTGTTTGATTTGTTATATTACGCATCTGGCATTAGAGAAATTGGATCAAGAGATGGAGTCCCCGGCGATGCAAGATCCGAGTATTTGCACACACTATCTTTGGAATACTCATGGGCTCCCATGCGCGTGCAAAATTGTGCATAAAATGGAAGATAATGACACGTTCGTCATTTCAGACTTGCATCCATTCTGGAGTACCATGGCAGTTGAGCCTTCGGAGCTACCTGAGTATCAAGTAAACCGCGAGGAGATTGTGGATAGACAGATTGATGACCTGAATTGCAATTTGAAGAAGATGAATTACACGAGTAAGATAAATGATGTGGCCTCATTGCGTGGCATCGTTTATCCGTCTACGTTGCATCTGGCCGAGCCATCATTTGTTAAGACCAAAGGACGACAAAAGAATAACTCGACAAAGAGAGACCCTTCCGGATGGCAGTATCATATTGATGAGGGGACAATTAAGTCGTCTTGTGGTTCCAAGGGTCGCCAAACCTCATATGGTGCAAAGATTCCTAAAGCAAAGGTTGAGAGAAGCACTGATGGAACGCCTCAATCGAAGATGAAAGGTCGTGGTTCTCGTATTCCCACACAAGAATCCGTTGCCCCTACAATACCTGCACATGAAGGAATCGACTTTTATTCTTTCGTGCCCAGATTTATGGTCCATCTGTGTTTCCAAATTTCGGATGGAAGCTTGGGTGGATGTCATAAATTGAGCTAAGATGTTTGCGAGAGCTCCACCTTGGGGTGTAGCTTGAGGCGGATTTTGGAATCCGGGAGCTGGTCATGAATAATTAGGAGGTTGACCTTGAGGTGGTGCTTGCCTTTGTCCTTGCTGATTTCCTCCCCATCCAAAGTTAGGGTGATCTTTCCATCCCGGATTAGAAGTGTTGGAGTACGGGTTCCTCTCTTTTCGGTTGGTGTCATGCACATAATTTAGAGACTCCGTTTCTTCTAAGCACTGGCCGGGTCCTTGGATTGGACTTGCTGAGTCTGCAAAGCTGCTACTTGCTTTGATAGTTTTTCTAACTGGGCGGTGATTGCGGTGACACCGTCTAACTCCAAAATTCCTCCCGTCTTTATGACTCCGCTATTTGATCGGTCCGATGCCCGCATGTATTTGTTCCTTGCGATTCGCTCCAAAAGTTCGTAAGCTTCGTCATAGGTCAAGCTCATAAACATACCGCCAGCTGCTGAATCGAGCACTGTTCTCGAATTATCTTGCAATCCATCATAAAATATTTGAAGTTGCCGCCACTCTTGAAGTCCATGATTCGGGCATCTCCGAATTAATTGTTTGAACCGCTCCCACGTCTCGAATAACGCTTCACCGGCTTCTTGTATGAAATTTTGTATTTCTCTCCGGATTCTCTCAGTTTTTGTTGGGGAGTTGTATGTGTTCATGAAAAGTTGTGCTAGTTGGGGCCAAGAAGAGATGGAGTGCGGTGCACGAGTTTGTAACCATTCTCGGGCTGCTCCTTGTAAAGAGTGCTTGAACAGGCGGAGTTGCAATGCTTCAGGTGATACTCCGTTCATCTTATGCGAATCACACGTTTCGAGAAAGTTGACCAAGTGGAGATGCGGATCTTTATGAGCTAATCCGCTGAACAACCCATTGTTTTGGAGCATCGTAAGGAGTCCCGCTCGAATTTCGAAATTGTTGGCTTCAATGGGGGGCTGCTGGATGCTTGATTGAAACCCATTGAGTGTTGGAACAGTGTACTCATGCAATGCTCGTTGACAAGGTGGTGGATTAATTAGCTGAAGTTGCTCTTGCTCGTTGACGATGTTTCCTGCCGCATTCGGTAGGCGCCCTTGGTCATCTCCCGTACGATTATTCTCTTCTTCCATTGTCGCATAAAAAGTACCTAAAACAAATAAAAGAATTAAATAAAATAAATAAAACGGCTGAAGTAAGAAAAATTGCTCAAATTTAATATTAGGATAAATAGATAATTTAGCCGTATTCCCCGGCAACGGCGCCAAAAACTTGTTGGGTGCTAAATACCTAACACGCAAGTGCACGTATCGCAAACAAGTAGTAAAAGTGGACTCGTGAGAGTCGGATGTCGATCCCACAGGGAATACTCAAATTATCTAATCCTAAGTACCAAAATCTAACAATTATGATTTTTATCCACCTACGCAAAGTTGTCAAATTTAATCAACTAAATAATTAAACTAATTATGAAAGCAATTAAACACGAGAAAATATCAATAAAAACGGACCTAGGATTTAATCTTCCCCCTATGCAAGAAGTGCTCACCCAAAACCCCTCAATTATGAAATATATGATTCCTGATTATTAACCCGAGACACTAATTTACTCATAACCCGCTGTCGCGTGTATTATGAGTTTATTATTCATAAACGGTTCACTATATGTCTATGCAAACAAATTATGAATAAAGCATTAACTAACAAGTCTCGTAAATGGCTACCTAAGGTGATATCTGTATGTCTACGACACCACATGCAATTGACACACTCATCCGGTAAAAACTACTCGAAGGCTCTTATACTTACCGTCTAATTATCAAAATAGCTCTGTCGAGTCAATCCTAATAATCACAGATAAAGCACATAAATTGATCAAGTTCATGCACTAACAATCATAACAAGTATAAGAAATAATCGTAAAATCATAATTGCATAATCTCAAGAAAACGGGTTCACCATCCCCACATAGGGTTCCAACAAAATCCTAGATTAAAAACTTAGCTACTCATGTTCTCAACGAAAAACATAATAAAAGTAATAAAAGACATAGATAATAGATTAAGAAAAGATAGAATAAAGAAGAATTGTGATGAAGATTTGTCAATTCTCCGTCTTCGATTCTTCGTTCTCTCGCTCCTCTCGCTCCAAGGTTGTGTCAAAAGTCCTATACTTCGTGCTTGGTTTGGGCTTAAATAGATGTCCCAACTTCGTAGATGATTTTAGGTTTCCTTGTGTGATTAAAAGTCCAAAATTGTCTCCAGCGTGTTTTGGCGCGGCCGCGCGAAAATCAGTGCAATTCTCACACGGCCGCGCGAGAATCGCCGAAACCTTCTGCCCAAGTTCTGCAGTTGGCACGGCCGTCCCAAATTTAAGTGTAAATCTGGGACGACCGTCCCGTGCCAACTTCTTCAGATTTTTGATTATTTCACTTTTGGCCCATATTTTCTCCAAAATTGCAGTTTTGACTCCAAACTTTTCCAATTCTTCAATTTGTACCTAAAATACAATAAATCAACTTTTTAAGCACCAATTATCGTTAAATCACACCAAAAGCTCAAATAAAAAGATACAATAAAGTGTAAAAATATACGATAAAGTGTAAAAATATACACTTAACAGTTCTCGCCCATTCTACCATCTCAATCCTCGAGTTAAAAAGTTCCGGTACTATAAAATGCTCACTATGATCAACTTCATTCGTAGAAGAATTTTGTTGTTCCTCTTCCTGAAATAATTATAAATAAAATAAGGTTAAAGAATGATAACAAACAAAAAAAAAAAGTGTTGCGCGCCCAAACCGGACGCGGGAATCGGTTTTGGGCAACCAAACTGGACGCGGGTGGCAGTTTTTGGCGCCCAAACCAGACGCGG
Source organism: Erythranthe guttata (assembly GCF_000504015.1). The sequence continues at coordinate 17,509 of NW_012193890.1, read as the reverse complement.
GTAGCGGTTTTTAGCGCCCAAATCGGGCGCATGAAGTACTTCTCGGCGACCGAACCGGACGCGGGAAATACTTTTGCGCGCCCAAACTGGGCGCCGAATACCAGACCCTGCATTCGGTTTGGACGTGAATCTAGCTTTTTCACGTTCAGTTTAGGCGTGAAACGTATTTTTGGGCGTCGAAATTGGTCGTGAGTCGCGTTTTCGCGATTTAAAGAACAAAAACGAACAAATTTTACCTCATTGGATTCCGTATCTCGATCCTCATTCGATGCACTCATTTTTTTTTGCAAATGGCTGCAATAACATGGGTTTTAGAATGACTTCTAATATAAAAGCTAAAATTGTAGAGAGAGAAAGAAAGATAGAGAGTGGATTCTTTAAACCCGCATTTGTAATTTTACTATCGCGAATATCACCTCACTTTTATAAAAGGGGTTCTACTAAATTGGTAATCCAAATCATAAAGCGGGTAGCTGAGTTCTAAATGCATGGGCTATAATAAGGTAGATCCATCTTCATTGATCTCAAAATTGACTAAATTGTCCCATTAATTAGTTAATTAAATTCCTAATATAATATTTATGATTTATGATTCCAACAAAGTTAATTGTAGGCAGTAGTTGCTTCAGTGGAAAAACTTTTTGGATTTGGTAGTTGTATATATATATATATATATATATATATATATATATATATATATATATATATATATATATATATATATATATATATATATATATATATATTGTTGGCACCAAATTTCCGTTTGTGAAGATTGAAGAAATCCGCCATACGTGGAAATTAAAGATTGACAAAGATTTGTTTTCCATGTTTATTTTGGAATTAATTAGAGTCCTATTCTTGTAATATTTTTATTAGGACTTAGATTTATTTCCATGTATTATATTCTAGTTAGGTATCTTTTGTACTTATCTAGAATAGAAGTAGAAATCGACTAGGATTCTATTACCTAGTTAATCGACTTCTTAGGGCTCAAGTTAGGTTTAGGGTGGTGGATTTCGTGCCTATATAAGGCCCTCAACCTCATATGAGTCCGATGGAGCTTTAAAAAGAAAAATCCCAGCATAAAGGCTTTGAAGGGTGCAGCCCGTGCTGCTGCCCTGTCTGCACGGCAGGTGTGGCAACAGAACAGTTTTCTTCTACCAGACCATAAAGAAGATCGGCGTTTCGGGAGTCTTTAGTGTTTTATTAAGTCCTATTAATGTACACTTAAATCTGAACTAGTTTTGCAAGTCCTCGTGGATGTAGGGTACATTTGTATCCGAACCACATTAAATTGTTGTGTTCTTTATTCTGCTTTTCGTAGATTTATTATTGTGACAACACAACAATTCTGTTACGTCACCTAATGTCGTAACATGTAGTCTGTCTCAACAGATGAGTGGACTTCCATAGGTATTTAGAAATCAACATATATATTAAGTATATATATATAGGGATAAGCCCTTTTTCTTTACTGTCTTTTCTTTTCCACTTTTTTTTGGCCCATTTAATGATGAAACTGCGTCGTTTCAATCTGTCGGTCCAATCACGTGTTACAATTCTTTTCTTTTTCCTTTATTTCTCAAGCTGCTCGACCACGACCTGCGTGCTTGAATTTATTTTTCGTTCACCTTTTCTTATATTCTGCTTCCAAGCATGACCTCAAATCTGGCCAACCATTGTTGACCACCGCCGTCGCCTCCGCCGTAGCCGCCGTCGCCGCCTTGGTGGGTCCCAATCCTTGTTTTTTTTTTTCTTTTCTTTTATGCTTTCGTTTTCCTTTGTTTTTGGGCCGCCTACAATTATTGACGGCGAGGGAATCTCCATGGCTGCAATCATCACATTATTCTTTTATCCTTTGCTTCTATCCTCCAACAAGTTTCGAGGTTGCCCCATCGTCTGCTGCGTGTACTTCTTATCTCCTGAATTGCTGCTTTTGAGATGACAGCACCACATGTGGGGGCAATTTTTTTTTTGGGGTTGTTTTGTTGGGGAGTTTTTAAAATGGGGTTATTTTTTAAGGAGTAATTAAATTGGTGTTGGCCGCCACCGGGAACGGCGGCATCAGCCGGAGACGCCACTGTCAGTGGCGGCACCGGCAGAAGACGCCGCCACCGGTGGCGTCTTCTAATATTTTAATAATTTAATATTTTAATATTTTTTAATATATTATTTTTCAACGGTGCAGATTCAAGTTGATCCGACGGTCCAGATGAAGACAGCCGGATCATTGACCTCGGGAGCAGCGCCTTTGACCAGAAGACGCCGCTGACAACGGCGTTTCCTAAAGAAGCCCGTGTCAGCGGCGTCTTTAATCTCTCTCCCCCAATTCTTCTTTCCCCAGCTCTTCTTCCCCTTCCCCCAGCTCTTCTTCTTCTTCTTTTTACTTTTTTTTTTACTTCGGTTAAATTAAAAAAAAAAAAATTATTTTTAAAATTCAAAATAACATATATAATTACATGTGGTGACCTCCTTCTCCGTTGGGTGCCGCCGCCGACGCCGCCTGCCCGCCGCTGCCTCCGCCACCGTCGCCTGCCCCGCCGGCGGTGCTCCTCTCGCCGGTGCTCCGTGGTACTTGCCGCCGGTGCACAAGGTAATTTTCTATTATTATTGTAAATAATTAAAAACAAATTATTATTATAATTTTATATTATGTCCAAATTTTTTAATTAATTATTGTAAATACATGTGATTAGTGTTTTTTAGGATGTTTGTGGGTAGTTAGTTAGTTAGTTAGTTAGTAGTTTATTTATTTTATATTATGTATTAGTACTATATATATTTTATAAGCATGGGCAAATTTTTTTGAACTAGTGTTGTTTTGTAAAACTATAGCTAAAATGGTGTTGTTTTGTAAAACATCGGGCAATTAAATTAAATTAACTAATTAATTTTTTGGTGTGTGTGCTTAGTTAAATTATTATTTTTTAACTAATATGCCTCATTATTAATTAATCTGGATTGGATTGATGAGTTAATTAACTCCTTAATCTTTTGAAGATTGATGGCGGCTAAAACTAATGTCAAGGTGTACGTGTACTTTGGAGGTCACATAATTCCTGATGATTGGGTAGTGCAATATAGTATTGCCCACAAAATAGCATTTCGAATTAAACGTGACTTGTCCTTTGCACAATTTCTGTCAAAGTTGTATCAACGTCTAGATGTCGATGTTAATCAGTTTGGGCTCAGAGTGTGTTGCAAATCTTACATTTATAATGGAGAAAGAATGAGGGAGATGATTACCGAGATGACAACAGATGAAGATTTACAAATGTATATTGATCCGGACGAAGGGAATGAGGCAATCGAAGTATTTGTTGAGATTGAACCGAAGTACATTGATAGTGCCCCACCACAAGTGAGCGTAGAGGCATTTGATTTGAATGAACCATATTTCTCACAACCAGAGGTGACTCCGGATATTCTGGCGGCGACACAAAGCATCCCTAATTATTGTGAGACTAGTGGAGCGAGAGAGGTGCACAGAGATTCCCATACAATTAACTATGGTAATTTAGGGGGATTTGTTGGTGAGTCGAGTTCCGCGAGACGGAGCATTTTCTAAGATGAAGACCCTATAGGTGACTCCTTAGGGCCGAACAGTCCTGTGAATTCCGAACCATCCGATGACGGAGACGACGACAATGAAGATGAAGACGTGCAAGATGGTGTTCGGGAGACGTGGTTGCAGCACAACGAGGCGGAAGCAAAGGAACAACCGACGTTGTATGAGTCAATCCCATTTTTCTCGATGACGTTTCCAGAAGTGGCGGCAGATTCAGTTGATGTTGGAAGGGGCCGATATGATAAGTCTTACGATAGCGATCGAGGTATTCTTGAGGTTGGGATGGTGTTTGAAGACAAAAAACGCCTTTGCGCCGCGGTGAGAGACCATTCGATTCGATTCGCTAAACGGGAATTCACGGTTGTCGAAAGTAAGCCGAAGATATGGAGTGTCAAGTGCAAGCATAGCACACCTGAAAGGCCTTGTAGATGGTCGTTACGGGGAATTGAAAAATCGGGCAAAGGATTCTTCCTTATTACGAGATATGGTGGGCCCCACAATTGCATAATGGATGAAATGTCGAATGAACACAAGAATTTGGACAGGAACTACATTGCTGCCTTATTGGTTCAGTCCGTTCGAGATGATCCAGCTTGCAAAATATCACAAGCGCAGAATATTGTGGTCTCAATTGGGATTTCAACTTTCAAAGATGCAAGCTTGGTATGGTTTGAAGCGTTGCAGAGATAACTTGTTCGGGAGTTGGGAGTCCTCAGTGAACAAACTGCCCAAGTTTATGAAGGCACTCCATAGAACGAACCCGGGTACGGCAATTGAGTGGGTTTTCAAACCAACAGACATTCCAACACGGAAGATGATCAAGTACTTCTTTTGGGCCTTCAAGCCATGCTTGGATGGATTCAAGTTCTGTCGAAAAGTTATTAGTGTGGATGGAACTCATCTGTACACTAAGTACAAGCACAAGTTACTAATTGTCGTTTGCTTGGACGCCAATAACCAAGTGCTACCACTAGCATTTGCTCTTGTTGACAATGAAACCACGGCGGCTTGGAGGTGGTTTTTTCAAATGCTACACAGACATCTAATTTCTCAAATTCCAGATGGAGAAAGCGTTTGTGTAATTTCAGATCGAGCTCCGGGAATTTTACGAGCTTTAGCGGAGTTGCCCGAATTTGCTCCCCCTAATGTTTTTCACAGGTTTTGCTTGAGACACGTGTGCTCCAATTTCAACAAACGTTTTAAGAGTGTAGATTTGAAGGATCTATGCTACAAGGCGGGAGCGGAGTCTCAAATTTGGAAGTTTAACCACATTCTTAATGTGATCAAATCTCGGAGTGTTGAAGCTTATAATTATTTGAAGGATATTGATCAAGAAAAATGGGCATTTGCACATGATGGGGGCAATCATTGTGGTCAGCTTACTACAAACATGTCAGAGGCTCATAATGGTGTTCTCAAGGGAACTCGAAAACTTCCCATCTCAACAATTGTTGACCTCACATTCAACCGCATTCTTAGGTATTTTTTTAATCGTCTCGAAAAGGCCAATTTGATGGTTCAGAGAGGACAGTTGTGGTCCACATATGCTTATGGCGTTTACCGGAAACATGAAGCCAAGTCTGTTGGATGTTACACAACTCGTTTTAATCAGCAACTGCTCTCTGCCGAGGTGATCACTAAAGCTCGTCCAGGTGGAGGTGGAAATAACAAACACACCGTGAGTTTAAGGGACCAAACTTGTACTTGTGGAAAATGGAAGCTAACAGGAATCCCCTGTAGTCATGTCCTCCACGTGTGCCGTGAATGGATGTTGTCTGCCTCCGTATATGTGAACGATTGGTACACTGTTGATCGATTAGTGAACACTTATTCTGGGATATTCCAACCACTGTTGAGTGAACACTATTGGGAGGATGTTGGTTTTGAACTAATTCATGATCCAACACTATTAGGGGATCGAAGACGCAGTCGAATTCCTAATGAGATGGATGTGCCACAAACAAGGGCAAGACAA